>JAVLUX010000044.1:23848774-24448774 GCA_032164185.1 Moxostoma hubbsi | reverse complement strand
GGTGCAGCGGTTAGCACTGTCGCCTCACAGCAAGAAGGTTGTGGGTTCAAACCCTGGTTGCCCCGGCCTTTCTGTGTGGAGTTTGCATGTTCTCCCCGTGTCTGCGTGGGTTCTCTCCGGGTGCTCCGGCTTCCTCCCACCATCCAAAGACATGCAGGCTAGGTTAATTGATGTCTCCAAAAATTGCCCTAGGTGTGAATGTGAGTGTGAGTGAGTTTGTCTATGTGTGGCCCTGCGATGGACTGGCGACCTGTCCAGGGTGTACCCTGCCTTTCTCCCAAAGTTAGCTGGGATAGGCTCCAGCCCCCCGCGACCCTGTACAGGATAAGCGGTTGTCGATGGATGGATGGACCATGTAATTAATTCGATTAAAAATGTTAATCGATTGACAGCCCTAATATTTATATATACAGTATATAGTGTGTGATTTGTGGAGTGTGTTAATCTGTGGCATAAGGGTTTGAAGTGTTTTTGTTTGGATTAGATGAAACATCTGTGTTGGAGGATCACCAGATAAACTCACTGTTTCAGTCTCTTTGCCTTCCGAGTCATAAACACACACAATTCACAAGCAGATTAAATTCACAATTACAAATGGAAACACACTGTGTGTGTGTGTGTGTGTGTGTGATGCAGCAGAGCATCATAGTCAGCATGAAACTGTGTTTACAGCCCATTTTACATCCAATGTTCCGTATTACTGAGTGAAACATGGATAAAATGTAGGGCGGGACTTGATATTAGTCATGGTGAATTGATTGGATGGTGTAAAGTGTCTCAATATGACCGGTGGATGAAAAAGAAGAGGACTTGATGATGTTATATGAAAAGAAAAGTCGTTTTAGAGGTGGAGCAAGCTATTACATTTTGATTACAGAATGATTAAGAGAGAAAAAAATATTTGTAAAAACATGCACTGATGAATAGTACACAATAAGACCAGGAACATGTATTAAGAAAGTAAATACAGTCAATAATGATTTCATATTTACTTTTTTCTGACTCCCCTCAATTTCATATTGAGGCAAGACTGTAATCTTTCTGAATGTGAGATATTTATAATTGCGTGACATTATCACTATTAGAAATTTGAATTTGTAGTCTTAAAGGTATTACTGAAATGAATAAAATGTATTATGTGCATATTTGTGTGTTTAAAATCAGTTATACATTCCACACAAGAGATGAAAGAAACATCTATATCTTAAACAAATCTAGATTAAATTTGAATGAATTCTAGACACATCAGCACAGAGTATGTGAAGTTTATTCAGTGTCAGTCAGTGTCTTTGAATAAACTCATTCTGTGAGTCATTGGCCATAAGTTCACAGAATTTTGCATATGAGCATATTTCTGCATTAATAAACATAAAGCAGTAAATTTCAATACGTGATTTAGGAGACAGAAAGTGAAGAGGACACACACATTTGGCTCCAGCATCGCCATTCCTTTGCAAAGAAAAGAAGCTTGCGTCAACACAACGTGATTTACAGGACTGAACAGATGGCGCAGAAATCACTGTTAAAAAATGTGCAGTAAGTGTTTGTCTAGAACACATAAGCGTTTATATGAAAATAACTCAGAAAAATCACAAATAAGATCTCATGTAAGAAATATCATAATTTTTTTCATATTTTAAAGGGTTTTATAGTCAGATGGGTATCATCAAAATGATAATTGAATCTCTCTCTCTCTCTCTCTCTCTCTCTCTCTCTCTCTCTCTCTTTCTCTCTCTCTATATATATATATATATAAAATGTATTCATTTTATGCATACTATGTGGTCTTCCGTCCTACAGCACACAGAGGCACACAAAAAAACACAAAAAGTAAGTTATTCACTACATTTATGAATATTGAAAAAAAAAATAAAACAAAAAAAAAATAATGAAATCATATATTATACATTTCAAATAATCTATATATTTTATTTTTTAACATGGTGTAACAAATATGTGGCTGCAAGTAGCCTAGAGGTGTGAGAGTAGTTACGGGGTTGAGACCAGGGTGATAATATTGGATCATTAAAAAGGGAACACAATTAAAAATCAGTGTATTGTTTGCTGAGCTCAGCCTGACATCTTAAGGGCTAGCACAAATGTTTGGCTATTTCAGTTAAAAATCAAATTACTATTATAATGTTTTTGTTTTATTTTAAGAGAAATTATGAGACCACAAACACACAATTCTGTAGCTTCATCCATTGCTGTACAATCCCCCCTCCAATGTTCAAACAAAATCTATGCCACTGGCTTCATCACATACAAAATTTGAAACAAAATGTTGTATTTGTGGTCATTAAATTCGTATGAGGGACACATGAGCAGTAGGTAGATGTTTATGTTGTTACCAGTATTGTGTAGAATCATATTCAAACCACTTCCATTTTGTCAGTGACGAGGTTGAAAACAAAAGGTGTCCAAATCATTAAAAAAAGAGAAAATAATAAAGGGTCTTTGATTCCTGAGGTGGGTTTAATATGTGCATAATGTTGTGGAGTCTTCAGACAATTCATTAAATGTAGTTAAAAAAAAATGGAAAAAGTTAAAATATTGCAGAATCCCAAGAATGATCCAATACAAGATTGAGATCAAAATCTTACGAGTAGTCTCAAACAAAAACAATAACAAAAAATAATCAGTTGTATTGCAGAAATAAAAATGGAATGAGTAGCCAAATTTGTTCTTGACATTTTCTTTCTTAAAATAAAGTCTTCAATAGAAGCAGAGCTAAAATATGAATAGTGTATTGATTTGAAATTATGTTGGTCTCTATGGTAAAAAACTTATTTTTTTAAACCTATTCATATGAGCCAAGTTCTATGAATTATTAAGTTTATATTATAATATATTATAATTATTATTATATAAGTTGTCACGAGACTAGGCTGTATATAAACACATATGTGTCAGTGCAGAGCAGCTGTATATGAGTTTACAGCATGCTGTTGGTTTCATGATGGTTCTTCTACAATTTTAAGATCTTCTGACACATTTCCCAATACTGTGAGGAGAATCTGCATTAACATACAGTATCAGCAGAAACCGAAGAGCTTGATGTTTTAATCCACAAACACCTACAGCCTTCATCTTTATCTTTACATTTCCTGATTAAAAAGTATGTTGCTAGGGCACTGCTAAGTACTGTGGTGGACCTGACTGACATGGATTATTGAAAATGATACACCGGCATTAGCATTTATTGACATTCTCAACTCTGTTTGGGTCAGACAAAATGTAACAACATTCACAAAATTCTTCGACTACTAAAGATACAGTTGTCAGTATTTTGCTTTGTGTTGTGTTTTGGCCTCTAGAGGTCCTCATGGTGCTCTCATGCCCAGCTTTCCACTTGTAATTAGTGATATTAGGTTCACATGTGTTTCATTTAGCATTGTGTATTTAAGTGACTCTGTTTGTTTGAAGATTGTTGTCTCAGTAAGTGTTTTCAGTAAGTGTTTTCTAGACTTTTTGATTGTCCCTGCCCTTGTTTTATTTTTTTGTGGACTTTCACCTCTAGAGCTTTTTTTTTTTTTTTTTTTAAAGGTCTTTGGTATTTTTGTATATTTTGTGGAATGCCCTTTTTGACTGGTTTCGGTTTTTTAGAGAATTACTATTTGCAGTATTTTTGCACCAGCTGTGGATTTATTTGCCAGAACTTTTTATTAAAACATTTTCTCAAGGGTTGAGAGTCGGAGACTCTCATGCCAGAGACCAGAGTTCAAGTCCTGGATCTGACAGAAACACCAAGCCAAACATGAACCCAGAGATGCCCAGCACACAAGCCTTCCTCCACCACAACGCTTTTCGGGAGACCCCAGTGCTTGTTGTGGGTTCCTCACTCAGTGTTCCCTTACCTTTGAGCTACAACCATCATCCTACACTTCAGACAGGGCCAAGATTGCATATGTCATCACTCTCTTTTCTGGTAAGGGCCTCTCTTGGGCAACTGCTGTTTGGAAGGCCCAGACTCCTTTCTGCTCAATTTATTCTTCATTTGAAGAGGAATTCCAGTGGGTCTTTGATCATCCCATCAGTGGACGAGAGGCATCTATACGACTGCTGTCCCTAAAGCAGGGTAGTCACAGTATTGCAGATTATGCCATTAATTTTTGCATCGTTGCAGCAGGGAGTAGCTGGAACTATGAGTCTCTCATGGTGTGCTTTCAGAACGGAGTTGTCTTTCCATCTGATACAGTCTCCAGAGTTCCCTGTTATCCTTGATCACTCCTGACTACTTCACCATAACCCTCATCTTGACTGGTCCACTGGTGCAATCTGGGGTCCCACTTGTCATGTAACCTGTTTGATCTCGAGTTACCCTGACCCTGTTCTCGAGTCTCAAGAATCCCTAGACCTATCTCAAGTCCCCACTCAGTACCACCACCTCAGGGCAGTCTTCAGTAAAAAGAAGGCCACCTCGTTACCACCAAACCACCCTTATGACTGCGCAATTGACCTGCTTCCAGGTACTTGTCCTCCCAGAGGCCGCATCTTCTCCTTGTCTTCTCCCGTACGTGAAGTTATTGACAGTTACATTTAGGAGGCCATCACGGCAAGGATCATTACAGTTCACTTTTCCTGTTGGCGCTATTTTTTTCTTTGTGGGTAAAAAGGATGGGGGGCCTTCGACCCTGCATATATTACCGAGGCCTCAACAAGATCACTGTCTGGAATCGTTACCTTTCGGCCCTCATGGCCGCAGCTTACTTCTGGGAGCTTCCCTTTTCACCAAACTCGACTTGCGCAACACTTACCATCTTGTGCGCATTAGACAAGGAGATGAGTGGAAGACTGCCTTAACACTCCCACCGGGCACTATAAGTACCTAGTTATGCCCTTCTGCTTCACCAATGCTCCTGCAGTCTTCCAGGCTCTGATAAATGATGTCCTTAGACACATGCTCAATTAGTTTGTATTTGTCTAACTGGATGATATTCTCATTTTTTCAAATTCCCTCAGTGAGCACGTGGAGCATGTCAGGAAGGTTCTTGGGTGCCTCCTCGATAATCACCTTTATGTCAAACCCAAGAAGTGTGAATTCCATGTGACCCAAGTACTGTTTCTGGGATTCATCATTAAACCTGGCCATAAGGGAGGGAATAATGTTGGGTTTCACTGGAATCCAAAAGCAGAGTCGGCCTTCAAGGAACTCAAACACTGCTTTACTTCTGCACCAATTCTTATTCTCACAGACCCAGCCAAACTCTTCCTTGTGGAAGTTGATGCTTCAGATGTGGGTGTTGGAGCAGTGCTTTCCCAGATAGGAGGATAACAGACTTCATCTATGTGCATTCCTTTCACTCCGCCTTACACCAACAGAGAGGAATTTCCATGTGGGAGACTGTGAGTTACTGGCTGTTACATTGGCGCTCGAAGAATAGAGACATTGGCTTGAGGGGGCCAAACATCCATTTCAAGTACTCAATGACCACAAAAACCTAGAGTACATTCAGCAGGCCAAGCGACTCAACCCTCGTCAGGCATGCTGGTCACTATTCTTCAACCGATTTCAGTTTACCTTATCCTATCGGCTGCTTGCATATACATGCTCTGTCTCATGTATATGCAAGCAGCAACCAAGGTGATCTGGTCGCACCCATTACCCTGAGTTCCAAGATAGTGGCCCTGTAAGATGGGAAATTGAATATTTAGTAAGACAAGCCCAGGCCCGGGAACCAGACCCAGGAGGGGGGCCAGCCAACTGCTTGTTTGTCCCAAAAGCTGTTTGCTCTGACCTGCCATCCAGGCACTTCTCGCACCCTTGAATTCATCCAGAGATGGTTTTGGTGGCTGACCATCAAGGAGGAAACAAAAACCTTTGCGAGCACCTGTCCCATATGCAAACAGGGTAAGGTTTCTCATCGCTCTCCTCAGGGTTTGCTTCATCCCCTCTCTATACCTTGAAGGCCCTGATCACACTTCTCCATGGATTTCATTACCGGACTTCTGCCATACCAAGGTAACACCACCATTACTATCTTTACTATCATGGCGGCACGAACGTATTGCGATGCTCAGTGTCTCTACAGATTCTGCAAATTAGTGGTAATATGCTTGTTTATCTCAAGTATTTTCAGTAAAAACAGTTTAGCGAACATATCGTACACCCGACAGGAACTCTTTTACATCGGTAAACAACGCCGTAGGGGTCACGCAGTGGAATTCGAGCGAGGCTAAAGCTAACTCCACATCGACTCGCTCTTCCAAGCCTTTTCCTCACCAATGTTTGCTCGCTGGTGAACAAAATGGATGAACTGCGGCTGCGGATCACCACACACAGAATGATTATGGACTGCAACATCATGATTTTCACAGAAAATTTTCACGGATGCTGCCTCCTCCGTGCGGACAGAATAGCTGATGACTGCAGTAAGACCTGAGGTGGGGGTTTGTGCATTTATGTTAACAAAACATGGTGCACGGACACCACCATTACCGAGAGTCACTGCTCAGCTAACCTTGAGTATCTCATGGTTAAGTGTAGACCTTTCTATTTGCCCAGAGAGTTTACATCAACTTTAGTAACAGCAGCCTACATACCACCAGATGCTAATGCTAAGATTGCCATGAAAAAACTGCATTCTGCTATCAGTAAACAACAAACTCTGCATCCCGAGGCAGCCTACATTGTCGCGGGTGACTTTAATCACTAAAATTTAAAGACTGTACTGCCTAAATTCCATCAAAATGTATCATGCCCCACAAGAGGAGGAAAGATTTTAGGCCAAGTCTACACAAATATAGCTGATGCATACAAAGCTGCTCCCCTCCCCCACCTAGGACACTCAGATCACCTCTCTTTGTTTCTACTGCCCAAGTATTTAGTACTCATCAAACGTGTGAAACCAGCAGTAAGGACAGTCAAAGTGTGGCCAGAGGGAGCTGACTCAGCACTTCTGCAGCGTTTTGGAAACACTTGACTGGAGAGTGTTCGCAACTCAGGCCACCCACAACTCCCACACGGACATTGATTCATATGCCTCCTCCATTCTGGACTGTATCAACTCAAACATCAACAGTGTCACCACCCTCAAACGGATTCCCACTTTCCATAATCAGAAGCCATGGATGAACCGTGAGGTCAGACTCCTGCTGAAAGCACGAGACATTGCATTCAGATCAGGTGATGGTCAAGCCTATAGCTCATCCAGGGCTAACCTGAATAGGGGCATAAAAAAGGCCAAGCACAACCACTAAGGATTGAGGATCACTTCAAAACAACTCTTACCCCCAACGCATGTGGCAAGGCATCCAGGCCATCACAGACTACAAAGATACTAACTCCACCCCCCCCTGTCACCGACACCTCCTTGCCTGATGAGCTGAACCACTTCTATGGCCGCTTCAATAGGGATAACAAGAAAGTGGCCATTAAGCATGTGGTCTCTGCAGTTCACCAGCCCCTCACACTCTCCACCACCGGTGTGTGTGCGCGTGTGTGTGCATGTGTGTGCGTGCGTGTGCGTGTGCGTGCATGTGTGTCACTGAGCAGGATTAATGCACGCAAGGCTGCTGGTCCTGATGGTATCCCCGGACGCGTATTCAGGGCCTGTGCTGTGCAGCTGACTGAGGTTTGGACTGACATATTTAATCTGTCACTAGCCCAAGCAGCTGTCCCCGCGTGCTTTAAAACCACCTCCATCGTTCCGGTGCCAAAACAATGCAACAAGCCTTAATGACTACCGTCCAGTTGCACTCACCCCCATCATTATGAAGTGCTTTGAGAGGCTGGTCCTGGCCCATCTCAAGACCTGCTTACCACCTTAATCACTGGACCCCTTCCAATTCGCATACTGTCAGAACAGGAGCACAGAGGACGCCATCTCTACGGCACTTCACTCTGCCCTGTCCCACCTAACAATAGAAACACCTATGTGAGAATGCTGTTCATTGACTTTAGTTCAGCATTTAACACCATCATCCCCTCCAAACAGATCACCAAACTCAGTGAACTGGGCATCAATTCCTCCCTCTGTAACTGGATTCTGGACTTCCTAACCAACAGATCTCAGTCTGTTAGGTTAGATAATCACACCTCCTCAACCATCACCCTGAACACCGGCATACCACAGGGATGTGTGCTGAGCCCTCTCCTTTACTCCCTCTTCACCTACGGCTGCACACCTGTACATGGCTCTAACACCATTGTCAAGTTTGCAGACAACACTACGGTGATTGGTCTCATCAGCAACAATGATGAGACGGCCTACAGGGAGGAGGTCCAGCACCTATCATCGTGGTGCACTGACAACAACCTGGCTCTCAACACTAAGAAGACCAAAGAGCTCATTGTGGACTTCAGGAAGTCTAAAGCTGGCACACACACACACACACACACACACACACACACACACATTCTCATCAATGGGACTGAGGTGGAGCGTGTCACCAGCTTCAAGTTTCTGGGTGTCCACATCTCTGAGGACCTCTCTTGGACCCTCAACGCCTCTACCCTGTTCAAGAAGGCCTGGTGAACTTCTACCGCTGCACCATATATTTCTTGTCCTGCCTTTGCACCACCTGTCTACTCTTGAATATCACATTGCACTTTTCTGCTGAATATCATTTTTGCATTTCTGGTTGGATGTAAACTGCATTTCGTGTCTTTGTACTTGTACTCTGCTCAATGACAATAAAGTTGAATCTAATCTAATCTAATAATGGTCATTGTTGACAGATTTTCTAAGGCTGACAGATTAATTCCCTTGCCCAAATTACTCACTGCTAAAGAGACTGCAGAGTTGATCATTAACCATGTTTTTTGAGTTTTTGGTATCCCTCAGGACATTGTTTCTTCATTGTTTTGAGGCCCTTAGTTCTCCTCTTGATTCTGGCAGGCATTTTGTCAACTTTTGGGGGCAACAGTGAGTCTTTCATCTGGTTTCTATCTTGAGTCCAATGGCCAAACAGAGAGGTTAAACCAGGATCTGGAGACTACTCAGAGGTGCATGGCTGCCAGTAACCCATCCTTCTGGTCATCCTTCATTATGTTGGTGGAGTACGCCCACAAAACTCTATACTATATGCTCCTCTGCTGGGTATTTTGCTTTGAGTATTTTTGTATATTTTTTGAATGGTTTTGTTTTTTGGGGGAATTACCTTTTGCTGTTCTTTGCTCCAGCTGTGGATATTTTGCCTGAACTTTTTATTAAAACATTTTCCAATGGCTCATGGGTTGAGAGTCTGACTCTCATGCCAGACACCCGAATTCAAGTCCCAGCTCTGACAACAGTAACTTTCTATCTCAAATACTCAGTATGCCAAAATCTTCAGAAGGACTTGATGTAGTCACAGAAAATATGGAAACAGTCTTCTCTAACACTCTAGATAGTATCTCCCCCTTTCATTTATAAAAGTAATGAGAAAAGCAGCACAACATGGTACAATTATTACACTCATGTTCTCCAGAGAAGTGTTTTGCTGTGCATGGAAGGATAGTATCTCTAGCTACAGACAATCTCTAAAAGATGCCAGGTTGGCATATTCAGCAAACTCATAGAAAATAACCACAACAATCATAGGTATGTATTCAGTACCATGGCTAAATTGAAAAGGAACAACGTTTATACTGAACCAGATAGTCCATTGCAGCACATTAGTAATGACTGTATGAGTTTCTTTACTACTAAAATTGAGATTTAGAATTATGCAACTATCTGCAACAGCACATCAATCAGAATCTTACAGAATCCACTGTGAGCAACTTCAGTGCTTCGCTGTTAAAGGTCAAGAAGGGATTACAAAACGTATTAAAAAATCAAAGTTTTAGTAAAACAAAACATTAAAAGCAACAACATTGATGCTATATCCAATACCTACTAAGAGGTGTTTTTTATTGTTTCATATGTCCACCATAGAATGAAACCTGCCACCCTTTTGGGCACCCATCTCGTCATTCTATAATTTTTTTCTTAAACAAAATTAATGTTAGGATGGGCTGCTCTATTCGGGATGGACTTTAAAGATGACTTAACTTGAAATGGTGCCCTAGGTGAGATCAGACACATGCCTTCCCACACCTCGTCCATAAAAAACAACAAAAAAAAAAAAACAAGACCCAACAACTCACAAAAAAGGAGCTAACTACATTGCAGCTATTAAACAAAGAAAATGTTTTAAATAATATAACTACCAAATGATAGGACTACAATTTAATTATATTATAGGCTAAAATGTATGAAGCATTTTACAGATTTAATCTGGCACAAAACAATGACGATCTCACTTAGAATGACATGAAATAAATAGGGTACCAACATTCATTTTAACAAAAAAATTCATACTAAATAAAACTTACTAATTTAAGGAAAAATTACATATACTAAACGCAAATAATAAAAGACTTTTATATTAAAAAAGTTGAAAACACAGTGATGAACAGCTGCAATTATCTAAATATTGTAAAAGAAGATTAAGTGATTTCTAAGCTCCCTCTCTCATGCCACATGTCACACTCTTCTCCCTGTCCCTCACTCCACACAGCACACTCTCGTCTGAGTTTTAATCATGCTCATCTGCAGCTCATCATCACCCTGTTTGGACTTGCACTTAAACCTCACACTCACACTCAGTCAGCATCTGGCCTTGTTGAAGGTTCCTAGGTCTCAACTTTCGCTCTGCTTCAGAGCAAAAGAACTTACCTGTATGTTAAAATTCCTGTTTATCAACGTTCTGCTCTGGATGTGCAAGATAAGCGACTTTGAGAACTCTGAGTTTGCATTATACCTCTAAAAACTGACCTGCTCCTCAGTTTATGGATGTTGCGAGTCTGAAACCTGGTTTATGTTAATGTTTCCTGTTTTGGCAAAGATTGTACCTGAAATACAAATGTTCTCCGGTTTGACGAAAGTCTGTGCTGATTAGATTGTATACTTACCTGAATACTCACCTCACGCTACTTACCTGTTTCCTCTGTGTACTGTTTAATAAACTTCAGCACCTGGGTTAACCTGGACCATGGAGGATGTTCCCCAGTCACTGCCAGTGCTCACGACCACGGAGGGCGTTCCCAGTCGCTGGCAGTGCTCATGACCATGGATGTCATTCTCCTATCACTGCAAGTGGTCATGACCACGGAAGTTGTTCCCCAGTCTCTGCCTGTTCTCTCAACCATGGAGGTCAGTTCCCAGTCACAAACAGCTCCTTTGTCCAAGCCTTCCATGGCTCCTTTGTCCAAGCCTTCCACGGCTCCTTTGTCCAAGCCTTCCACGGCTCCTTTGTCCATGCTTTCCACAGCTCCTTTGTCCATGCTTTCCACGGCTCCTTTGTCCATGCTTTCCATGGCTCCTTCGCTGATCCCTTCCACGGCTCCTTCATCCATGCCTTTCACGGCTCCTTCGTCCATGCCTTCCACGGCTCCTTCGTCCATGCCTTCCACGTCTCTTTCGCCATGCCTTCCACGGCTCCTTCGTACAAGCCTTCCAAGCCTCCTTGCTCCAAGCCTTCCACGGCTCCTTGCTCCAAGCCTTGCATGGATACAACCCTCGAGCCTCCCATGGCTCCACCCTTTGAGCCTCCCATGGCTCTGCTCCTCGAACCTCTTACGGCTCCACCTTCCCTGGCTCTGCCCCTCGACTCTCCCATGGCTCCGCCTTCCACAACCTCGTCCCTTCAAGCCTTCCACGGCTCTGACTTCCCTGGCTACGCTCCTTGAACCTCCCGTGGCTCCGTCTTGCATGATTGCCTTTCGAGCCGACCATGGCTCAGCCTTTCTTGGCTCCTCCCCTCAGGCATCTCCTGGCTCCACCTTCCATGGTTCTGCCTTCCATGGATTCATCCCTTGAGCCTTCCATGGTTTCGTCCCTTGTGCCTCCCGTGGCTCTGCCTTCCATGGCTCTGCCCCTCGAGCCTCTCCTGGCTCAGTCTTCCTTGGCTCCATCCATTGAGCCTCTCCTGGCTCCACCTGCCTTCATCAAGCATCCCTCGCCTGTCTTCTTCGAGCCTTCCATGGCTTCGCCTTCATCCATGAAACTCCACCTCCTACGGTTCAGCCCGCTCCGCCACTATCTGCACCTCCTGAGTCTCAAATCCCTGATCCTCCTGTGGCTCCACCTGCTTCACCTCCGGTTCCTTCTCTTGAGACCCAAATCCTCCATCCTCCTGTGGCTCTGCCTGACCCCATTCTGGTTCCTCCTCCTCCATGTCCAGATTTTGATACTCCAGCAGCTTCACCTCCTCCACCGACTACTCCACCCGCTCCGTCTCCAGACACTTCTCCAGCTCTGCCATTAGGATCTTAAGTCCCCACTCCTCTTTGTCTATTATTGTGGTCTTTTCTGATCAAATCCATGCTCAGCAGTTTAAAACTGTTTTTTTACTGTAGGAAAATGATACCGTAGATCTGCGTTGTGTTTATAATTCCTACTTAAGTCAGTAGATTTGTTTCCATGCAAGTTTTAATAAAGAAGGTAAGGACATTATTGAAACTTACTTTTATTAGACTATTTTTGTTGTCTTTTTGGATGAAAAATAATGCTCAGACTGAAGGAAAACTATAGATCTGCTTTGTTCTTTTAATGCTTAAACACTATAAAGTCTCTTGGTAGATTTCAGTCATGAACGACTCAAAATGATTCACTGACTAACTAGCACATAAGATGCTAATTTGTTGCTATCTAGTGACATCTCCAGAAGGAGTCGCTGAACTAATCAGTTAATAAAATTGACAAATTTGTGAAACAGAAGCAAGCCTCACCAAAATACTCTTTATTTTGCAGCTAATTCTGCACAATTGTAAACTGGAATAAACTTGAATAAAAAATAAAATAGCTGGAATTGATGCTTATAGCTTATTTTCTATAAAAAAATATCACCAGAAAAAATGTTGGTGGACATCAGTGGTTGTCTTACCTTTTTCGCCCCTCATAAGTTTGCATCCCTGCAATTTGTTGTGGCATTGCAAAGAACAAATCTATAAATTAGTAAGAAGCACATTTGTTGTTTTTCATTACCCATTTAGTGCTCTTGCCACCTGTGACTTCACACAGCATAGCCTACCTATGATTTTTTTTTGTTTATTTTTTTGGAATAGCCGAATTTCAAACATTACAAGTAAACATGCTTCTAAGATGGACAGAAAACAGAAAAATAAAGTTCTTGAAAAAGAAAAATATTTATAACGTTTGCCTATGTGGGATAAAAAAATTTAATCGTAAAAATATGCTGTGGCAGAAAAAAGGTTGGGGAACACTGTGTTAGAGAATTGGGGGCAATTGCTAGGTGGATGCTAAGGTAAGTATATGTATAGTATATAAGTTAGATAGTTTATTTGTAATGTTTATACAGGTATATGTAGCACCGTGGTCCTGCAAGGCATGCCATTTCATTCCCTTGTATGTCTCTACATATAGAAGGATGACAATAAAGCTCAATTGACTTGACTTGACTTGAAGGTGTTGCTAAGTTGTTCTGGTTCTCTCCTTGAACCAGAACAGAAATGGCAAATGTGATCTCTGAAGGAACAGCACATCTCCCCTCAATAATACACATGATTTGAGGAATCACTCATGTCTGGAGAACAAACTCTGCAGAACCACTTACACACTGAATGTTTAATACTTACTGTTAGAGGTTTGATCAAATCACTAACTTAAACACCACTGATAAATTAATAACAATGAAAATGTGAAAATGGTATAAAGTGAAAAATATAGTGCCATCATACAATAACGATGTCAACAATATGGACATTTTTGAACATACTTATCAAACCATATAGCTTGTGCTAAGAAAAGTGTGTCCATTTATTAGAAAACATACTGACTAATACACCAATTAACTTCATGCTGCTTTATTCTGAAGTGTTAGTTCAGTTTAACTGAAAGAGAGAGGTCAGAACTAATGAGCCAGTTCGTCTAGTGAACGACATCATCAGGGCCACTGTTAAAGTTCAGCAGAGTTAGACCCCCGCAGCGAGGGCGAGGACTCAAGCCTCACGCCACCATTAGACTTATTGGCCGCTGAGGTCAACAAGGGTCAATTGAGTCGATTTGTTGACCCATCCTATCGGCTGCAGACAGGGGTCGGCTGCTGAGTTATGTGCATGCCAGCGCAGCTGCATTATTGCCAGAAAATCTATCAGTCCACTTCTTCTGATTTACACACATTAAGCTGCTGTGGCTTCTACATATGCACTAGAAACACTTTAAATGCATGCAGATTTATGTGGATATTAATTCATGGTATTTGTATATGGCGAATATCAATACCTTTATCTGAACAATGAATATATTCATCACCCATTTACTGACTTTCTAAAAGCAGCAGCAATCATTCACACAGCAGCTGTAAAATTTGTCATGATGTTTAAGTGGATTTATATTTGGAATGACACATTTTCTAGTACACCTGCAAAATATTTGAAATGTGGGAAACATTTAATAGGCATTTAGGGCTGAATAAAGCAACAAAGCATAAGAGGCAGTGCACACAGTAATTTTGCCACAGCTAAGATAATTTTTTAGGTACAACTTAAAAGTACAACTTTAATAAAAGAAACAATGATTTAATAAATAGTCATTTATTAACATTAATAATAGGGCTGCTCAATTATGGCAAAAATCATAATTGTCAATTATCATGAATTTCAATTAATATCATTTACATTCTATACAAGTTAAGCTCAATCATCAGCATTTCTAGCATAATGTTGACAAGAGAAAAAAAAAAGCAAAAATCTGTTTCAATGAGACACTTACAATGGAAGTGAATGGGGCCAATCTGTAAATGTTAAAATACTGTAAAAAAAACAAACAAACAAATAAAGTGCAAAAACAATACATTTACAGAAATGTAATAATCTTATGATAAAGGTTTTGCAGAGAAACACATTTTACAGATTTTCCCTTAATTATTATGATCAAACACCTTCAATAAAGTGTTAACACATGCTCAAGATTGAAAAATATGTTTTTATTTTGGAAGACAAAATAAAAGTCTTTAAAAATACTGATTAATAATAAAACATTTACATTTATTAATTTTTATCCAAAGCGACTTACAAAAGAGGAAAACATAAGCGAATCATCTTAAGGAGACAGTGGTATGAAAGTGCCATTTTACAAAGATTCACTATCATCAGAATAGTGTTCAAAACATATACAATGCAATTATTATTTTTTTTGTTAGAGAGTAGTTAAGAGCTCTTGGAAAAGATGTGTTTTTTGAAGACAGAGAGTGAGTCTGCTTCACGGATGGAGTTGGGAAGGTCATTCCACCAACTTTGTATGATTAAACTGAAAGTCCGGGAAAGTGTTTTGGTGCCTCTTTGTGTTGGTATGATAAGGTGACGTTCATTGGCCGACCGCAGGCTTCTAGTGGGGGTGAAGCTCTGCAGAAATGATTTTAGGGATGTTGAAGCAGACCCAGTTACTGTTCTATGCCAGCATCAGAGCCTTGAATTTAATACGTGCATCAACCGGCAGCCAGTGGAGAGAGATAAAGAGTGGTGTAACGTGCGCTCTCTTTAGTTCACTAAAGACAGACATGCTGCTGCATTCTGGATCATTTGCAGAGGTCTAGTTGCACATGCAGGAAGGCCTGCAATGAGAGAGTTACAGTAGTCCAGTCTAGTTATGACAAGTGACTGAACAAGCTGTTGTGTGGCATGTTCAGATAAGAAGGGTCTTATCTTCCTGATATTGTAGAGTGTAAATCTACATGACCTTGCAGTCTTTGAGATGTGGTCCGTGAAATTTAGTTTGTTATAAATGGTTACCCCTAGATTTCGGACCATTTTTGAAGGCGTTAATGTAGTTGAGTCATTTCCTTCTCCTCCTCTTCCAGCCAGCAGGGAGCGTAGATGCGGGGACAGTAGAGGCTACAGGCACTAGGATGGTCAATGCTACAGGCACTGGCTCTGGGACAGTTGATGGTACAGGCATGGGCACTGGCTCCTTAAATGTGGCAGGCATGGCTTGGTTGTGTTTTCGAAGAGGGGAAGATCCTGCCTGAACAGTGCAAGAATAATACTGTTGGCTCCATGATCAGTGATGTGCTTGTCGAGGTGAGGCTTTGTAGGTGAGGAGGTTTAGTGGGATCGCTGGAGTAGAGGAAGTTTGGAAGAGCAGGTAAGTATATCTGTATTCTTTGTTTTTGGTCAGTCCTTCTGTAACGCTGGTGTCTAGGAGTGGAAGAGAGGAGACGCAGGAGTGGAGTCTTTAAATCCTTTAATTATACACGCTGGAGTGGAACAAACGAAAGGCTTAACAATAGTAGTTGCTGGAGTGGAACAGTTGTTGGAAAAAACAAAGTCTTAACATCAAAAAAGTTACTTTTTTTGTAAATTGGGTTTTATTCGCATTGATGGACAAGACAATGATCATATTTTACTAACACAACTACCAGCCTGATAGTTTTATCATCCGTTGGTGTTACGGTAACGGAGTGTTTTATCAAGTCCATTCTAATTCAGTTATCAAATGTCCATATTTTGGTGTTAAAAACAGTAAAAGTTCAAGGTTTTTACCCTAAGCATATTAAAGTGGGCAATGATTGCAGAGCTACTTCCTGGATAATTTTGTGGGAATGACCAGCAGACTTACATTACTGTGCATCCCCATTGTGTTACACATCCTATTGGCCAGCATGATGGAAAAGTCATAGAAAATAGGGATTCATGTTCATGTTGTTTAAGGCACTACGTGCATTTTTGTATTTGAATGGAGAGATTTAACGCTTATTTTGATTTGGCACCACTGGACTCATTGTACTGCAGTGTCAGGAAGCGTGACTATGTCCATAAACTCAAGAACAGCCCAAATGTATAAAATACTGTCTGAAGGGTTTGGGGTTAGGGTGGGGTTAGTCAGAGGGGAACTGGCCCCCACAGTGAGTCTGGTTTAGGGTTAGGGTGGGGTTAGTCAGAGGGGAACTGGCCCCCACAGTGAGTCTGGTTTAGGGTTAGGGTGGGGTTAGTCAGAGGGGAACTGGCCCCCACAGTGAGTCTGGTTTAGGGTTAGGATGGGGTTGGTCAGAGGGGAACTGGTCCCCACAGTGAGTCTGGTTTAGGGTTAGGGTTGGGTTGGTCAGAGGGGAACTGGTCCCCACAGTGAGTCTGGTTTAGGGTTAGGGTGGGGTTGGTCAGAGGGGAACTGGCCCCCACAGTGAGTCTGGTTTAGGGTTAGGGTGGGGTTAGTCAGAGGGGAACTGGTCCCCACAGTGAGTCTGGTTTAGGGTTAGGATGGGGTTGGTCAGAGGGGAACTGGCCCCCACAGTGAGTCTGGTTTAGGGTTAGGGTGGGGTTAGTCAGAGGGGAACTGGTCCCCACAGTGAGTCTGGTTTAGGGTTAGGATGGGGTTGGTCAGAGGGGAACTGGCCCCCACAGTGAGTCTGGTTTAGGGTTAGGGTGGGGTTGGTCAGAGGGGATCTGGCCCCCACAGTGAGTCTGGTTTAGGGTTAGGGTGGGGTTAGTCAGAGGGGAACTGGTCCCCACAGTGAGTCTGGTTTAGGGTTAGGGTGGGGTTGGTCAGAGGGGATCTGGCCCCCACAGTGAGTCTGGTTTAGGGTTAGGGTGGGGTTGGTCAGAGGGGATCTGGCCCCCACAGTGAGTCTGGTTTAGGGTTAGGGTGGGGTTGGTCAGAGGGGAACTGGCCCCCACAGTGAGTCTGGTTTAGGGTTAGGGTGGGGTTGGTCAGAGGGGATCTGGCCCCCACAGTGAGTCTGGTTTAGGGTTAGGGTGGGGTTAGTCAGAGGGGAACTGGTCCCCACAGTGAGTCTGGTTTAGGGTTAGGATGGGGTTGGTCAGAGGGGAACTGGCCCCCACAGTGAGTCTGGTTTAGGGTTAGGGTGGGGTTGGTCAGAGGGGAACTGGTCCCCACAGTGAGTCTGGTTTAGGGTTAGGGTGGGGTTAGTCAGAGGGGAACTGGCCCCCACAGTGAGTCTGGTTTAGGGTTAGGATGGGGTTAGTCAGAGGGGAACTGGCCCCCACAGTGAGTCTGGTTTAGGGTTAGGGTGGGGTTGGTCAGAGGGGAACTGGTCCCCACAGTGAGTCTGGTTTAGGGTTAGGGTTGGGTTGGTCAGAGGGGAACTGGTCCCCACAGTGAGTCTGGTTTAGGGTTAGGGTGGGGTTGGTCAGAGGGGAACTGGCCCCCACAGTGAGTCTGGTTTAGGGTTAGGGTGGGGTTGGTCAGAGGGGAACTGGTCCCCACAGTGAGTCTGGTTTAGGGTTAGGGTTGGGTTGGTCAGAGGGGAACTGGTCCCCACAGTGAGTCCGGTTTAGGGTTAGGGTGGGGTTAGTCAGAGGGGAACTGGCCCCCACAGTGAGTCTGGTTTAGGGTTAGGGTGGGGTTAGTCAGAGGGGAACTGGTCCCCACAGTGAGTCTGGTTTAGGGTTAGGGTGGGGTTGGTCTGAGGGGAACTGGTCCCCACAGTGAGTCTGGTTTAGGGTTAGGGTTGGGTTGGTCAGAGGGGAACTGGTCCCCACAGTGAGTCTGGTTTAGGGTTAGGGTGGGGTTGGTCAGAGGGGAACTGGCCCCCACAGTGAGTCTGGTATCTCACAAGGTTATTTTTCTCCATTAATCAACATCTGATGGAGTTTTGTGTTCCTTGCCGCAGTCGCCTTCAGCTTGCTCACTGGGGTTATTAATACAATTATTATTTAATTTCTTATTTTTAAACATGATTAACAATCGCATTTGAACTAATTACACAATGATGATTCGTCGACATTATAGACATTACAGTTTTAATGTCTGTTAATGTCTGATCTTCTGTAAAGCTGCTTTGAAACGATGTGTGTTGTGAATGGCTCTATACAAATAAAAATGACTTGACAGTAGATCCACAAATCCTGGTTATTGGCGACTCCATTGTCAGATATGTCAGTTCTAGGTTGGTTAAAACATACTGTTATCCAGGTGCCAGAGTTCTAGGTATAGCGACTGGAACGAATGATATCCCATGTCAGCAATCTGAATTGCTGAAGGCTGACTTTGTTAATCTTTTGAATGTTATTCATATATTGCACGCTGGTCAAGTTTTCATTTCTGGTCCCACTCCTGTGTCTCATCGCTGCATTGAGCGCTTCAGTAGGCTGTTGAGGATTCACACTTACTGTAGTCCATTAACATTATTAAGCATCCTTTAACATGCAGAACAGAGGAACAGAGTTACATTTGTATTCTCCCAAACATTAAACGGTGTGTGTTAACAGTGTTTTTTGTGTTGTATCTTCTCTCTTTTCCTGCACATGCTCACATGCAAAAAGCTGTTCAGAAATGTGATGAAGGGTTTCCATGGACCAATGATAATGGACTGTTTCTCCAGCAGAAATCTACCTGTGTTAACTGACTCTTAATCCCTTAACCTGATTATGGAAATCATTTTTCTTGTTTACATGGCATTTCAGAAATTGTGGTGTTTAAACAGACTATGAAAGTGCATGTAAAGGCACTGAATGCAACACTTAAATGAGAAAAAATGGGGAAAAAAAATCATACATTCATTTGTTGAAATGTTGAAGTGTGTGCATGGCTGCCATTCAAATGTGTGCATTGTTTGGAAAATCAGTGGAGCCATTTAATCTTTATTATGGTAATGGCCTGAAAGGTTGGCTTGGTACCTGTTTTATTTGAAAGAAGTGACATGCTTTGCTTGGCATTCTAGAGAATGAATTAGAATTCTGATTGACCTATCAAAGTTTCCAGAATTACTGGTGTGTGTGGTAGTTCATATAAAGATCAGATGAAGGTGATTGATTTTATTGTATGGGGCCCTATATTGACATCTAATGGACAACTGAAATAATTTAATGTTCATCTACATGGAGTGACTCTTGGAAATTGAGAGTTAAACTGAAGATTGACTGTTCGATTGATTGATGTAAACTATAGCAATCATCATCACCTACAGTACTACTATGAGTGGAACACCTTGTCCTACGTCTCAGGGATGACCTCTACTAAATCATCTATTGGCAATGATAAAATGGTGAAAAATACTTTCAGATATAAAACAGAAGTTTGAGTAGGCTGTAGAGGAAAGAAACAACAATTTTTAAATTGTGGTGTAATCAAACTCACAGTTCTTTCTTCTCTTTCCTTACAGATATGTGATGTTTGAAAGAGTTTTGTACAGAGGGTCTCCCTGGACCCCCCCCAGCCCCGTATGACACATTACAGAAGCACAATATGGATGTTATGGATGTTGCCATGAGAGCTGTTTTTGTTTCTTGATGCACCTTGATGTCCCCCAGTTTGGTCAGGAGTGTTAACACCAAGAAAATTAATATAAGAAGGCTTTATTTTGTAATATGCCTTTTCTGCCAAGGCTTTGACTAAAAATAAAGGGTGTTTGCTGCTTCACTGTTTCAAAAGGATAGCCATAATAAACAGTATGTGTGTTAACATGATTTTAGAGTGATAAAATCACTACTAACCTTTTCTGTGTAAAGTTCAGAGGTTGGTAGAGTAGACAAAAACTGTACTCAAGTAAAAGTTAAATTACTTAAAAAACATAATTACTCAAGAAGAAGTAAAAGTACTAACATAAATAATGACTTGAGTAAGAGTAAGAAAGTATCCAATTAAAAGAGTACTCCAGTAGTGAGTAACTCGTTACTTTCACAAATGACATAACAGAAGTTTACTCCCCTATATTCCATTACATAATACACAATGAACATGTACAACAAAATTATTATTTTTATTAATGGAAATTATTCACCATTTTGTTCCAAACCTGTATGACTTTCTTTCTTCCATAAAACACAATTAGGAGAAATTTGACAGAATGTTTGCCTGAGTCACTATTTATCTATTCATCTGTACAGCACTTCGGTCAGCTTTGCTGTGTTTGAGTGTGCTTTAGAAATAAATTTGACTTACTTACTATTTACTTTCAGTTAATGTTTTTTTTTTTTAGATATACTGTATATATATTTTGAAAGTGAATGGTGGCTGAGACTGTCAATCCCTAACATTCTGTCTAACATATGTTGTGTTCCACATAATACAAAGCCTCACACTGGTTTGGAACAATATGAGGGTAGAGAAATTATGACGGAATATTAAATTATGGCATCATTTACTCACCCTCATGCCATCCCAGATGTGTTTGACTTTTTTCAGCAGAACACAAATTCAGATTTTTAGAAGAATATTTTAGCACTTGTAGGCCAAACTTTTGGTGCTCCAAAAAGCACATAAAAGCAGTATAAAAGTAATCCATAATACTCCAGTGGTTTAATCCATGTCTTCAGAAGTGATATGATTGGTGTGGGTGAGAAACAGGTCAATATTTGTCATTTTTTTGCTAGACAGCAGGGGCGATATGCAGAGAAAAATGTGAATCACCAAAAACACAGCCCGCACATCAATCTTGCAGTTAGAGCGGTGAGATTATTTTTGGAACAACAGGTGTCACGATGGCCTTGAAGATGTAAAAACATTGCAGTGCCAGGTTGTGGGAAACAAGATTTCTTGCATTTGCTTCGCAAGGATCCCAACATTAAGAATGAGTGGCTGATTATTTATTCATTATTTTTAACAAAGTCCCGGATCACGTCAGTTAGAACGTGTTTATTTGTTCGCTCCATTTTACCAATGATTCTTTCACAAATAAGACAAAATTCGAAGCAGGCTTTGCAGAAACAGTTGATGCAGTGCCAACTACTGTATATTGGACCTGCCAGTTTTAATGCAAAAGGATCTCTAAGCCGCATATATTTTCTTGTTCTGTTGGCATGATGGCACAATTGTGACAAACACCGGTGAATGTATCCTGTATATGTTTACATGTTGCATAGTAAGTGTATCCTTTCACAGTTATAAATGTGACAGCACTTTATTTGGGACTGTCATGCGTTACTCAGCATTTGTAAAACACAGAAATGTTTCACCGTTGGATAATGCTCCAACTATGTAACAAGATACACATCGTTGTGTCGCGACTTTGTTTAAACAAGAATAAAAGTAATACCTATTACACAAATAGACAGTAAGTAAATTACAGTGATTACTTACCACGTTGTCACAAACTGCAGTATCCGTGGTGTTTGTGGAGGAGGTTCATTCGGGATCAGACTTTGTTTCATGCATCTGAAGTTTTCAAAAGAACCCCACATGCGCGTAATGGCGGGGGCGTTTATTACTTATCCACATGTAAGGATGTTATAAAGTTCTGAACAGGTGTCAGTGTTGTGTGCTTATTATAGGCCCTAACTGTTATTTGACAGGTAGGGTGGTCATTTTTTAAGTCATGAAGGAAGGATTCTTCTTATTTATATATTTATGCCCTGTGGGCTAAGCCCCGGATGTCACTGATCTCTATCTCTAGCAACGCCCCTGGAGCTCAGAAAGTATTTTTCAATAAGATTTGATGTGAAAGCACCCCTTTACTACAGAAAAATGCTTGTGAGGTGTTTTTTCTGTCACTCTAAATGTTCGTTTTTTTCTACACCTGTGGATTAAATTAGACCTGGCAGGATCACATTCGGACAGCTCTGACACACTGCACTTTTCATAATACAAGTGTAATTGTTATACATGTAATTCTGCTTAATTTTCAAGTTTGAACATAAATTGAGTTAAAATGTGTAGTTGATATGAAATTTCCAACAGTAACAGCACATATTATTTCACATGCAAGTTCATAACACTAAAGAAAAATAACATTGAATTTAACATCCTACATTGTTAAATGCATAAATGTGATTAAAATTGTTGTAAATGGAATATAAAATAAAACATACATTTTCACTTGTGTGTGTGTGTGTGTTTGTGTGTGTGTGTGTGTGTGTGTGTGTGTGCATGTTTATTTGGTTTACGAGGGAAAATATTTAAGTTACAAACGAGTAATTACAAGAGTAATATTCTATAAATGTGGTTTATGAGGACATTTCTAGTGGCCCCATAATTAAAATTGCTTAAAAAAACATATTAAATGTTTTTTTGAAAATGTCAAAATGCATAAAGTTTTCTGTGAGGGTTAGGTTTAAGGGTTGTGTTAGGTTTAGGGGTTGTGTTGGGTTTAGGGTTTGTGTTGGGTTTAGGGGTTGTGTTAGGGTTAGTGGTTGTGATGGGTTTAGGGGATGTGTTGGGTTTAGGGATTGTGTTGGGTTTAGGGGTTGTGTTAGGGTTAGGGGTTGTGTTGGGTTTAGGGGTTGTGTTGGGTTTAGGGGTTGTGTTGGGTTAGGGATTGTGTTGGGTTTAGGGGTTGTGTTGGGTTTAGGGGATGTGTTGGGTTTAGGGGTTGTGTTGGGTTAGGGATTGTGTTGGGTTTAGGGGTTGTGTTAGGTTTAGAGGTTGTGTTGGGTTTAGGGGGTTGTGTTGGGTTCAGGGGATGTGTTGGGTTCAGGGGTTGTGTTAGGTTTAGGGGTTGGGTTGGGTTTAGGGGTTGTGTTAGGTTTAGGGGATAGAATCTATAGTTTGTACAGTATAAAAATCATTATGTCTCTGGAGAGTCCTCATAATGATAGGTAGACCAACATTTGTGTGTGTGTGTCGTCACGTTTAATGCTCAAAAAAAAATCTGCTTACCTTGATTACACACGCCCGGTCCCGTATTAGGCTGATCACGCCGTCAAGATAAAGGCCACTCGCGCACGGCGATGCGGGAGCTAGAGATCGTTCACGGATATGTCCGTTGTCTTATGTGTTGGGTTTAGGGGTTGTGTTGGGTATAAGGGATGTGTTGGGTTCAGGGGATTTGTTGGGTTTAGGGGATGTGTTGGGTTAAGGGGTTGTGTTGGCTTTAGTGGTTGTGTTGGGTTTAGGGGATGTGTTGGGTTTAGGGTTTGTGTTGGGTTTAGGGGTTGTGTTAGGGTTAGTGGTTGTGATGGGTTTAGGGGATGTGTTGGGTTTAGGGGTTGTGTTGGGTTTAGGGATTGTGTTGGGTTAGGGATTGTGTTGTGTTTAGGGGATGTGTTGGGTTTAGGGGTTGTTTTGGGTTTAGGGGTTGTGTTAGGTATAGGGGATGTGTTGGGTTCAGGGGATTTGTTGGGTTTAGGGGATGTGTTGGGTTTAGGGGTTGTGTTGGGTTCAGGGGATGTGTTGGGTTTAGGGGATGTGTTGTGTTTAGGGGTTGTGTTGGGTTTAGGGGATGTGTTGGGTTCAGGGGTTGTGTTGGGTTTAGGGTTTGTGTTGGGTTTAGGGGTTGTGTTAGGGTTAGTGGTTGTGATGGGTTTAGGGGATGTGTTGGGTTTAGGGATTGTGTTAGGTTTAGGGGTTGTGTTGGGTTAGGGATTGTGTTGGGTTTAGGGGTTGTGTTGGGTTTAGGGGATGTGTTGGGTTTAGGGGTTGTGTTGGGTTAGGGATTGTGTTGGGTTTAGGGGTTGTGTTAGGTTTAGAGGTTGTGTTGGGTTTAGGGGTTGTGTTGGGTTCAGGGGATGTGTTGGGTTCAGGGGTTGTGTTAGGTTTAGGGGTTGGGTTGGGTTTAGGGGTTGTGTTAGGTTTAGGGGATAGAATCTATAGTTTGTACAGTATAAAAATCATTATGTCTCTGGAGAGTCCTCATAATGATAGGTAGACCAACATTTGTGTGTGTGTGTGTGTCGTCACGTTTAATGCTCAAAAAAAATCTGCTTACCTTGATTACACATGCCCGGTCCCGTATTAGGCTGATCACGCCGTCAAGATAAAGGCCACTCGCGCACGGCGATGCGGGAGCTAGAGATCGTTCACGGATATGTCCGTTGTCTTATGTGTTGGGTTTAGGGGTTGTGTTGGGTATAAGGGATGTGTTGGGTTCAGGGGATTTGTTGGGTTTAGGGGATGTGTTGGGTTAAGGGGTTGTGTTGGCTTTAGTGGTTGTGTTGGGTTTAGGGGATGTGTTGGGTTTAGGGTTTGTGTTGGGTTTAGGGGTTGTGTTAGGGTTAGTGGTTGTGATGGGTTTAGGGGATGTGTTGGGTTTAGGGGTTGTGTTGGGTTTAGGGGTTGTGTTGGGTTAGGGATTGTGTTGGGTTAGGGATTGTGTTGGGTTTAGGGGATGTGTTGGGTTTAGGGGTTGTTTTGGGTTTAGGGGATGTGTTGAGTTTAGGGGTTGTGTTGGGTTCAGGGGATGTGTTGGGTTTAGGGGATGTGTTGTGTTTAGGGGTTGTGTTGGGTTTAGGGGATGTGTTGGGTTCAGGGGTTGTGTTAGGTTTAGGGGTTGTGTTGGGTTTAGGGTTTGTGTTGGGTTTAGGGGTTGTGTTAGGGTTAGTGGTTGTGATGGGTTTAGGGGATGTGTTGGGTTTAAGGATTGTGTTGGGTTTAGGGGTTGTGTTGGGTTTAAGGGATGTGTTGGGTTTAGGGGTTGTGTTAGGTTTAGGGGATGTGTTGGGTTCAGGGGATGTGTTGGGTTTAGGGGTTGTGTTGGGTTTAGGGGTTGTGTTGGGTTCAGGGGATGTGTTGGGTTTAGGGGATGTGTTGGGTTTAGGGGTTGTGTTGGGTTCAGGGGATGTGTTGGGTTTAGGGAATGTGTTGGGTTTAGGGGTTGTGTTGGGTTTAGGGGATGTGTTGGGTTTAGGGTAAGTGTTGGGTTTAGGGGTTGTGTTGGGTTCAGGGGATGTGTTGGGTTTAGGGGATGTGTTGGGTTTAGAGGTTGTGTTGTGTTTAGGGGTTGTGTTGGGTTCAGGTGATGTGTTGGGTTTAGGGGTTGTGTTGGGTTCAGGGGATGTGTTGGGTTCAGGGGATGTGTTGGGTTTAGGGGTTGTGTTGGGTTCAGGGGATGTGTTAGGTTTAGGGGTTGTGTTGGGTGTAGGGGATGTGTTGGGTTTAGGGGTTGTGTTGGGTTTAGGGGTTGTGTTAGGTATAGGGGATGTGTTGGGTTTAGGGGTTGTGTTAGGTATAGGGGATGTGTTGGGTTCAGGGGTTGTGTTAGGTATAGGGGATGTGTTGGGTTTAGGGGTTGTGTTAGGTATAGGGGATGTGTTGGGTTTAGGGGTTGTGTTGGGTTTAGAGGTTGTGTTGGGTTTAGGTGTTGTGTTAGGTATAGGGGATGTGTTAGGTTCATGGGATGTGTTGGGTTTAGGGGATGTGTTATGTTTAGGGGTTGTGTTGGGTTTAGGGGTTGTGTTAGGTTTAGGGGGTTGTGTTGGGTTTAGGGGATAGAATCTATAGCTTGTACAGAATAAAAATCATTATGTCTATGGAGAGTCCTCATAATGATAGGTAGACCAACATTTGTGTGTGTGTGTGTGTCGTCACGTTTAATGCTCAAAAAAATCTGCTTACCTTATATATAACTGTGGCACGGTGGAGGGCGGTAATCACGCCCGGTCCCGTATTAGGCTGATCACGCCTTCAAGAGGGATAAAGGCCACTCGCGGACGGCGATGCGGGAGAGAGAGATCGTTCATGGACATGTCTGTTGTCTTATGTGTTGAGTTTAGAGGTTGTGTTGGGTTTAGGGGTTGTGTTAGGTATAGGGGATGTGTTGGGTTCAGGGGATGTTTTGGGTTTAGGGGATGTGTTGGGTTTAGGGGTTGTGTTGAGTTTAGGGATTGTGTTGGGTTTAGGGGTTGTTTGGGTTTAGGGGTTGTGTTGGGTTTAGGGGTTGTGTTAGGTTTAGAGGTTGTGTTGGGTTTAGGGGTTGTGTTAGGTTCAGGGGATGTGTTGGGTTCAGGGGTTGTGTTAGGTTTAGGGGTTGGGTTAGGTTTAGGGGATAGAATCTATAGTTTGTACAGTATAAAAATCATTATGTCTATGGAGAGTCCTCATAATGATAGGTAGACCAACATTTGTGTGTGTGTGTGTGTGTGTCGTCACGTTTAATGCTCAAAAAAAATCTGCTTACCTTAAATATAACTGTGGCACGGTGGAGGGTGGGACCACACGCCCGGTCCCGTATTAGGCTCATCACGCTGTCAAGAGGGATAAAGGCCACTCGCGGACGGCTATGCGGGAGCTAAAGATCGTTCACGGACATGTCCGTTGTCTTTTGTGTTGGGTTTAGTGGTTGTGTTGGGTTTAGAGGTTGTGTTGGGTTTAGGGGTTGTGTTAGGTATAGGGGATGTGTTGGGTTCAGGGGATTTGTTGGGTTTAGGGTATGTGTTGGGTTTAGGGGTTGTGTTGGGTTTAGGGGTTGTGTTGGCTTTAGAGGTTGTGTTGGGTTTAGGGGATGTGTTGGGTTTAGGGGTTGTGTTGGGTTTAGGGGATGTGTTGGGTTTAGGGGTTGTGTTGGGTTTAGGGGTTGTGTTAGGGTTAGTGGTTGTGATGGGTTTAGGGGATGTGTTGGGTTTAGGGGTTGTGTTGGGTTTAGGGGTTGTGTTGGGTTTAGGGGATGTGTCTGGTTCAGGGGATTTGTTGGGTTTAGGGGTTGTGATGGGTTTAGGGGATGTGTTGGGTTTAGGGGTTGTGTTGGGTTTAGGGGATGTGTTGGGTTCAGGGTATTTGTTGGTTTTAGGGGTTGTGTTGGGTTTAGGGATTGTGTTAGGTTAGGGATTGTGTTGGGTTTAGGGGTTGTGTTGGGTTGGGGATTGTGTTGGGTTAGGGATTGTGTTGGGTTTAGGGGTTGTGTTGGGTTCAGGGGATGTGTTGGGTTTAGGGGTTGTGTTAGGTTTAGGGGTTGTGTTGGGTATAGGGGATGTGTTGGGTTTAGGGGTTGTGTTGGGTTTAGGGGTTGTGTTAGGTATAGGGGATGTGTTGGGTTTAGGGGATGTGTTAGGTATAGGGGATGTGTTGGGTTCAGGGGTTGTGTTAGGTATAGGGGATGTGTTGGGTTTAGGGGTTGTGTTAGGTTTAGGGGTTGTGTTAGGTATAGGGGATGTGTTGGGTTTAGGGGTTGTGTTGGGTATAGAGGATGTGTTGGGTTCAGGGGATGTGTTGGGTTTAGGGGTTGTGTTGGGTTTAGGGGATGTGTTGGGTTTAGAGTTTGTGTTGGGTTTAGGGGTTGTGTTGGGTTTAGGGGTTGTGTTGGGTTTAGAGGTTGTGTTGGGTTTAGGGGTTGTGTTAGGTTCAGGGGATGTGTTGGGTTCAGGGGTTGTGTTAGGTTTAGGGGTTGTGTTGGGTTTAGAGGTTGTGTTGGGTTTAGGGGTTGTGTTAGGTATAGGGGATGTGTTGGGTTCAGGGGATTTGTTGGGTTTAGGGGATTTGTTGGGTTTAGGGGTTGTGTTGGGTTTAGGGGATGTGTTGGGTTTAGGGGTTGTGTTGGGTTCAGGGGATGTGTTGGGTTTATGGGATGTGTTGGGTTTAGAGGTTGTGTTAGGTTTAGGGGTTGTGTTGGGTTCAGGGGTTGTGTTAGGTTTAGGGGTTGTGTTGGGTTTAGGGGTTGTGTTAGGGTTAGGGGTTGTGTTGGGTTTAGGGGTTGTGTTGGGTTTAGGGGTTGTGTTAGGTATAGGGGATGTGTTGGGTTCAGGGGTTGTGTTAGGTTTAGGGGTTGTGTTACTTATAGTGGTCGTCACATTTAATGCTCAAAAAAATCTGCTTACCTTAAATATAACTGTGGCACGGTGGAGGGCGGGACCCGGGCGTGATTACGCACGCCCGGTCCCGTATTAGGCTGATCACGCCGTCAAGAGGGATAAAGGCCACTCGCAGACGGCGAAGCAGGAGAGAGAGATCGTTCACGGACATGTCCGTTGTTTTATGTGTTTGTATTTTGAGTTTTCCATTAAACCTTTGATTTATATGTTAAGCTGGTTTCTCGCCTCTTCCTTGCTCGTGACCTTGATCTGTTCTACAATAACGTAGTTGCAAAGTAATCTCTTCAGTTATCAAAATATTTTTAAAACTGTATTCTGATTACCACAACTTCAAATGTTTTTGTAGGGGAATCCAAAATAAAAACTGTAAACAAAAAAACAGAAAAACAGAAATCAATAATGATGGGGATGAAATATACTTTATTAAACATGAAAATAATATGCAGAAATATGCAATATAACAATTACAATAAGAAACCATTTCCTTAATTGTTTCTTTGGCTAAATGCTAAACAAATTAATATGTAACTTACTGTGCCAGGAAATCACTTTGTAGTATCTTGTGCCTATAATGGATTTTAGATGTAGTTTTAACTGTCCAGTCTATTTAAACATATTATCTGCACAAATGGTAATGGAAAGAGAAACAACATGTGCTTTTCTGCGACTGGGGTAAAATAAATTAGAAAAAGTTGGCACACACACATACTTGGGGGAACTTTGAAACTATTGCAATGTTATAAAATACCCAGAACTGATGAATATTGGTAAACTCTGCTTGTAAACATACTACATATAACAATACTTTGTGAACGGTGAACACAATAACCCCTGAGTAATGTTTTGATTCAAGCATGGCATCCAATATAAGCTTCAACAATCATACCTCAAGGCATATTTAAGCATTATAGCAAGTTAAAACTTCGCCAAACAGTTAACAGTTAAACATCCATCCGGAGACTGCTCCAGTAACCAAACATAAGCCTGCGATTTCACGCCAAATCTGACAGGACAGCTCAAAATAATAGTAATTATTGTAACTGTAGTGAGTCGGGATAAGGCAAGGACAGGCATTTGAACACAGATTTGTTATGTACTCTCTCAATTATGGTCCTTTTATAAAGTGCAGCTTTAAACAGTCAATGTCTCTATCAAAAGGTGACTGGATAATTTAACTGAAAGGCAGGACTTTAAATCTGCAGCCCTCATTTTAAGAGTTGTGATTTTTGCCATAAATTTTCCTACAAACAGTACACCTCCTCCTTATACTTACTACTAAATTCATTTTGGCATAATGAGCTTTTCCATATCAATGTATTATTTCTGTGTTCAAGTATGTGAACAGCTCAGTTTCTGTTCATATTATTCATTCATATTTCTATCACAATAATGAAATCTGGAGAATGCGTTGCAGTGATATCGCAGTCGTAATCTACGTTAAACCTCTGGGTCGAGTTTGTTGAAACTGACACAAACGGCGCGATCTCAACAGTAACGGTACACTGCTCTCTAGACAGGTGGAACAGCACGTTTAACCTCTGCGCTGCTCACAAGGTGGAGACGGTCGAGGGGGAAAGGCCAGGTCAGATGCTCCGTGGCCACACCTGGGCCAGCTGATTCGCAGGTCGCTGTGGGGTCAGGTGTCACTCTCTCTTTTCACTGGCGTTCCATCTGCCCATGGCCTGGTAATTCAACAGCAGCAAAACACACTTTGTCACTGCCTGACTAGAACAAAACTACCCTGCTAGTTAACCACTACTAAATAACACAACCTAAATGTTCTTGCATTTGTATACTAAATATCACATTTCTGGGAGGGAAATATGATGTTCATTTTATTTCATTTTAATCATAAAATAAAGTGAATGCACATTTGTTTACCATACTTTTTTTTTTGGTTAAATTTGACCAATTTTCTTTGGCAAAAAGATAAATTAGATGAGTAGATATGTAAATATTTGAGAGAAATCATTATTTATGTTGGTGTTATGTCTTTACACTTGTATTTATTTGCAGCTCAACAGTTGTACTGATAGTGAACAGATGTGAGATGGAACAATCTGCATCTTTTTCTGCTCTTTGACCTTTTACACCTTACAGCTCACTGCTATACAATGATAAATATTTGATTCTGCACCTTCCCTTCTTCCTATGCTCTCACACAAATGCTCAGGTTGTTCCACGCGATGTGTTCTCTACGGCGGTTTGGCCTCGATGTAAGAGGAGCTTGCGGATAGATAATGTGCGACACAATTAATAATGGACGAATCAATGTAATCTCAAACCAGTAAAACCTGGAGACACTCAGCCTGAAACCTGAGAGGAAACTGCTCAAAAGAGATGTAGTACAAATATCAAGTACTCCTTACAGCCACTAACAGACAGAAATACATGAGCAAACAAAAAGGAGAGTAGAGGTTAAAGTTTATTTTATTACTCCTACTGATATTCTTCCTAATTGGCTCTTAAAGAGCCCATATTATGCTTATTTACAGGTTCATGATTTTATTTTGGGGGTCTACTAGGATAGGTTTACAAACTTTAATGTAAAAAAATAAAAATAATTCATACTGCACATTTCTGCAAACTTATTCTGCTCAAACGCTCTGATTTAGGTCCTGTCTCTTGTTTGGTCAGCTGGCCTAGTCTGTTGTGATTGGTCAACCGCATGTCGGAAATGTAACGACCCTTACCATAACTGAGTTTCAGGATTCCTTAACAGCTGTAAAACTATTGTAACTATGGTAACAATTTGTGTCCAATAATGAAAATTTGGAAGAACAAGCTGATCGACCCGAACCACCTTCACAAGCATGACTTGAGCAGGACGTTTCACAGTGGTAAGTTGTAATTTAGTAGTTTCTTACAAGTACACTGTTGATTATTGTAAACCTAACAAAGCTTCAAGTAAAAGACACGTAGTGCATCTAAGTTAGTCATCTTTTACTGGAATGAGTGTAGCTGAACTTTTCAACAGTGCTATGAACGGAGAACAGAGGCTTACTTCCGGATGGACATTACCGGGTGTTTTAGAGAGTTAGTGAGCAAGTAAGCCGTGGACTACCGATAGCTACTGTAACATTTCAGCTTGTAATTATATAAGACTCTTGAGATCGACCATTTTGTTACACAGTTTTAGGTAAAAGCCGGCCCACAGCTGAACAGTAAACCCTTACCAAAACCAACATTACATAGCAAGTTAGCCAAGCACTACCATGGATTGAAGATGTAAAATGACCGTTTGTAAAAATAAATCCATCTCCACACTTGATCATGCTAGTAAGAATGACAAGCAATCTGCATAATTCTACACAATTGTAGGTAAAAGTGTGCCTGCAGCTGATTAGCAACTTTATTTCAACACAATAACATTAGCTAACATGTTAGCAGAGGCCTACAGCTGTGCACTGGGTGTACACCGTAACTACATCACAAAACTCCACATTTGAACTCTCGGTGGCAGATAAATCCACAAATAATCAAACATAGTTACAGGTTGTGATCCTGAAGCACCAGATTGTCCCAACAAACTGGGAACTGCACCATTTTTCAGGAGTAACCATCTTGAAAATCCGGCATTGGTTGTGGTTGTACTGCTAAATAATTCAAATCAATTTTAAACATTGATTCTTCAATTCATCTGCCTTTGGAAGTACAAACAAAGAGGTTTTGCTTTCACAGTGAAGAAAACAACATCTTCACAACATGGCGACAACACTAATCCAACTCATTCAGGCCTCTGCTATAACTACATTTGTTTGAGGGTGGGCCAAATTAGCCCTTAGGCATTATGCAAATGTTTTACATAGTGACGTATATACTTTACGGAAGAATTGTCTGGACTACAATTCAGCCGTTTCTTGTAGTTCTTGAGCAGTGTTGTCTGTGGGAGAGAATAACTCCCTTTTGCCTGGACTTTGTGCTTTGTAACTTTGCAGACCTTTTACATGCACAAACAGCAATGTTACACACTAAAGGAAAGGTAAAATCCCAAAAATATATACATTAACTCTATATACTGAAGATGTGTTGAACTTTCTGACGCAGCATCCTACCTGAAATGAATCCTCAAATTTGATTGATTTAGAGTGATCAACATAGGCATCAACTCCACAGAAATAGCGCTCTTACAATAAAAAAGGAAGGTCCTCACAATAAAGTTTAGCATTAGCATGGTACTCTAATAAGAACAAAAATATTTAGCACACACAAATATTGGACAAAATCTATATTTTTTAATTAGGTTGAGTTATTTTTATTGATGTTTGTCAGTAACATAGACATAGAGCACCTTGGTATCACCTTACGTTAATGTTCCCATTGTTAAGGGTTTATAAAGGGGTTCATAAATGACTAATAATTCATTTATAAATGCATTATAAATCATTGATATGTGGGTATTACAACATGCAATAAACAGGGAGACTTTCATGCAATACCTATCGTACAGTGAGCCATTTTACCTCATTATATATTAACATTTATTCAACATGAATAACCTATTAAAATGCACTTTAATGCAAATTAGACAGATGTGAAGCATTTATTAGGAAATGTCCAACATTAGTAACCTAGGTACATAAAGTCCAATATGGATAAATGGCTTTAAATCAGGCTTTATTATATGATATATGCTGTAAATGAACATTCTTATGACATCAAAGTAACAAGGAAAGGGACAACACAAGTGAGTCAAGACATAGGAATCTTAATCTCACTATAAAAGTCTATTTTTGCAGCATTGTATAGCATTTTTCATTAATATAAGTGTGGTGATGCGATCAATCATTATAGTGATTAGGGGCGGGTACGGCACGTTCAATGAACATAAAAGGAGATGAGGTTGACATCTCACTAAGCGCGTCTTTCTGGGTCCTGGGAGTGACGTCATTTCTTGTGCAGCGTATTTACGTCCAGGAGGTAAGAGCTACTGGTGGCAGTCTCATTATGAATGTTTTGTGAGGGAGGCTAATTTGAGACTTATTTGATTTACAGTGTGTGGCTGGGGAGTATTTTAGACATGTCGATCAAATATTTGTCAATGTGAGGCCATAATTAGCACGTCATCAAGTGCACTGGGCGGCGCAAGTTACCGTATGCAGGTATGTTACGCTTATTTTAATGTTGGGTTCATGAGACAGTGACTTCTTAAATTGAAATGTTGTGTATTGTACTTTAATAGTGACACGGGGGACTGGAGGTGTTGCAGCAGGCTTTGTGGGCGCTGTTAAGCTTTATGCGACCCCTTGCTGTTTCTGTGAATTAGGATTACCTGCATCCGGTATTCATTATTCGAACTGGAGCGCTTCTGAACGGAATTGTATTCTCCTCTGCAAGCTGTCTACGACCATCCCTCTGCCTTTTTATTGGAACGATGTATCCATTGTCTATTTGTACATTTATTAGAATTGTTTGACGATCTCGTGTCAGCGAACGAGGGTCTCCTTGACGACCGGAACGATAGTGAGTTCACAGCTTGTTGTGACGCGGCTAAATTTAGTCTTTTCCAGAATTGACATTAAAATTGGAGTACAGTGGCGAGAAGCTACTGGTTTTTTGTCATCACTATTGTGTTTAATTGCGAATATTGTTTGTAAATGTATTCTGTTGTATTGTAGTCTGAGATTTACATTTTTATAGGACAGCGCTGGGCTGAAAGAACTAACTAGTATCAGCCAGTGAACGATTATATCATGGTGACAAACTGATTCTTTCTGGCAGCATGTGATAGGTGTTTAATTGACAGACCATTACGTGGAATGTGTAATTGTGTGGTTGTTTGTATCTTATACTGTTTTTCTCTTCCATTCAGAATTGGGGTTCCAGTATTAGCCAGAGTCCTCTGTGTGGTGGTGGTTCGGCTATTGGTCTGCAGTGTTCACAGTGGGTGATTTGGTGTTGTGTGGTGAGAGCACGAGTAGTTGCTGTGTTTATTGGATTCCCTTAATAGATGAATTCCCCCAAATCTGAAGTGGTAAGGTGTGTGTGCGTGTGCGTGTGTGTGTCTGTGTAACATCTCCATGATTGATGTGTTCTTTTTTTATGGTTGTATATCAAAAGATACCAGTTTTGTATTTTATTATATGTATTGAGGAATAAAATCTGTGAAGCGTTATCCTTGTCTGATACCTGACTCACCCACTACGAATCTGTGTTTGGCACTTGATGTATCTGTGGGTCCCCGGCCAATTTCCGGGGTGGCGATCGGGTTAGTGCCATAATTGGCATCGTAGTGCGCTACTGATGGCCTTCACGCCACATAAGTATGAAAAATAAGTATTTATAACAAGCAAATTAAAATGCTCACTATTTGGCAAGAATTGCAAGAAAGTTGCCCTTTTTATATGTTGTTACAACTGCACATCAATTATTTATACTGCATTTGTAAATGACTTATTAGCTATTAATGAACCCCTTTATAAACCCTTAATAATGGGAACAATAATATAAACTGTTTTTAAATTTTAAGTGTTTTACATTTTTAAGTATATTTATAATCCACATTTTCTCTCGCATTATCCGCCACCTTGGGTAGATTTTTCACTTAATTCATGGCATTACCTTCTTTACGAATGATACATGTGATGCTGTCTTAGAACTTGTCCAAAAGAAGGTATCTTAAAGGGTTACATGTTGCCTACCTTTTGGAACAGCCATCGCGTCGGTACATATGACGCCTTAAAATGCTGCCTAAATTGGCAACTCACTAGGTTTTTGGCACAGAGCCAGTGTTCACTAGATGTGAAGATGTTTTGTTGTGAAATGACTGTCAAATTTCAGAAAACACATGAAGTTATATGTGTTATAATCAAAAATGGATTTCAAGATTCTCCTCTGATGAAGCCTATTCTACAAAGCATTACATTTTATTTGTTGTTTTTTATCATGACCAGAAACGAGGAGTGATGTTGTGATGTCTCTACCTCCTCCCAGCTTGACCTTTTAATAGGGGGTCAGTTGTTTAGTGAATTTTGGGAATCCCATAAACACAAATTGCCATCCGTAATCTGCTGCCAGGAGCGGAGAAATATTTCAGAGGAAGGTGATCAATCAGAGGCTTAGAGCCCTTCACGAGAGAGAGAGAGAGAGAGCAAGAGAGAGAGAGAGACTGACATAATGCACTGCAACCCATTTCAACATTGCATTAGAGAGCTTAGTTGTAACATGGTACTTTCATAGGGGTTCAAATTCTGAAAAAATGAAGCCAATAAATGATAAGTGAAAAGAGTTGCTTAACCTTCAGAAAATCGTCTGAAGATTTGAGACTTGCTGTGCTTTTGCTATTTTCTAGCAATAAACATAAAATTAACACAAAAATAGCTAGTTTAGGAAGAAATGTTGTTTTATAGTTTGGTAACAGGGTTGATTGGTTAATCTTGAGGATTTCAGTCAACACTACAATTTGCATAAAAATGTATAAAATGGCACGTGATTGTGTACTTGTCTTCCCGCCATGGTCAAATGGACAGAATGATGTCATCTCTTGCCTGTAATAATTTATGGAATGTTTTATTTTGTTTAAAAGGTGGGAAATTGTGCAGTTAAAAAATCAGTTTTTGGTGATTGACATGACATAAACTTTTATTTATCTAAAATATTAATGAACTGAACACATCCTGCAATTCAACTGGAAGTCCTAAGGAAGCCAGATCCTGCAAGGAACTTTTTCATCCATAAATCACAACTGGGACTTTATTTCTTGTTTATCTCGAGTTTATATATTAAAATTTCTATTTTATGTCTCAGAATGGCGAATATATATGACACTTTATATCTTGGAATTGCAAGTTAATATGATGCAATTGTAACTAAATATCTGATTGCAAGTTTCTTTGATTTCTATGTAATGCGACTTTAGATCTCGGAAATGTGAGTTTAAATAATTAAATTGCGACTTTATATCTCAGATTTGCAAGTTTATATGATGCAATTATGACTTTTTTATCTCTGAATTGTGAGTTTAGATGACACAATTGCAACTTAGTTTCTTGGAATTGTGAGTTTATAAATCACAGTTTCGAATGTATATCTCGGAATTTCAAGTAAATCGCAATTGTGACTTTATACCTCAAAAATGAGATTTTATATGATGTAAATGCAACAATATCTCAGAAACAATTTCTCTTTATGTCATGCAATTACTACTTCATATATCTGAATTGCAAGTTCATACAGTATGAAGCAATTGTGACTATTTCTCACAATTGTGAGATTAAATCTTGGAATTGCACACTTATATGAAGCAATTGTGACTATTTCTCACAATTGCATGTTTATTTGACACAATTGCAACTCAGAATTGCAAGTTATAAAGTCACAACTGTGGGATATAAAGTCAGAATAAATTTCTGTTCTTTTTTTATTCTGTGGTGGGATCAAGACACCATATTGTTCAAATGACATTGTTGTATGATTTTAATTGTAGGACACAGTGAATGTCAAGTCCAAAATAACCATTTGTTGTGTTTTACACCAGCTACGTTTCATGCTAGGTTGATATTATCTTTGGTCAGATAACGATTATCTAATAGTTCTCACTACAATGGATATGGGGTGTTTGTATTACTAATGTCTGTATAAAGTAATAGGGCACAAATTTGTACCCTATTTGTGGAACCCTATTTTATTTACATAAAGGCTTGCTTATGCAAATCTGCCATTGGATCTTAGCCAGGCTCTGTTTGGGGATTTTGCTGGTGTAAGATCAGTTGAATTAATGCTAAAAGTCTGGTGAAGCGCAACCATACCTCTGCCTGGTGTCTTAACCAATGGCCGTCGAGAGCGGTTGATGTAATTGGGGTAGGTCACTGGCTCACACTCCTTAACCCCTGACCTTTGATCTCATGACCTTGCAGGTATTTCTTTCACTGGGATATTGGAGAAGTGTTTTGGACAGGTTAAAGAAAGAGTGGTAAGCAAACTCGGATCCGTTTGTACCCGCTGTAACATTAATGGGCTCTGATAAAGATGGATCCCATGGCTTTGTGATGGATTAAGTCACTGAGCACCAGCATGGAAACCGATTCTTTTATCTTAGTTTATTTAGGCCAAGTTGTGGTTCACCACACATTTAGGTTCTGGACATTAACATTAATGAATGACCAGAGCACTTTCAATGAGAGCGCTACTTACCAAATGACATATGTTCTAAAGTTGTTCTTTACATTACAACCCCAATTCTGAAAAAGCTGGGACAGTATGAAAAATGCTAATAAAAACAAAAAAGTGTGATTTGTAAATTATATTCACCATGTACTATTGTTTTGTTTTTTTATGTACATCCATCCATCCATCTTCAACCCCTTATCTGAAGTCGGGTCACGGGGGCAGCAGCTCCAGCATGGGGCCCCAAACTTCCCTATCCTGAGTCACATTAACCAGCTCTGACTGGGGGACTCCGAGGCATTCCCAGGCCAGTGTGGAGATGAAATCTCTCCACTTAGTCCTGGGTCTTCCCCGAGGCCTCCTCCCAGCTGGACGTGCCTGAAGGCACCAAAGGGGCATCCTTACCAGATGCCCAAACCAACTCAACTGGATCCTTTCGATGCAATGGAGCAGCGGCTCTACTCCGAGCTCCTCGCGGATGACTGAGCTCCTCACCCTATCTCTAAGGGAGAAGCCTGCCACCCTTCTGAGGAAGCCCATTGTACTCACAACCTAGTTCTTTCGGTCATGACTTATGTACAGTCATTTCAAATCAGATGATTGCAACACACTCCAAAAAAGCTGAGACATGGGGCAATTTAAGACTAATAACAATTTGACAAGTTGAAATAACAAGTCAATGTGAAACAGCAGATGGTGCTGGGTACTTTTTACTCTCACTCAAGTACATTTTTAATGAAAAAAAATTACTTTAACTTATTTACAATGTAAACACTGCTGTCGTTACATTACTTGGTTTCATTTTAGTTCATGTGTAATTTATCGAGAGATTACTGAGTCCATCACTCCTGCAGCATCAAACTCTTCAAAGTGAAACACTTTCTTCACACCTTGCACAGTGATAAAAGCATAGTTCCATCATGCAATGTCTCCATTTAATACCAAGACAAGCTGCTATTTCAAGATTAAAATCTCAGTTTCAACTTAAGGCAGCACACTGAGGTAAGCTGTGGCTCTAATGCTAACGCAGGCTTTTCTGTGTATTGAGATGGTCATTTTCAGGTTGATTCTTTAACTGTGCTCTTATGACATCAGTTGTACATTTTTAAATCAGTGCAGCAATATATCAGCGTGCTTTGTTGCATGTGCAGTATTTATGCATTTACTGGAAACTATCGCAGCTACATCGGGCTGATAAACTGTATAAATCAATGTAAACATCCATGTTCAGTGTAAATGCCTTTTGCTCTACCATTTACGTGATTGACAATTGGAGTGCGAACAGACAGCATTTCTGCACGTGCAAAGCAAGGGGCACGAGCCTGTGAGATATGCTGGCATGAGGCTCTCATATAGCAAAGAGAGTGGCTAAGTACAAAATCCTTCACTCATTCACACATTCACTATATCTTATATAGTGAATGGCAGTGAATCCAATATATCTCTGCAGTGAGTGAACAAAATAAGTGAGTGAATTCGGACTGTGATGTATATGCAGAGTGTCGGAGCTCTGGGGCTGTTTGCAGAAACAATATCACATATGAACTATTATGTGTATAAAATACTTGGGCCTTACTTGTTATTCTTATTAAATAATATATTAATACAATAAATCTTCATTCTGTTTGTCATTTTTAATATACATGTTAATATAAAGAGTCAACACATTTTATCAAATGTACATTATTGTATTTATTTGTTACTTTAGGATATTTAAACTCCAATACAAGATGGGTAGTGTTTCTGGGTGCATCGCGCCCTCATCCGACCAAATTATAATAACCTACATGTTATAACTGAATATTGAAATCATCTACAGAATTATCATTTCCACTGTGTGTAGTGTCACCTCAGTGAATTTAGTAAATTAAGAATTTTTCAGCTTAATGGCAAAATTCTGTATAAATATAAATAGAGTACATTTTAAAATGTATCTATGTTTTGCCTCTCTATTATGTTATTATGTTAATCAAGAAATTATTTGTCAAAAAGTAATTTAATACATTCAGCATGAAATAAAACATTGCAGGAGTGAAGGAAGCAGTAAACTCCCAGCTCGTATGTCTTCCTGCTGTGGATTATGGGCAATTAACCATCATTGAGTGTAAATCAAATGTACACTCGAAATTAGAGTGCATTGTGGGTAAGAATAAGTGAATAAAAGTAGGGAACAAGTGGCTCAATCAGAATTCAAACACTCCTACAAAATGGTGGACACCCGAAATAGTGCACTATATAGTGGATAGGGTGCGGTTTCAGACACAGCGAGTGTTCCACACAGGCTGCGTACTCTGCGTTTAGAGAGCGGTGGTAATGCTGTACAGAACTAATTATCTAAATTCTTTCAACACTGAAAACTGTAACTACATTGAAATAAGAATACATGCAGGACTTTAAATGCTTTGAAATAGCAAAAGAAGGCATTAATAAAATGTTATCTTTCTTTGGTTTATATTTCAGCATTATATATAATGTCCCTGTGGGACATTTTCATGTTTTCACCGTAATAAATACTAGAAAGGTTTCCAAACCTCTATTCTTATTAGAAAATTCATCCAGATCTGACAAGAGCCCTTAAAGTGATAGTTCACCCCAAAAATTAAAACTCTCATCATTTATTCAACCTCATGACATCACAGATGTGTTTAACTTTCTTTCATTTGCTGAACACAAATTAAGATTTCTCTTAATTTTGGTCCATAAATGCAAGTGAATTGGTGGTAACATTATAAAGCTTTTATTTATTATTATTATTATTACAGTTTTTGGCTACTCTACCCTACTCTGCCAACAGATGCTTCAGCAAGTAATCCAGCACTTTGAGAACATTGTTCTCCAAAGACAAATTGGAAGTAGTTTGGACATTTCACCCTCTACATTCATAATATAATTAAAAGATTCAAGGAATCTGGTCAAATCTTGGTGTGTAAAGGGCAAGAAGAAAACCATTTCTGAATGTGCATGATCTCTGATCAATCAAATCACTTTATTGTCACACTACCATGTACACAAGTGCAGCAGTAGGTGAAAGACTTGTGTGCAGTTCCAAGCAACATAGCAGTCTTGACAGTGATGAGACATATACCAATTACAATAAACAACATATTTACACAACACAATTTACATATCATATGTACACGTACTTACACAACACTAATATACAATGTACAGTAAACAATACACACAATATAGAATACACATACAATAAAAATAAAAAATAAGAGTATATAAAAATATATATGCAGTAGATGTATTGTGGAGAATATAATTATGACAGTCCAGTGTGCGATAAAAGATTAATAAAGTGCAGTGCTGATTATCGATCGTGAGAGATCAAGTGTTCAAAAGTCTTATTGCTTGGGGGAAGAAGCTGTCATGTAGTCGGCTGGTGCGGGTCCTGATGCTGCGATACCGCCTGCCTGATAGCAGCAGTGAGAGCAGACCATGACTCGGGTGGCTGGAGTCTCTGATGATCCTCCGAGCTTTTTTCACACACCGCCTGTTATATATGTCCTGGAGGGAGGGAAGCTCACCTCCGATGATGTGTCTGGCAGTTCGCACCCCCCTTTGCAGGTCTTTGCGGTTGTGGGCGGTGCTATTGCTGTACCAGGCGGTGATGCATCCAGTCAGGATGCTCTCTACAGTGCTGGTGTAGAACCGTGTGAGGATGTGGTGGTTCATTCCAAACTTCCTCAGCTGTCTCAGGAAGAAGAGGCGCTGGTGAGCCTTCTTCACAACGGCCTCAGTGTGGACGGGCCATGTGAGTTGCTCAGTAATGTAGACACCGAAAAACTTGAAGCTGCTGACTCTCTCCACCGGTGCTCCATTAATGGTGATGGGGCTGTGTTCTCTGTCTTTATTCCTGAAGTCCACTACAAGCTCCTTGGTTTTACTGACGTTGAGGGAGAGGTTGTGCTCCTGACACCAGCGTGTCAGAGTGTGCACCTCCTCTCTGTAGGCTGTTTCATCATTGTCAGTGATCAGACCTACAACCGTCGTATCGTCAGCAAACTTAATGATGGCATTGGAGCTGTGTGTCGCCACACAGTCATGTGTGTACAGGGAATACAGGAGTGGGCTGAGAACACAGCCCTGCGGGGCTCCAGTGTTGAGGGTCAGTGATGAGGAGATGTTGCTGCCCATTCTAACCACATGACGTCTGCCTGACAGGAAATCCAGGATCCAGCTGCATAGCGAGCTGTTTAAACCCAGAGCCCGGAGTTTCACATCAATCTTGGAGGGCACTATGGTGTTAAATGCTGAGCTGTAGTCTACAAGCAGCATTCTCACATATGTGTTCCTTTTTTCCAGATGGGAGAGAGCAGTGTGTATTGTAGATGCAATGGCATCATCAGTGGAGCGGTTGTTACGGTAGGCAAACTGCAATGGGTCCAGAGAGGTGGGCAGAACAGAGCAGATGTAATCTCTGATTAACCTCTCAAAGCATTTGCTGAAGATGGGGGTCAGAGCAACATGACGCCAGTCATTTAAACAAGTGATTTTTGATTGCTTTTGTACAGGCAAAATGGTGGACGTTTTGAAGCATGTGGGGACTACAGAAAAAGCAGAAGCCTCATATCAACACTGTCCAGAAGCATTGCCGACTTATCTTTGATCGGTCTCATCTTAGATGGAAATTAGAACAGTGGAACTGTGTTATTTTGGTCTGATTAGTCCACATTTGAAATTGTTTTTGAAAAACAAAGCCGTTGTGTTATTCGGGCCAAAGAGGAAAAGGACCATCCAAGATGTTATTAGCATCAGGTCCAAAAGCCAGTGTCTGTACGGGTCAGGAGTGTGTCAGTGCCCATGGCATGGGTAACTTGCACATCTGTGGGGGCAACATTAATGTGGACAGATATGTGTAGGGATCCCTAAAAATTAGTTTTTTTATTTTGAATTACAGTGTATTTTATTTCAAATGTAAATTGTCACACTGTGAGTGAAAAAGTTGGTTAAGAGTATTTAAATGTGTTTTATTCATTTATTTGACAATTGTATTTCATTTTATTTTCTTATGAAGATTTATGTCATGTGAAATATGTAAATTACATGAAACAAAATGCTTTGTGGTAGTTTCCCGTATTTTTCTTGGGGTTTAGACCAATGTGAAGCCTTATTCAACTGAGGTAGTTTTCTGACCAATCACTGAGCATTGTTGTTTGGTTCCTCCCTGTTCATGTGGAAAGACAGAGAGACTTCTCCAGGCAGACGAAGAGTTAACACAAGTCTGGTCCTTCTCTCTGGTTCCTTTGTTTATGATATACTTCAAATATAAGGCCCAAAACGACAAGAAACTGAGCCGTGAGTAACAACGTATTTGTGTAAAGTTATTTTATATCTTACACAAACGTTTTGTGAACTTTGTTTGAACATTGTGCTCGAGACATTGTGCTACATGAGTGAGTGCAGAGTAGTGACTGTTCATGAATATGTCTGTGATAACTATAATTAAGAGAACTTCAAACGGTGTCTGCTGAACAGTTGATCATCCACAGAATTGAATCCAGTTTATGCATCGGACAGTGGATGAACAGTTTGATTGGAGTGAGTTTCCTGGAGACTGGATTCACCTGATGTGTCACGTTTTCATCCCACGTGAGATGGGAGATGAATTGCCAGAGAAAAAGCGTGAGTCACGGAGTGGACGATTCTTCATTTGATTCTTCATATTTCATTTCTAAAGGAGGATTAATAAGTGAAGTTTGCTTTACATCCTGTTACTAAACAGAACAAAAAGTTAAATTTCAACATTTCAAGTGCACCAACTATATGGGCCCCAACGTAAGACTGAATGTTGAATATGGCACAAACACTGAACTCTTAATTCCACAAGACACTTTGGGTAAAGGTACATTTAACAACTGTGAATTGAAACAAAGTTTAAGAAACTTGTTATTGTGTTTTGTTTTATTTTATTTCTTTACTGTTTAAAATCTATATTTGTTATTGTTTTTTAAAGGAAATTGGGTTTAAAGGGGAAATTATAAGTAAAATAAATATTGTTTATTATTTTCCTTAAGCATTGTCTATCTATTTCATATTGTCATTTTTCAAAAATGTCTAGGGAAATATCAAAGGTGATTTAAACTTCTCATAAGTCAAGTCAAGTGGTTTTTATTGTTGTTCAACCATATACAGTTATTACAGTACACAGTGAAACGAGACAACGTTCCTCCAGGACCATGGTGCTACATAAAACAACATAGGACAAACACAGAACCACATGAGACTACACAGACTAAATAAAAATACCTATATAAAATACCTATATAATACCTATATAAAGTGCACGTGCAAAGACGTGCAAAAGTATGGAACAGTACAATAAATTTCTAACAATGAACATTACAATAGGCACAGTGATAGACAGTGCAGCGCCGACCAGTACACGGTAGTGCAAAAAGATGACAGTTACTAAAAACGCCAAATGTAAACATAACATACTATGAGATAGTGTTCTATGGACATAGCAGTTATTGAGGTAGCAGACAGTTATACAGTTATAAAGTGACAGTTATTAAAGTGCAACTCAGGACACATGTGTGTGTGTGTGTCAAACCAGACTCTGAGTATTGAGGAGTCTGATGACTTGGGGGAAGAAGCTGTTACACAGTATGATCGTGAGGGCCCGAACGCTTCGGTACCTCTTGCCAGACAGCAGGAAGGTAAAGAGTTTGTGTGAGGGGTGAGTGGGGTCGTCCACAATGCTGGTTGCTTTGCGGATACAGTGTTTTATATAAATGTCTTTGATGGAGGGAAGAGAGACCCCGATGATCTTCTCAGCTGTCCTCATTATCCTCTGCAGGGCTTTGTGGTCCGAAATGGTACAATTCCCAAACCAGGCAGTGATGCAGCTTCTCAGGATGCTATCAATAGTCTCTCTATAGAATGTAGTGAGGATGGGGGAGTGGGAGATGTGCTTTCCTCAGCCTTCGAAGAAAGTAGAGACGCTGCTGGGCTTTTTTGGCAATAGAGCTGGTGTTGAGGGACCAGGTGAGGTTCTCCACCAGGTGAACACCAAGGAATTTGGTGCTCTTGACAATCTCCACAGAGGAGCCGTCGATGTTCAGTGGAGAGCGGTCACTCTGTGCTTTCCTTAGGTCAACAACCATCTCTTATGTTTTGTCCACATTCAGAGGCATGTTGTTATCTCTACACCATTCCGTTATCCGCTGTACCTTCTCTCTGTATGCTGACTCGTCGTTCTTGCTGATGAGACCCACCACGGTCGTGTCATCAGCGAACTTAATGATGTAACACATTGCTGCACAGTCGTGAGTCAGCACAGTCGTGAGTCAGCAGAGTGAACAGCAGTGGACTGAGCACACATCCCTGGGGGAACCCAGTGCTCAGTGTGGTGGTGGTGGTGGAGATGCTGTTCCCGATCTGGACTGACTGAGGTCTCCCTTCCAGAGTGAGGTGTCCAGTCCCAGCAGGTTCAGTTTTCCAATCAGGTGCTGAGGAATGTTTGTGTTGTTTGCTGAGCTGAAGTCTATGAACAGCATTTGAACATATGAGTCCTTTTTGTCTAGGTGGGTGAGGGCCAGATGGAGGGTGGTGGTGATGGCATCGTCTGTTGAACGGTTTGGACGATACACAAACTGCAGTGGGTCTTGTGAGGGGGGCAACTGGGTCTTAATGTGTCCGTTCTGTGAGACGTCTAAGATAGCACTACAGGGAGACAGGAAGGACAGCTGATCGTCCTTGCAGTGGCAGACCATGTGTAACAACACCTGCACAGGATCAGTACAACCGAATATCACACCTGCGGGACAGGTACAGGATGGCAACAACAACTGCCGGAGTTACACCAGGAACACACAATCCCTCCATCAATGCTCAGACTGTCCGCAATAGGCTGAGATAGGCTGGACTAAGGGCTTGTATAACTGTTGTAAGGCAGGTCTTTACCAGATATCACCGGCAACAATGTCACCTATGGGCACAAACCCACCTTCACTGGACCAGACAGGACTGGCAAAAGTGCTCTTCACTGATGAGTCACAGTTTTGTCTCGGTTTTCTCTGATGGTCAGACTCACATTTATCATAGAAGGAATGAGCATTACACCACTCTGTACTCTGGAGTGGGATCAATCTGGAGGTGAAGGGTCCATCATGGTCTAGGGCAGTGTGTCACAGCATCAACGGACTGAGTTTATTGTCATTGCGGACAATCTCAATGCATTGTGTTACAGGGAAGACATCCTCCTCCCTCATGTGGTACCCTTCCTGCAGGCACATCCTGATATGACCCTCCAGCATGACAATGCCACCAGCCATACTGCTCGTTCTGTGCATGATTTCCTGCAAGACAGGAATGCCAGTGTTCTGCCATGACCAGTGAAGAGCCCGGATCTCAATCCCATTGAGCACGTCTAGGACCTGTTGGATTAGAGGGTGAGGGCTAGGGCCATTTCCTCCAGAAATGTCCAGGAACTTGCATGTGTCTTGGTGGAAGAGTTGGGTAACATCTCACAGGAAGAACTGGCAAATCTGGTGCAGTTCATGAAGAGGAGATGCACTGGAGTACTTATTGCAGCTGGTGCCACACCAGATACTGACTGTTAGTTTTGATTTTGACTTCTGACGATTTTTTAAAGTAAATTTTTAACAACAGGATTAAATCGGCAGATTCAATAAATGTGAAGCTTTATTGACAAAATAAACTTAAAGGAATATTTCGCACAAAAATCAACACAAAGGGAGAAATTGTGAATAAATTTTGTGCTCAGTGATGTCAATGATGTGACCACCTCTTCAATCTTCAAATGAACACAAAAGTATAGATTAGAATTCTAATAAATTATTTAATGAGACTCATGATTGTTATGAAAGCATACGATAATTTTTTGATGAGAAACAAACCCAAATCGAATGTTTTATTTAGTGAAAATGTTCACTGACCGTTGATCTCCTGTGTGTGTTCATGATAGGGCATGAGAGCAACAGTTCACGCAGCCCCCTCACGACATTGGGGCGTGCAAATGAAAAATAATTTTGTTCATCTTAAAACAGATCCTCCACAGCGATAGTGATAACAGAACACAACACATCTGCACACAAAACAGAGAACAGAACTTACTATATGTAACGATCCACACCGTCTTTGGTTTGTGTACCTTTTATTTTAAGTTCTGGCACCTTTTATGTTCCATATTGTTCTTTGTTTATGCACTCTTATTTTAAGTTTTGGCACCTTTTATGTTCCGTATTGCCTTTTGTTTTATGCACTCTTATTTTGAGGTCTTGTCATGTCCTGTTTCCCCTCCATGTTCAAGTGTTTGGTTTTCATTGGTTCATTGTTTATTGCCTGATTATCAGTTCTAGTTTTGTCATTGGTTTTAGTTAATTGCCTTTTTACCTTGTTATGAGTTCTGTTTGTCCATTGGCCTTTGTTTCCCCTTGGTTTTGTATTTAAGCCCTCATGTTTACCTTGTCCTTTGTTGGTTATTGTTTGCTGTATGTTCTTGTCTGAAGTTAATCGTTCAATGTAACTTCAAGACATTCCTGCCTTCGACCGTGTTCCTGCCTCTGCCCTCATTGGAAGATTCCCCGTGTTGATCTTTGTGTTTGAACCTTGTTTTCCCCTCGTGGATGTTTATTTATTCCTGCTTTTACTGTTTGTTTCACTCCTTGCACCATCCAAATAAAGCTGTGCCTGGATCCTCATTCCTCGTCTGCCCCGTCGTTACACTATACATGTCTCAAGAGTTTATAGTTGAAGAATTGATGCATTTCTATGCCCAGCCTTATTTTTTAGAAAGTTTTTTATATGTGTCTGTGGCAGGGCGGAGGACGGGGCTGGGTCGTGATCCTACACACCCGGTCCCGTATTAGGCTAATGTAAAGTTGTTCACGCTCACGGGCAAGGAAGAGGTGAGAAACCAGCTTGATTATAAATTATAGTTTAATTTTTAAACTCAAAGGACAAACACACACATGACGGACATGTTCGTAAGGATCTCTCTCTCCCGCACCGCCCTCTGTGATAGGCCTTTATCCCTCTCGGTGGCTTGATTAGCCTAATATGGGACCGGGTGTGTAGGATCACGACCAGACCCCGCCCTCCCACAGTGTCACCCCTCCACCATTTTTAATTGGCAAGTGTGTCATATCTCTGACTGAAGAGAGCAAGATCTCAGCAAAACCATCTGCATGTGTGACACCCTTGCCAATTAAAAATGGTGGAGTAGTGACACATATAACAACTCACCGCAACTATCTCTCTCTGATTTCTGTCACATGGAGCTCGCCAAAATAACAATATGAGAAAGATTGCAATTGCAAAAGATGATTTGGGGTGTTTTCAGACCTGTAGCTTGTTTGATTGTTCCGAAAAAGGGGCTAAAATATTTACAATATTGCATTTTTTTTTTTTCATGGTTCGGTTGGCTTTCACAAGGTTATATTTTAAAATGCACCAAAACTGTAAAATGTCCATCAAGGATATCTTTATCCATCATTAGTTGCTATTGCATGGATTTTAATCTGTGTTTGTGATGATATCCAGCAGAGTGTGATTAAAAAAAAAAAGATCCGATCAGCTTGTCATCTTGTCAGTTTTTCTCAGTGACAGAATTATTTTTTCAAACAAAACATTTGTGTTTCTTGAGTGCCTGAAGTCATTAACTCAGTAGGAAGTACTGGCAATCATGTTATTATCACCTCGCTGAGAGGTGCTTTTTGGGGAACATGTTACTTTTAGAGTAGGTTTAAAAGTGGGTTCTTTTTACTGTCACTCAAGTAAATTTATAATGATTTTTTTTTTTCGTTTACTTCTTTACAATGTGTGGCTTTACTGTCATTACATTACTGGGTTTAATTTGAATTAATGTGTAACGCTCCACACAGTGAAAAAAGGAATAGTTCCGTCATGCAATACCTTCTTTTAACACCAAGACAAGCTGATTTTTCCAGATTAAATTCACAGCTCCAACTTCAGGCAGCACGTTGAGGTAAGTTGTGGCTCTAATTCTAACGAGGGCTTTTCTGTGTAATGAGATGGTCATTTTCAGGGTGGTTCTGTAACTGGGGTCTTATGACATCAGTTTTTAAGTGTACATTTTTAAATCAGTGCAGCAATATATCAGTGTGCTTTGTCCCGCATGTCATGAGCAGTATTTATGCATTTACTCCGCGCCATCGCGGGGGTACTGGAAACTATCGCTGCTACTTCAGGGGATTAACTGTATAAATCAATTTAAACATCCAAGTTAATCACTGCCATTCAAGTGATGAACAACTGGAGCGCGAACAGACAGCATTTCTGCGAGTGTACAGAAAGGTGTGCGGGGCGCGCACGTGTGATGTGCACAAGGCAATCGTCGTGCCGAGAGTGGACGTGTCCGCAATCGTTCACTCATTCACTATTTCCTATATAGTAAATGGCAGTCAGTGCATTATATCTCAGCAGTAAGTGAACAAAATTAGTGAATTTGTACGAGAGTGTCGGAGCTCTGGAGCTGGTGCAGAAACATCACATATGACATTTTTAAATACTTGGGCCTTACTTGTTATTCTTATTAAACAATATATTAATACAATAAATCTTCATTCTGTTTGTTATTTTTATTATATACTGTGTGTTACTATAAAGAGTAAACACATTTGCTCAAATAAAGAGTGCATTTTAAAATGTATCTGTATGTTTTGCCTCTCTATTATGTTATTATGTTAATCCAGTAATGATTTGTCAAAAAGTAGATTATTACATTCAGCATGAAATATTACATTGCAGGAGTGAAGGAAACAGTAAACTCCCAGCTTGTACGTCTTCTCTGTGGTGAATTGTGGGAAATTAACCGTCATCGAGTGAACTTGAAATGTGCACTTGAAATTAGAGTGCATTGTGGGTAAGAATAAGTGACCAAAAGTAAGGAACGAGTGGCTCAATCAGAATTCAGACACTCCTACAAAATAGCAAAAAATAGTGCACTATATAGTGGATAGGGGCGGTTTCAGACACAGTGAGTGTTCCACGACCGGAGTTGGTGCAGTACGTAGGCTGCGTGCTCTGCATTTAGAGAGTACTGCTGTACATAACTAATGATCTAAATACTTACGACACTGAAAACTGTGACTACACTGAAGTAAGAATCCACACAGGACTTTAAAAGCTATGAAATAGCAAAAGAAGGCATTATATTTCAGCATTATATATAATGTCCTTGTGGGACATTTTCACATTTTCACTGTAATAACTACTAGAAATGTTTCCAAACCTCTCTTCCTATTGACAAATTCATCCAGATCTGACAAGAGCCCTTAAAGGAATAGTTCACCCCAAAAATAACAATTCTCATTATTTACTCAGAAGAATTTCTCAGCTCTGTAGGTCCATACAATGCAATGTAGTGAGGCACTAATTTTGCCATGGAGCGAATAAGGAGCGGGGTTTCTCTAATCCAGGAGCACGGCGTAAGCAAAGATCGGGAAATGGACAACCCAGAGTGGAGCTGGAGCGGAGTGATTAAAGAATGCTTTGAGCGTGGAGGGGAAATTGTTGCCGCACCATTCAGCTCACATACTCTGATGGCAAAATTTTAAAGCTAACAAACAAACACAAGTCAGTATAAAAATAATCCATAAGACTCTAGATGTTAAATCAGTATCTTCAGAAGTGATGTAATAGGTGTGGATGAGAAACAGAGAAACAGATCACTTTCACATTCTTCTTCATGTGTTGTGCAGTGTTGACTATAAAGTAGGCGTTGATCTGTTTATGCAGAGGCTTGCCTGTGCTGATGTAATACCTCACTATGACGTATTAGTGAGGAGGAAGTAGAGAACAAGCCATTTTGGCTCCTTGGTTTCATTAAATCCATTTTTTTTGGACTAACAAAGACGTTTTTGTTTCTGAAATTTACAGTATGCTTTCATAGTGCTATAAACTCTTATATGTCAAGATATCATGGTGTTACGTTCCATATTGTCTTTTGTTTATGTACTTTTATTTTTAAGTTTCTGGCACCTGTTACGTTCCATATTGTCTTGTTTATGTACTCTTATTTTGAAATTATTGTTAAGTTCCTGTTTCCTGGTCTTTGTCTCATGTCCTGTTTTCCCTCCATGTCTATGTGTCTGATTTCCATTGGTTCATTGTTTAATTACCTTGTTATCAGTTTTAGTTTGTCATTGGTTTCAGTTAATTGCCTTATCATCTTGTTTTGAGTTTCAGTTTTCCATTGGTTTACGTTTTCCCTTGTTTTGTATTTAAGTCCTCATGTTTCCCTTGTTCCTTTGTTGAGTATTATTGTGATCCTGATCTCTGCCTGTTGTTACCCCGATGTTTGCCTGCCAGTAGTTTATGTTAGTTAATTAGTGTAATCTGAGCTATAGTCTGTTCCTGTCCCTAGTTCCTAGTCCTAGTCTTGTTATTGTTTCCAGTTCCTGTGTCACCATCGTTTGTCAATAAATCTGCACTTGGGTCCTTCATATCATCTTCATCCTTGCCTTGACTGCTACCCAATCGTAACACATGGTAAGGTGTTTTTTTGTTTTTTTCCCCAATTCAGGGGTGTGTTCGAGTGTCCATCGGGAGAGAGAAAGTGGTAAGGGTGCATACACCTGAGCCAAATAATGACTAACACCTGTCTCTAAATGCCAGTGCCATGTGTTATTTTGAAACTGATGAGTTAATGTGAAGCTGATGAGTTATTGTGAATCTATAAACCAGAGAAGTGGTCAATTAAAAGTTCCATACTATGTTTGAAGAATCCAGCTCCCGGTGCCCTTCCTTGATACAGTCCCTCTGGAAGGGAATGTATGAGGTACATTTTATGAGAGTTATAATGATGTATAGAGAAAAGAAAAGAAAATTCATTTTACAGGTATACTTTTAGTCTAATATTATATTTTAATATAATTATACATATTATATACTCTTCACCCATCTACTGAGGTATTACAACTTGGGAATTAACATTCCTTTCATTTGAACATCATATTTACGGGTAAATTGGCTGCATTTTTTTTTTTTGACATTATGTTGAAGCAAAGAATTTTGGGTTGTGAGTGCCTACAAAGGATACACCTCATGCATCCTCCGAATTCCCAAGAAAGAAGGTCACATTCGAAGGCTGCATTCGCAGTGTCCTACTCACTTTTCTGAATCGAGACCGCCTCAATGCAGCTGACAAAGTGACTTCCGGAGGACACAGCCTTCCAAACGAGACACAGCCATAGACACATGGGCTAACAAGATCAGACACCAATTTACTGCCAAAGCTATTGCCATTTTGGTTATTTTTACATGACATCACTGCAGTCAAGTGAGATAATTAATTAAATAATAAAAGTTTTCATAAAATTCCATTCTACAACGAGCTCTACAGAACTCTATAAATTTCTACAAAAATGTGAGTTTCAATATTAGCATGTGTCAGTATGTGCTTTTGTAAACAGAATAATTGTATAGATGCAATAACATTTATAATGCATTACATGTTATGTAAGGCAATGTCAGTGTTTGCTCTTTAGCTATAGCCAGATATTAGCATGTGCGTTTTGTGAAAGCTATTAGCATTTCTCAGCACTTTGTAGATCTACCTCCTGCTAATGTGAGCAATAAAACATGACAACAGAGTGCAACCATAACATGTTTACATCAGCAAACCTTTGACTAAAAACTGCATTTTAGCTGTTTTGCACCTCTCTGCTCAGGCTTGACGTGTGAAGGTAAGTACAGAACATAACTATGAATTATAGTCTTCTGTTAACCATGAACATTAGCTTAGAGTTTGATCCATTCCAGCTAAGGAAGAGAACACCTGAGCGTGTTGAGAAACCTACGAGCTGTCAGGAAAAGTGTGTTGTGCTGCCGGTAACTACAATCCGGGAGTGAGTGACATTGACACGTGTGTAGCAGAGGGAATCACACCATGATAATCACTCATAGCGTTGTCACTTGCTCAACCGCCGGCTAATCTGATCAGAGATTGTATGTTACGCTACACTATATGAGCCTGTCTCTCCTTCTGTTCTGATGTGTGATGCATTAGAGCACTAAATAGAATAAATCAAGGTGTCAGAAAATCAAGGAGAAAAAGGGGAAAAAAAAAACTAAAAATAAATAAATGACATCTTTTAAATTGAAAATCGGTTTCATATATCCATTTGATGGAGACACTTTTATGTGGCCAATGTAAATGGGATGTGCTTATTCAATCAGATAGAAATCGGATCAGTAAAAACACATTAAGTTGATGATATTTATGTGGTATTTTCCTTCTTGATGCCCCGGTTTCGATTTCTGGCCTATTTGGAGACACTATTACATATTACACTATATAGAGTTATCTCCAGGTTCCAGGAGGCGAAAAGCCAAGAGGAAGCATTTGGATAGTTTCTTCCTCGCCTCACTCAGGGGGCGGGGCCATCGGCCACCCATACCCGCCCCGGTCCTGCTATAAGGGAGGCTCAGAAACAAAGCGTGGCGAGTCGTGCTCCCCCTCGTAAAGACTGGGGACAGGCTCGTCGCCCTCGGCAGCCCCCAAAGCAAGACCTCAGGGGGGTCATTTCTAAAAGGAAGAAACCCTGACGTCCTTGCGCACTGCCTTGTGGGTGTATCCCCCTCGGGACGGGGCACATGTATCATCCACATCGGCCCTCCCGGTACCCCCACGAAACCTCACCATTCCTGCCACCTCTGGTGTTTCGGGAGTTAGAGGCTTCCAACGAAAAGTTGGGTTTACCATTGTTTCCTGCCTTAGTCCAGGACGTGGAACACTCGACATCCCCTCAACAGGAAGTTCCAAAATTTATACCCATCTCAGAGAACCTGGCAGCATGGAAACTTCTGCCAGGTATTTCTATGTGGGCCCTGAGAACAGTAGAAAAGGGCTACAGCAAATACTTCCTGGTTCCCATTAAGGGTGGGGGTTGCGTCCGATCTTAGATCTTCAAGGCTTGAATCGCTCAGTCAGGGGGTTAAAATTCAAGATGCTAACTATCAAGACGGTTGTGCCACAGATCCAACATCATGATTGGCTGGTCACAATCGATATCATGGATGCATATTTCATATAGAAATTCTGCCACAGCACAGGAAGTTCCTGAGGTTCACTTTCGGGGGTCAAGCCTTTCAGTATCGGTTCTTCCATTCGGCCTAGCCCTATCACCCCGCACATTCACGAAATGCATGGATGCAGCACTGGCTTCTTTGCGACTCCGGGGCATCCACATTCTGAATAGACAAATGGCTGATTCTAGCACAGTTTCAAGAACTGGCATTACAGCACAGGAATATTGTCTTAGCTCATTTGGTTTCTCTGGGTCTGAGACTCAACGTCAAAAAGAGCGTTCTCTCTCCCACCCAGGGAATTACCTATTTGGGAGTTATATGGAATTCGATCACGGTGCAGGCACAATTGTCTCCCGCTCGAATCACATCCATTCGGAACACCCTGAGCAAAGTTAGGCTAGGTCAAGGTTGCACTGTTCGTCAGTATCAACGAATACTAGGTCTCATGGCGTCTGCATCCAAGGTGATCCTTTTGGGCCTTTTTGCACATGAGACTGTTTCAGTTGTGGCTAAAAGCCAGGGGATTTCATCCAAGGGCCAGTCCCCTTAGGCAAATAAGGGTTACGTGCCGCACACTTCGTTCCCTTTCTATGTGGTTCAGACCCTGGTTTCTTACCTTGGGTCCCACTCTAGGTGCGTCTTGTCGTTGCAGGTTGCTAACGACAGACGCCTCCCTGATGGGCTGGGTAGCGGTCTTAAGTGGTCGTCCATCTCAAGGGGAATCGGAGGGTCATCAGCTCGATTGACACATTAACTGTCTCGAGTTGATGACTGTGTTTCTGGCTCTGAAATACTTCCTCCAGAGGCTTCCATGTCTTGGTGCGGGTGGACAATACAGCGGTAGTCTCTTACATAAACCATCAAAGAGGTCCATATTCGGATTCTCCATTGGGCCCAGGGCAGTTTATATCCCTGGATGCCTGAATGTGGGAGCAGATTTACTGCCCAGATAGAAGATACCAATGGGGGGAGTGGAAACTCCACCCCGAGGTAGTGGAACAAATCTGGGTGAGATTTTACAGGGCAGAAGTGGACCTCTTCGCCTCTTAACAGCGCAATGTCCCCCCTACTTCTCTCTGAGTCACCCAGCCCCCCCGGGTCTGGACGCGATAGCGCATACATGACCCAGAATGTGTCTGTTTGTGCTTCTCCCGGTTTCTCTGCTCCCGGGAGTCTTGGCCAGAGTTCCCCAGCAAGGGTCTTGCCTCTTACTAATAGCGCCGCGCTGGGGAGATAATATCTCTCCTCGATGTCCCGTCTTGGGCAATTCCGGACAGGAAGGACCTTCTTTCTCAGGCACAGGGGACAATATTTCATCTCCGGCCCGAATTGTGGAACCTTTCATGTTTGGGCCCCTGAAGGGTACCCTGAAGAGGTTATCGAGACCATTTGAAGTGCTAGGGCTCCCTCTACTTGGAACAAATCTGGGTTAGATTTTACAGGGCAGAAGTGGACCTCTTCGCCATAACAAACAGCGCAATGTCCCCTCTACTTCTCTGATTCGTTTATGCACCCTCATCCTGCCAACCTGCCTAAGGACCTTACATCTGGTCACTCTTGAAGCCTTCTGCTCCCCACTGTAGCAACGCTGGAGCAGGAAAGACTTCACAGACTTTGTCCAGTCCGTGCCCTTCAGACTTATGTCCACCGCACTAGCCAGTGGCATAAGTCAGGGCAACTACTCGTTTGCCATGGGGGCCGCAACTGGGGGGCGCCAGTAGGTATCAGGGCTCACTCTACCAGAGGGGTCGCCGCCTCTAAAGCCTTGGCTAGAGGTGTCCCTCTGCAGCATGTTTGTGATGCAGCAGGTTGGTTCTCTCTGCACACATTTATCAGTTTTATAGTTTGGATGTTCCTGCCACTCTGGGCTCTTATGTCCTGAGTCTACATCTCAAGCTCATGTCTGAGACCTCTCACGCTCTTGTCAGCACACTACACAATCGTAGGGGGTCCGGACAGCCACAGTGCGGCGGCGTGGGTATTCTCATTCCAAAGTGCTTTTTCAGTGCAGCATCATAAGTGTAGCTTTTTGAAAGGGAACGTCTCGTGTGAAAGGGAACGTCTTGAGTGTAATGTCTTGTTCCCTGATAAAAGCGGAACGAGATGCTGCGCTTCATTGCCACACTGGGATGCCCCAGGACTGCTCTTCAGACAAAATACCTGATGATGCGCCTGTGATGCATCTACTTATAGCCCTGCCACAGGTGCATCCAATGATTACACCGGCAGAGGCTATAAATTCTGGTCAATGTTCATTGACGTGTTGCACACATATTCACAGCTGGTCGCACCTAAAGTTGTTCCCAAAGCGCTTTTTCAGCGCAGCATCTCGTTCCGCTTATATCAGGGAACAAGGGTTATACTCAAGTAACCGAGATGTTTTCTTTCCAGGGCGATCTTTCCTATTGAAACATGAAGTTGGAGCAGAACACCTTTTTCAAAATAACCAATAGAGCACAATGGTACACATCCACATTTTCAGCCATTGTGGTTTCAGAAGTACTTTCCCCATTAATTTCTTCTATAGATATTACATAAAATCCATCATTAAAGAGTTGTGCACCGTGAACCAAATCAACCAGTTCTGATATGAATGACAACATCACAAACCTTGATTTGAAGCAAAAAATATTTGAAAATCAGACAAAAAGACAAAGATACAGGACTTTGTACTTAACATTTTAATGAGGGAATGAACTACAATCCTAGAAAGCATTGCAAATTATGTTATTGAATTAAAAACTATGGAAAATATAAAGCTATTCATTTAAAGATGTTGATTGTAAGTATAGAAACAATTAAAAAATTACTGCAGAAAATTCAGATATATGTAATTTGAGGATGTAGGGAGAGCAACTAGATTGCGACATTCACCACGCATCATGAGAGTCCTTTTCTCTTTCTCAGGATTATGGGTAGTGAAGTTCTTTACCAGGAACAGGGGCGTAGCACCAAATGTAAACATTATTATATAACACATAACAGTGCTATATTATTTATTTGTAATCCACAACCTTTTTATTGTCATTTACAAATATTATTAGAAATCAAGCAATACATTTGTTGGGGAGAAATCCCACTGCCTACTAACAAATTAAATTATACATTTACACTTATGATTTGGTTTTTTTAAATTCTCTATAAGATCTAAGTAAGGAGAGGTCATCCTATCCTGATGTATTACTGCTCCCAGTAAGTTTTGCTAACTGACATTTACACTGGGTCCAAAATAAACTTAAAATATATACACTGGTGGCCAAAAGTTTGGAATAATGTACTGATTTTGCCGTTTCTGAAGGAAATTGGTACTTTAATTCACCAAAGTGGCATTCAGCTGATCACAAAGTATAGTCAGGACATTACTGACGTAAAAAACAGCATCATCACTATTTGAAAAAAGTCATTTTTGATCAAATCTAGACAGCAGCATCTCTCCAACATCTTATCCTTGAGTAATCATGCCAAATTGATCATTTGATACTAGAAAATCACTTGTCATTATATCAAACACAGCTGAAAGATATTTGATTCATTAAATGAAGCTGAACATTGTTTTTGTGTTGACACAGTATACAATAGACTGGCATGTGTTAAGGTCAATATTAGGCAAAAAAGAAACAGCTTTCTATAGAAACTCATCAGTCAATCATTGTTTTGAGGAATGAAGGCGATACAGTGCTTGAAATTGCCAAAAAACTGCAGATTTCATACAAAGGTGAACACTACAGTCTTCAAAGACAAAGAACAGCTGATTCTAACAACTAGAGAGGTTTTATTTCCACCAATGGCAATTCATGATAATATCAAGGAATATATTTATAGTCTTTCTGTGGTCCCGTTTTGTTACTCAGATCCACCATTACCCCCAGTCTGATGCCCCTGACCAGGAATTCTCTTGGTAAAGTTGAAATAATGATGACTTCAACAGAAGCTTATACCATCGATAAACAACCTCTGAGCTCACAGTAGGTCTGTCTTTTAAGGTTCCATCCTGTTATTTAAAAAATGAATGGTATTTTTACTTCTGAAACCTGACTTTTGCATCTATAGTCCTTAAGACTCCGATTATCTTTTTTTAAAATTAATTATTCTTCATTCTTCGCTCAGAGCTGGAAATAAGCAACAGTATACTTTTTGCGAACATACAGACACCGATCACGCCGCTAGAGGAAACATTTAGAGAAGTTTTCAAATGAAAAATGCGCTGAACTGTCAACCAATAGGACTTTAAAATCATTATCATTTATCACTGATTACATGCCTCATTATATGAACAGAATACACATGATATCAGTAAAAAAAATCTGTATAATCAATCAGATGATTTAAAGTAATATATATATATATATATATATATATATATATATATATAATGAAATGGATATAGTGTTATTTGTCATATGTGCTAATGTATGCGGCCACAATATGCACCTGTTCCCAGGCAGGTCGTAGTAGGAGGGACATTCTCCTTTTAGAGAGCATTTGACCGTACAAAAATTGGTATATGCCTTTAAGATGATGTCATCAATATTTTTGATCCGTTTTGCCAGAAATGGAAAACTGTAAATTTTGAATGTGTGTTTCTTCTAAAAGTTGATTTTGTAAAATGACCTCCAAGCTAACAGACTTGAACTATAATTCTGAATACTCTTTTTATTTTAGATACAAACTAATAACACAAAACTCCAATTATGATTTCATGGAGTCTATAATGCTAAAGTTTAAATACAAATGCATCAACACACCTGTAAATACACCTACAAATTCAGACATAACCAAGTCTGTTCTTGATTCTCACCCTTTCACCCCATGTTCTATGCCCCCACCACCACCGCATGACTGTGAGAATGTGCAGCCTGCTATTGATCGGCACGCATGATGGATGATGGTTCCGCAATGACTGATGGGCTGCTGGCGAAGGTGCCAATAAGTACTCGGCACAGGGCGGAGTCTCGCCCAACAGCATAATGCGAGAAGACCGGCCCTCAGGTGCACTTGTCTACAAACACAACGCAGCTAATACTGCAGTGGACCAGAGGTGAGGATGTGTAGGTGGGTGGGGTGGCAGATTGGAGGGGGGGGGGGGAGAGGAAAAGATGATGGATGACAGGGCAGAAGGGGAAGACTGCCTCGTGCCTACAAATTGATATCCAGGCAAATGTTTTTGTCTGCTGTGAAAAATGGTGTGGCAGAAATGCTCTTCACTGCAACCCCCCCCCCCCCCCAATCCCAAAGCAGAGAGATCTGGAGAATTGAGGGCAGAGGTAATACCATTCTGAAACACAAGATGTGATTACACTGCTCTAAGTTCCTACAAGAAGTGGTAAGAAAAACTGAGACAACAAGATTTAACTTAAGGAACATGGTTTGCCCTGTTTTACAACATCTATTTCTGGATCTCATTCACACGAGTAGAGCCATGCACAATCAACAAACAAACAAATGCTAAATGAATGCTGTGCTGTTGAGTTTTTACAAAAACTTTATTGCAAAAAAAAAAGTTTGACCGCCAAGTAATTTGTCTGTCCACACTGAAAATGGAAATGCTGCTCAACAGGGAACAATCCCAGCCAATCAGAACATATTTGTGTTTACTGAACAGTTATGAGGAGCATGATTTTGGACCAAGGACTACCCAGCATGGCGACACCACAAAAAAATAAAAAACATTTTAGACATTTGGTCAGACATTTTGTTGTAACTTTACATTTATTCATTTGGCAGACGCTTTTATCCAAAGCGACTTACAGTGCACTTATTACAGGGACAATCCCCCCCAGAGCAACCTGGAGTTAAGTGCCTTGTTCAAGGACACAATGGTGGTGGCAGTGGGGTTCGAACCAGCGACCTTCTGATTAGCAGCCCTGTGCTTTAGCCACTACGCCACCACCACTCCGATTTTGATGGATTGGCCACCTGTCCAGGGTGTTTCTTGCCTTCAACCCGAAACAGCTGGGATGAGCTTGCATAGGATAAGCGTCTATAGAGAATGAATGGATGGATTTTGTGGTAAACAGTGACATCTTGTCAGTTGCATGATTTCTGTTTTATCACATCTCTCTGGGTATCATCACCCAGAGTGAAGTCTCATTGACCAAAATCCTACTTCACATAACTGTAAACAGTGGCAATAAAAAGTAAGTGAACCCTTTGAATTATCTGCATTTCTGTATAAATGTCTTAAAATCTGGTTTGACCTTCAAAGTTACAATAATGTACAAACACAATCTATTTGAACTAATAACTCAAAGTATTGTATTGTTCTTGAACACATTGACTACATCATTCAAACATTCACAGTGTAGGTTAGAAAAAGTATGTGAACCCCTCGGCTAACAACGTCAACAAAAGTTAGAGTCAGTAGTTGGAAAACCTGGCATCCAATTAATGAAATGACATTGGAGGTGTGGGTTAGAGATACTTTGACTTATAAAAACATCAATCATTTTGAGTTTGCTATTCAAAAGAAGCATCTGCTGACGTTGACCTTGCCTTGCAAAAAAAATAAAAAAGGGATCTCAGACCTACAATCAAGAATTGTTGTTTTAGATAAAGCTGGAAAAGGTTACAAAGTTATCTCAGAGATCATAGATATTCATCTGTTCACACTTGGACAAATTGTCTAAAAATAGAGATGATTTAGTACTGTGGCTACGCTCCCTAGATGTGGCATTCAGCCAAGATGACCACAGAATGCTCATTGAGGTAAAAAAGATCCCTAGAGTGACAGTTAAAGACTTGAAGGAATCATTGGAACTGGTGAACATCTCTGTTCATGAGTCTACTATACGGAAAGCATTAATCAGTCACGGTGTTCATGGCAGCACACCAGGAAGGAAGCCGCTGCTTTCCAACAAAAACATTGCTGTATGTCTGAAGTTTGCTAAAGGCCACCTTGACACTCCACAACGCTACTGAGAAAATGTTTTGTGGACTGATGAAACTAAGGTTGGATTGTTGGGAAAAACACACAGCATGACGTATGGAAACTGCACACCAACACGAAGACATCATTCCACGGGGAAGTACGATGGAGGGGGCATATTGATTTGGGGATAATTTGCTCTTTCGGGAAAAATGAATTATTAGGTTTATCAAGATATCCTACAAGATAATGTCAGGGTGGCTGTGTGCCAGCTGAAGCTCAGTAGAAGTTTGGTAATGCAGCAGGACCATGAAACTAAACATTGAATAAATCCACTACAGAATGGCTTCAAAAAAAGAAAATCCAACTTTTGGAGTGTCCCAGTCAGAGCCCAGAACTTGACTCAATAGAGGTGCCATGGAACAACCTCAAGAGAGCCATTCACACCAGACATCCTAAGATTATGGCTGAGCTGAAACAGTTCTGTAAAGAAGAATGGACCAAAATTACTTTAGAACGTTGTGCGGGTCAAATCCGCGGCTACCGGAAACGCTTGGTTGAGGTAATTGCTGCCAATGAAGGATTGATCAGTTATTAAATACAATGGTTCACTTACTTTTTCTACAGTACTGTGAATGTTTAATGGGATGTGTTCAATAAAGACATGAAAGATTATAACTATTTGTGTGTTAGCTTAATGACATTGTGTTTCTTTATACTATATATAAACATTTAATGTAGAAAAACAGCTTATTTTAACACCACAGGTCGTATTTACACCACACACTCACAGTGAGCAGATGGATTTAACAGATGATCACAGTTCTAGTGTTCTGCTTAAGAAAAGAAGCCTCTGTAAAGATATTCAGATTAAGATCAGATCAGAGACCAACAGATTACACACACACACACACAGACAGAGAGCTGTTTTGCCAACAATGCCATGGACAATCACAAAATGCATGACGGAAAAAACACATTGACAGCCACTATGAACAAGCTTTTATAATACCTTTGGATCCTTTTTTAAGATTTAAAATGAGGCACCACCAAATGCCATTGTATTGAATAATCTGTCTGTGAGATTTATTAAAACATCTCCTTTTGTGTTCTTCATAAGATAAAAGTCATATGACCGTTATAATTTTTGTGTGAACTAATTCTTTCACAGGGACTCTGAAGTAATGAACTAAATGGTGCGATCAGGGTGTTTTATCATCTGGATTTAATTTACAGTTAAAGTGCAAATTCTGTTTTTATTTCAATCCGTGTGGACTTATGGAGTTTGGTCAGTCTATTTTGAAGGGCATGATTGGTATAATTATTGTGATGATTTGCTATGGTGGCCCTCTGGGGTGATTATATTAATACATCTCACTGATATTATTAATGAAGACAAAATGCTTGCAGAGGAAATCTATTCATTACAGGTTTTGCAAAAGTATCAGTTTAAAGTTCTTGTAAATTTTTTTTTAAATAATATATATTTATATACCAAAACTATAATACAGATATGTAGAAAACAATATTCTTAAAGTAACATTATTTTGGTTTCTATATGTAATATAATAAAACACTTTATTTATATAACATCTTTTAAAAATGACATTAACCCTGATGATCATGTTCTCTAGCATGATTTCAGAATCCATCTTGTGTCTTCAATATGACCTGTCTTTAGTCACTTAGAAATAGTGCAGAATCTGAAATACTGTTTTTTTTTAAATTTTTTTTTTTAAGTCATTTATTGTCTAAAAAAACATTTCTTAATACAAATACAAGAACAATTCTGTTTATTTTGATCTTTGATCATTGAGATCCAGATGTTCAATGTGATCTCATACTTTTGTATCACCCCGTACATGTACATTTGGACATAAATATACACACATTACAAGGGTTGGCAGGATTGCTTTTGAAATGTATTCCACTACAGATTACATGCTGTAAAATGTAATTTGTATTGTATTCTGTTAGATTACTCAAGGTCAGTAACGTATTGTGAATACTTTGGTTTACTACTTCGGCACTGGTAAAAATTTTTTCACTTGTTTTGAACATAAAAACTCTGTCAGTACAGTAAGACAAAATACTTGTTAAAAATTACACAAGGTTTATTTCTATTTCTTCTGCTCCAAACTTACTTCAAATGTACTTCAAGCGTACGTCTCTGTCTGCTCGTATGAATGTAACACATCATAAGAAAGTGTTTCACCGCTGTTCAAATGCACTTTGGATCGCATCATTTATATGGATACATTTTTCCATCTGAAAGTATTAAATAAAACACATGACAATAAAATGCAAAGTAATCTGTATTCTAATGACCAATTATTTAAATTGTAACTGTAGTGGAATACAGTTACTTATGTTTAGTATTTTTTTAAATGCGTAATCCCATTACATGTATTCCACTACTCCCCAACCCTGCACATTACACAAAGATTTTGTTAATCTGCAGATTAATTTAATTATTCAACAGCGGTTTATAACTTAAATCTTCTACTCTGTTCCACTCACTAAACTCCTCCTGGTCTTCTCCTTATTGATTTGTCCAGCGGGCAGTAGAGTTGAGTTGAACCCCTGCGCTGATAGATGGAGGGGCAATTGATTTTAATTTAATTAACAATTTGAAGGAGCTGCACAGAAAGTCTGTTATTCTGCTGCTTCTCAAGACTCCAGCACAGCACTGACTCATGGGTAATTTATGATGTGATCAATATGTCCTGGCCGAACATCCATAGTGTGAAATAAGGGGGCCAGAGTGCTGTCAGAGCTCACGACCAGAAGATGTGAGAACAGTGGTGAAATGGAGAGCAAAAGATGAAGGAAAAATAAGAATTCAAAGATGAAAACAACTCACACTTCAGCATATGTACCTCTCCAGTACTGTCTGTACAGTCAATGACTTCATTTAATTAGGTGTGCTGTTTCTTTACCAAGTGATCTGTCTTATATTTTAACCTGGCTGATGATATATCAGGTGAAAATTCCCATAGACTTTCATTGACCACTCAAAACCCCTTAACAACTGCATAGCAATGCCCTGGAAACCACCCATTTCACCTTAGAAACAGCATAGCAAGGCAGTAAAAACCACTTAGAACACCTTAGCAACCTCATAGCAACACCCTGGCAACTACCCACAACACCCCAGCAATCACATAGCAACACCTTGGTTGCCACCCACAATGTCAGATGGTCCCTTACCACAGTTTTAGCACTTTTTACCACAATGTGAGGACTTTTCAGATGGTCCCTTACCCGCCATAAGCACAATTTCCAACAAATATCAAGGTTACATGTATTATCTTGAATGATTTCAAGGTGAAGCCATCGGACCATCTTAAAGGATTCATCCAAAAAATGTATAAGGCTGGGCATAGAAATGCATCAATTCTTGGACTACAAACTCTTGAGACATGTATAGTAAGTTCTGTTCTCTGTTTTGTGTGCAGCTGTGTTGTGTTCTGTTGTCACTATCACTGTGGAGGATCTGTTTTTAGATGAAGAAAACGAGACTTCTCTTGAACGCCCCAGTGTTGCGAGGGGGCCGCGTGAACTGTTACTCTCGTGCCCTATTAAGAATCACTGAATATTTTCATTTTCTAATACAGTAGATTTCAGTTTTTTTCTCACCAAACCTTTTCATGTGTCTCATGAAATATTTAATTTGAATTCTTAATTAACTTTTTTGTTCTTTTGAAGCTTTACGAGGTGGTCACCATAAACTAACATTGAATGACATCACTGAGTACAACATTGTTTCCAAATTTCCCCCTTTGTGTTGAGAAAAAGAAAGAAAGTCATACAGGGTTATGACAACACAGGGGTGAGTAAACAATGACTGAAATTTCATTTTTGGATGAACTCTCTCTTTAAATATAGTACAAATTGCATCCCGTAATGATCTGACTATTACTGTACATGAGACACATCATTTCATCTTTAAATAAGGGACGATCCAGTATTTTACGGCATGGGTGGCAACCCTAATAGTAGCAACATAGCAACAACCAACAACACCCTAGAAACAGCAAAGGCTCTGGCAACTTCCAACAATATGCCAGCAATCGCAGAGCAACACCTTGGCAGGCATCCACAACACCCTAGCAACCACGTAGCAATGCCCTGGCAACCAACAGCATCCTAGCAACTTCATAGCAATGCATTGGAATATATTCTTTGTTAAATATGTAAGATTAAGTAAATAAAGTGTTGGAAATTGGTCATTTTTTCCCCTTCTTATTTATTTGCATTGAGTTGTACTCTGTTTGGCCTTAGCACAGTATGTGCATGTGTAGTTCTAACAAATTGCTTGACCCAGTAATTACACATATTATTTTATTTCCTTAAAAAGGAACTGAATGTGTCAACATGTTAACTACAATAAATATTTGATATTAATGATTAAAACACTGAAAGGTAGTCAACCTACTGAGCATTTATTTGTGTGTCCATTAGAGGGCAACAGACCATCTCAAAATCACTGACATACATTTCAGAACATCTGTGAATGCAAACATAAATGCCTGGAAACAACCACAATCACAGGCAAGAATTCATATATTTCATTTGAATAAATATCGTAAACATTGTGAAGATTTATAATCAGATGGGGTAAGAGTGTCTGGGACGGTGAAGTCGCTGGAAGATGAGAATGAAGGTGAACTCCAAACATGAATCACATGACCTGACCTCTTTACCAGCAGTAACTGACCTGTAGACTGATACTGCCTTCAGAAGTACTGGCACATGATGTGTGTGTGTGGCCGCTACCACTGCTTTACTGCCAGACCATAAAAATGCTTTATAACAGATCTTGTAATTCAGCACATTAAGGTGACTGTTGTTGTTTCATGCAAGGTCATTTTACCTCATCTCCCTTCAGATTCTTACTATAGTATTTAATCAAACTTTTTTGAGATTATATGAACACTTTTTATTTGAAGAAATGTGTATGGAGGAGATTATACCTGGAGAAACAACATTGAGATATTAGTGATGTTTGCAAATCTTATCTATAAATTCTGTGTGTCTGCGTGAACCACAATCGAACTGACGCAGTCTTTGTTGAACTGCTTAACTGAGGCACACAGGCTTAGCAGGATTACCGCTACACAACAGACCTACATCGCCTTCCCTTTATTATATACTGGAAATATATCTTTTTTTAAAATAACCCTGTCATCTTGATATTTTATTATAACTCCATGTGACATTAAAGTCCTTGATCTTCCTCATAATCTGGTCAGTTCACCCTTTAACCCGCATCTCTACAGTAATAAAAGAAATGCATAATCCAGTGTTTTAAAATACCAGATTTACTTGTTGAAATCCAGCCAGTGCATGTTGGATTAAGTCTGTCCGGAAGAAGAAGCTAAAGACCAGCGCCTCGACACTGACCCCTGACCCCTGAGATCTGCTATCACCAAGCGAAAAAAAAAAAAAAAAAAAAGACCTCAGAGAATGTAACATGGAACACTGGCAATGAAGACTCTTACTACAGTTATATTCATTTTATTTATTGTGCAGGCAGCCATCAATAGTTTACATTAACATATATGTTAGCAGACTTCTATTCAATTTTGATTTAGTATATGAGAAACGGCTCCTTAACAGCATGGGAACAATCCTTTCAGATACCAATTTTATTACATTTGATTGAATAAGTAACTATTATATTACAGGCCCACAGTTTATGATGTCATGCTTTTACCAAATATAAACACCTGTGCAAACACAATCAACCAAAATTGAATACTTCATTGTCTCAAATATATAAAAATCAAACAATTTCTCATTGAAATACCAAAAACATGGAACAACGAAGAGAACGAGGAGGTAGAGAATGTAAAGAAAGGCAAAGATGGAGAAAAATATTAAATGAGATAACACTGACCATGTTATGAGCTTTAGGGATTTACTGTATACTGTAGCTGGAATAATTAAGACATTTCAAACTGAAAATGGGTAAATTGTTGGTTACAGGTATTTCTTCCAGTATTTTAGATTTATTTATATATTTTCTTTACAGAGTGTATATATATATATATATATTTGCACAATACTTGGCTTTCCTATGTATGGGAAACCTAACTTTTCCAAACTCTACAGAATTGAGAGAAGACCATCAAATGGTGGAAGAAATCGCCTGTTCACCCCAAATCAAGGAGCTGAAATTGTCAATATGGTAGTGGCCGATAATGTTATCAGGCTCATAGAAATCTGCACACGTGTCACTGAAGACAATGGTAATTTCCAGAACATCAGGAATGTTTCCATTTCCACTAATTATCGTTTGCTGAAAAGACAGTGTGAGCATGAAGCAAATACACTGAATTCCATTTGAGAGGAAATCTGCTTGTGTGAAAGATGCACGGTATGCATATGCACAAGTGAGTATACATCACGTTACATTACTGTACATTTACTGTACTGTGTTTCCTTGAAATTATTTCCTTGTTGTTGGCAATGTTCTAACACAGTAATTTATTTCAGAGAATTCAAATGATGACCACATATCATATGTTTATATGAGGCTGGATTATATCTAACCAAAAGGCGTCGGAGAGGAAGGAACATCATTGGACACCGAGCAACGGTAGAGGTCTCTGGTCTGCAAGTGGTTGTTCATCGCCATACTACCATTGGACCATACAACACAGCACTACTTTTGGAATTTCTTCATACAATGTATAACCATCTATTTCCTCCCCAAGTGAGACAGCCCAGGATCCCAGACCACACTACTTCTGTTGTTGTATGGGACAATGTCAGCTTCCACCATTCAGTGCAAATACAAGAACGATTCGCTGCCCATCCACGCATGCAGTTGATATTCCTATCACCCTATTCCCCATTCCTGAATCCTGCTGAGGAATTATTTTCCACTTGGTGATGGAAGGTACTGTATATGATCGAAACCCTTATCAGCAAACAACTCTACTTGAGGCAATGGGCAGAGCCTGTGTTGATATCATACCCGAGGCCTGTCAAGGATGGATCCGACATTCTAGGTGCTACTTTTTCCCGCTGTTTGGCCCAGGAAGCAATAATACTGTATGTGACACTGACGAAATCTTGTGCCTGCAACAGAGTGATCAGACTGATCAGCAGGATAATGCCTTATTATTCTTCTTTCTTCATATTCAAAGGTCTGTGAATCAGTTTTTGCCAACTATAGGCCACTTTTTATAAGGCCAAGTTTTGCTTTCAAAATGTGCCAATAAATACATTGAGAATTGAGTGTGTAGTAAACAGAGAAATAAAATGTCTCTTTCTGAAGGTTTTTTTTTTTTTTTTCATGAGAAAGTCTTTTGCAGAACAGTGTGGAACTGCTGCTTAGTGTGTGCAACATAAATACTGACTGGATAATTTAGTTTTGACTGCTGTTGGTCACATATTTTTTCATTTCTTTAATATTTCTGGTAACGTAAATGCATATGCACACATGCATTCTGCACAATATGCCCAATATGAATTTTATGTAAAATGTACCCATAACTCTAAAGGACATGATGGAACACACGAGTCCTTGTAATTTAATTACATAAAAAGGGTTGTGTATATATTGTGGAACAAAAGAGGGAGGGTCTTATTAGCCCAGTGTGTGTGTGTGTGTGTGTGTGTGTGTGTGTGTGTGTGTGTGTGTGTTTGAAGGGGACATCTAGATCAGGAGAAATGCAAAGTGAACGAGCACACGGGGCATTAAATAAACCAAATGGCTTTCCCAAACATTGCCGTAATCCATGCACTCAAATTTAACATGCACTACTTATGCAGGTAGAACAATCTCAAAAATTATAATATCCCTAGAATCATAAGAGGGAGATGTTTACTGTTAGTCTGATCTTTAATCAACCTTAATACAACATACATAGTTTTTGTCTCTAAATGTGAATGGGGGTTTGTTCTCATTCGCTGGGCGACTCTATTAGTAAATGAGTTGAAGGTCTTTGGTTCTGCTGAAGTTGTTTGATGCTACTCAGTGAACATGCAATGTGTCGTCTCCAGAGACAAGCCTTTGAACTGACACTTCAAAAACATACACACAAATCACATTATCAACAGCTTTCTTAAAGTCAGTGTGCTGTAGAGAATGACAAAGTCATATATTCAGTTATTCATAAAAAAATATGTCTTGTGGGTTTGTATTTGAAAGTTTAACATTTTGTGACTCCAAGATGGACAGTAATATCAGTTTAGAGAATTAGCTGAAATTTATCAGCTGTTAAGTCTGCTTGAAGTACAAAGACAATCATTACAAATCATGAACCTCAACACTTTTAAACTGATGACATGAATATTCTCTCTTTCTGTTTTTATTTCTTTCATTATATTTGTATTAATGGGATGTTTGTTTAATGTGATTATTGTTATGATGGAAGAAATAAAGAAATAAAGTAATACGGAGATTTATTGCAGACATTAATGGGAAAGTTTAGATAAATTATATTAAAATGATTAATTGTGTTTTCTGATTATACAGATGAAATATACAATTACTGACAAGAAAATAAAACACTTGAAAAATTACAATTTTTAACACTGGAAATATAGAGACCTGAGTGCTGTAAAAAACACTGTAAGAAAATCATTTTATTTATTGTCGTCTTCTCCTTTAAAACTATTTAAAACAATCTTTAAAAATGATCAATTTACTTGAGAATATAATATCATAAGATATTTCGTCATTTTTAAGAGTTATCGAACAAAATGTGGTAATGTTTATGCTTATAAAAGAAATAGTTTTTTTGCCAGTGCGGTATAAAAAAAACTTGATTCAAAAGGTAAACAAGCTTATTTCAATTACTGCATTTGCAAATAGTTTTGTCTTGATTTAAGTATAAACTTCGCCAAATTTTGTTATATTTCTCTAATATCTTTCTTCTAATAGCTTATGTAATTTTACTTCTCAAGTAATGTTTTTTTGTTTTAAAGATGTTTTGATTTTTTTCCGGAAAATAAGACAACAGTACTGCTTGTACGCAATAAACAGCAATTTTGGACCTCGTTCTTGTTAAAAGAATTTAGTTAAAATGACGCAACCTATTGCCACTTTTATATTTTCTGTCCTCTTTGAAAAAGAAAATAAAAAAAAATATTATATGGCTTTGAACTGCATCATAAATGCTACATTTACAAATAAAATTAGACATAATAATATGTCTTAACTATACCCACACACACACACACTCAGAGAGTGAGTGAGTGAGAGAGAGAGAGAGAGAGAGAGAGAGAGAGAGAGAGAGAGAGAGAGAGAGAGAGAGAGAGAGAAACACAGGCACACATGCAATTCTATTAATAAGGAAACTGCCAATCCATAATGTGGAAATCATGTTGCCCAGCATCGATCGGTCAGCACCCGTGGAGTCTCTCTCTCTCTCTCTCTCTCTCTCTCTCTCTGTATATGTTTGTCTCAGACACTTCAGTCTATTGGATTGAGATTCTCTGGCTATCTGAGGGTCAGAGTTTGACACATGTTTGCTTCATCAATATCACTGCCACATAGCCACCTGTGCATTCATACACCATAAATACACACATCCACTGAACACACAAGCTAATAGAATAGAATAGAAAGTCGTCAGAGAGTATTCACAAGATTTAAATACATTTAATGTCTGACGATAAACATTAAATCCATTCTGCTCCAGACACACGACACATTTCTTAAATGAGAACTGAGAAGAAAATTGACCTTATTTCAGGGTTTTATAGACAATGTGTGACTTATACATATAAATATTCATAAATGTCTATATTAAGGAATAAAGTTGGTAGCAACAGTCAAAGATAAGTACTATAATATATTGTACTATAGCAGTCATACCAAATTATTAAACAGATAGTTGTCTGTTTATGCTGACCAGTAACAGCCATGACATGAAACACCTGTTCACTGCACAGCACCCATAGAGACCATCTATTAAACTGGTCAGGACCTATATCTTTGAGTGGTTCCCAAACCTATCCTTGAAACTCCCCAACACTACACATTTTGCAAATCTCCCTAATCAAACACACCTGATTCAACTCATCAGCTCGTTAGTAATGGGTGTGTGGTGTGCCAAACAACACCCTTTAGCTATCACTATATTTACAATATAACATGACATCTATTATCTTAATGCTTCACTAAATGTCTGTCTGTGAAAACTTTCATAGCAAATGGTAAAATAAACAAGATTGTGTAGTCTTCAAATATTGAAGACTGTTTCTCTGTATTGTGCTGTAATTCCAGTGTCCTTCATACACCCTTGTGTTCTATCTCATTTCCATATTGAATGCAAACTAGTTCTCCACTGTAGCCCCAACCACCCACCCACTTCACGTCATCCATTTCATGGGTGGGATAGAGTGGGATGCAGTGAGATAAAATGTGATTCAGTGGGATGCAGCAGATAGAGTGGGATTCTGTTAGATAAAATGGGATACAGTCAGATTTATTGGGATGCAGTGGTATAAAGTGGGATACAGTGGGATGTGGCAGGACAGAGTGGAAACATAGGGATACAGTGGAATTCAGTGAGATAGAGTGGGATTCAGTAGGATAGAGTGAAAAAAGACATGAATTCAGCTGAATAAAGTGGGATACTGTAAGGTTCAGTTGGATAAATTGGGATACTATCTAAGTCAGTGGGATTCATTGAGATAGATTAGAATAGAGACGGATACACATACCTGTCAACATGTGGGTACCAAAATCCAGGAGACCTCTGAGCGGGCATTGGAAGGCTAAATTCATACAAATTGTGCCGTTGTGTTTTAATGTGCTGAGTAAAATAATTTTTCACACCATGTCTGATATTAAAATCAGTGCGACACACATTGCAAAAGGCGTGAGCATTGTTGGTATGGCTTCAAGATATGAAATTAAATTCTTCCATCCAGCTGTTGTTAAATTTACATGTATATTTCGTTTTTTTTTTCTTTTCGCCAGAGCACCTGAGTCTTCTCCTCCCATCTACCAGTGATGCTTGATTCAACTTCCCGCGTCTACCGCCTGCACAGATATCAACAGCGCAACTGGGTTGTAGGTTGCCAGGTTGAGGTCACAAATGGGTTGAAATGTGTATGATGTGTCGATTGTGTGAGTAGGATGCGTTTCATACAAGATCTGGCAACTGGACAACCTTGGAATAATATATTGATGTGATTATTCATATAACGTGGTTTGGGCCATACAAATTACGGGAGTTTCCTGTGAGAAATAACAAAACGGGAGGGTGGCAGGAATGCAGATAAATTGGGATACATTGGGATACTAAGGGATAGAATTGGATTCAGTGGGATATAAAGGAATGTATTGTAGTGGGATAGAGTGGGAGTCAATGGGATTCAGTGGTACCCAGTGGGATTCAGATGAAAAGAGTGGGAATCAGTTGGAGGCAATGGGATACAGTGGGATGCAGTAAGATTCAGTTGGAAAGAGTATGATACAGTGGGATTCAGAGAGATAGAGTGGGAGTATTTGGGATACTGTGGGATTTAGCGAGATTCAGTGGGATACAGTGGGATTCAGAAAGATAGAGTGGGAGTCAGTGGGATACTGTGGTATTTAGCGGGATTCAGTTGGATAGAGTGGGATTCAGAGGGATGCAGTAAGATTCAGTTGGAAAGAGTGGGGTATAGAAGGATTCAGTGGGATACAGCAAAAGAAACCCAAGGTCAGAGACGAGCAATCAATTCAAACCACTCTTATTAGGGATGTAAATAATTTGGATCAGGACTGAACCTTGAACCTTGAACTGTTGCCCCAGGAGAAATGTATCTCTCCCTGTCACTGGCTCCATCTCCTGTCTGTGAATGAGATTAATTCAGTCACTCTGCATATGCAATATTTCTACATGCACTTTTGTTATAGCCAGAAAAAAGGAAATCTCTCTTCTACCAATCCGGAGAATTAACATACAACACTTTATGGCCTGTTCAAAACAGTACATGTTAACAGAGGAGTGATGAATCTCTACGTTGCTTTCATGTTGAGCTTCTTGTTTTTTGTGTGGAAAATGTATCTTCTGTTTGTATATATATATATATATATATATATATACAAAAATACAACTTTGTTGCCATGACAACCAAATGGCGTAAACACAAAACCCCCCAAACAACCGTAAAAATTATGATTTAAACAACTTTATATCTCTAATAGTGCAAAGGTTTTAACAAAAAAAAAAATGATGAAAGTGCTTTTATAAGATGATAAACTTCACATTTCTGCCTTTAAACCCTCCAAAAATGAGCCCCATTCACTTCCATTGCAAGTGTCTCACTTTAACTCAGATTATTATTTTTTTATTTACATTTTTTTAAAGAAAAGGACAGACTAATCAATTTTTTTTTTGTGGTAATCAACGTTATGGCACAAATGCTGTCAATTGAGCTTAACATTCCTATAATTTAGGATTTAGTAAGTTGGGTGTTGATTCTGTGTTATATTGCATTATGCTTGAAAAGGTAGGTATTATATTGTATTATAAGTGTTTACTCAGTTATTAAGTTTAACACTATTCAAATAATTACTATTTAATTAATCATTTGCAGCAATTCTAAAATGTATTGCGACGAGGCTTAATGAATGATGTATAATGCATTAATAATACCTTTACAATGCATTATATATACAGGCTTCAAGTGGTGTTTTCAATTTCTTAAAAATCAAACAGAAAACTTCAAACCTGTAGTGCAAACTACACGTGTAAGTCTCAGAAAATAGTGTCTTTAATGAACCTGATATGAGGATCTAATTAACAACATCTGGCACCCAATGTAAGGTCATTAGCATCTATGATTTTCTTAATTTACTATTTGTGAGTCTTCCATTAAAGATGGCATCGACTCTCTCTGTGCCGCTGATCCACTTTGGACAAAATGAAAAAATCATAGACAGCATGATGAGATTGCTGCTCTAATATTAATCTCCAATAAATACATCTTGACCTGAGGATTAAAGCCCTTCCCTTCTGAACGGCCCCCTCCCTTTCCTAGATAAGACCATCTTCCTGACATGAATTATGAAAAACAATGAAATGCCAAACAAATGTTCCGACCTAGATTGTTCCAGAATCTGTGTCCTACAGTCAGAGGGATTTAGAGTTCAGAGCTTATTACAGGGTGGAGTTTGGAATAACTGATTATGGTATTAAAAACTAAAATCATACAAAAATAAAACGTGTTTAGTTCATTGAGTGCAATCTATTTAATGAGAACTCACGTTCAAGAGGTCTAACAGCATTGTATTTAACAAAAACAACACTGGAACAACGTGAGGTCTTTCATATTCATTATTATTCAAAGGTAAAGTGTGCTACTAGCACAGATATGTTTTTGTACATTTGAATACACAATTGATAAAAAACCCATTGATATATTAACAATTTTAGAGACAAACAAATCTTTTTGAATCCCATGTGTACAAATAACAGTTATCATTCAACAAAATCACCTGAATCAAAAAACGAAATGCAGGTGTGCTGCTCTCATTGAGCATGATAATGATGTCCTGCTGTCTGCTACAGTGTAATGACAACTCTTCAGATCCAGACTGAGACTCAACACCTTATTGATTTTTTGTCAACAAAAGAACAACACAAGCAGTAATTAATGCACCATGTGCAGCATATTAACACAGTGCACATTGCAACACACAAGCAAAGTGTTCTTGACAACAAGTCAGGGTTGACATTAAAGGTCAGAATATCAGGAAATACGAAACAGGCATATTGTTTGTTAGCAAGGCCATATGCATTAATTATCCAATAAAACTACTTTTCCATAAGAACAGTGCAATAAGAATGATGAATAGAAATGATGTTGATTAAATAAATTCCCTATTCATTATAAGAAAGTCTAATTTAAACCGACTTGGAAACTTTTTACCAGACATTCATCATTTATTTTAGGTACTATTCATATTACTTTTATGTATATATATTTTTACTGTTTTGCCGTTTTCCCAGGCCTAGACTTTCAATATTAATCTATGAAAATACATTATTACAAATTCAAAATGATTTCAACACAAAATACTAATAAAACTTATTAGTTAGTACATGTTTAAAACTATGATCATCTAAACAAAGAGTGAAATAAACATAAACCATTTGAATATTTATTGTGGGAAAATTATTTCTATAAATGTTTGAAAAATTGACAAATGTTTTATTGAGACTTTACTTAAGTCCACAGTTCTAAAAGTGCTTGAGGCTAAAGGAACTATTACATCAATTTCCTAATGTCATATTTCAAATTTAAACCTAACAAGCCTCTAACATCAAACATAAAAATAGATCATATCCTACATGTCTGCCAATAGGATTCCACTCTATTTGGCAAAATTTCAAAGATAATCAGTTAGGTGCAAATAGGTAGGCTATTGATTGAAAGTTCAAGGTCAGCCATTGACCCTAGCACAATGTCACAGACCTACTGATAATTGTAAACAGTTTGGGTTCACAGGACGGGAAGGAGGACACGGGAACAGGGTTCGACTCACAGGTAAGGCTTTTAAATTCCAGATTATTCACACACACAGGGGTAGAACATGAACGCAGACTTCACTAAACATACAGTCTTTTACACAGAACAAATAAACGTCTCTCTATGTTGCCAACACTCGACTGGCGACTCTCTCTCTCTACTGGCAGAACTGTGGCCCTTTTATCCGATCTCCCCGCGCTCACTGAAATTAGAGACAGGTGTTAGACATGATTTAGCTCAGGTGCAAGCGCCCTTACCGCTTTCCCTCTCCGGACAGGCGCTTTAGAAGAAATTTAGCCTTAAAATCCACAACAGGGTGGAATATATCTATTACACTGCAGTTTTTCTTTGAAATATCAACCATTAATTTGCACGCAGAGAATGTACAACTAACAAAATGGCCACATGTAATGTGTTTTGGTGTTACTTACACCCTGTTATGCCACATTCACGTGCACTTTAACTTACTGCAACTCATCCATTTCCGGTACATTATTCATGGAAATGCAGATTATTTATACTTTTAGGGCCATCATGTTGATTTAAACAATAAATCTTTTTTTGTCATTTGCTGAAATTTAAATGGATTAAAAAAAGAAATTTTCCATTTTGGTTCATTCTGAGCAGAAACAGTTTTGTTTTGTTAGTTTTTTTCGGTTCTGGCTTTCTGCAGCCTACTTTCCAAATGGTAACCAGTAAGAACTTAATAAAAGAATGGCTAATAATGTTTTTTTTGTTTTTTTATAAATGACAGTACTCTGTGATAAGGGTGGGCGATATACCAGTTGCAGTGTCACCACACATTGCAAGAGAATCAAGTGACTTGGGCTGCATTTCACAAAAGCATCGTAAGCCTAATTACATCGTAGAAAACATTGACGCCAATGCCCTCTATGATCAATTAAGCTTACAATGCTTTCGGGAAACCCAGCACAGGTTTGAAAAAACAAGCAAAAAGAAATGTGTAATGCAACCAGAGCTCAACATTAACTTTTTGGCCCACTGGCCACTGTGGCTAGCAGAGGTCCAAAGTCACTAGCCCCTCAATATTTTCCCAAGCCCAAAAAGTGATAAAGACAATTATAGACTGTAACTACATGCATTAGTTTGGACATTTTATTTGAACAAGAATGATATTAGTTTTGCAGGACACAGGCCTAATGATTTCAGTCATCTCCTGGAATATCTGAAGCCAAACATGGCCAGTTAGAACAAGAGTAGGATGGAAAAGGAGGATAAATTATCAGTCATTTCATACATTTTTTTAATTGTAATTCTCCTTATGAAAGTTTACCATTATTCTTCTATTGCTTAACAGTGGCATTTGTAATAAAAAGGCCATAACCACAATTAAGTCCATGGATGGCTCCTCATTGCTGGTTTGGTCACTTTTCTTTGTAAGTGCTGTTTAAAATGTTGTGGCTGTCTTTGAGAGTTTTTACTTCCTCTATAGCAGTGTAAAAGTAAAAGATTCCCTGCAGAATTCAGATGGGTCACAAGTTTTGTGATCTTCGCCGCAATATTGAGTGAAGCCCGATTGACTTACACAAATTCAGTTATGCACTATCCCACAGCTCTGGCTATCCTATCACTGGAGCAAGCAGTGTGTACTGTGGCAGTTGTGCAAAACCATGCTTCAATGCAGGAGAAACCCTAAAATTGTCACCCTCCAAAATGGCTATTAAGAGTGACAGAGTTATACGCCACTGCTGTGGTGGTGCCCGCATTTAGTGTTTGGGCAGCGTTAATCTCAAGCCGTGGATGCAGTGGTTTCCTTCAGTATCAAAGCACATGCTTATGATCTACTGTGGTGGTGTGGTGGTGGTGTAGTGGGCTAAAGCACATAACTGGTAATCAGAAGGTCACTGGTTTGATCCCCACAGTCACCATCCTTGAGCAAGGCATTTAACTCCAGGTTGCTCTGGGGGATTTTCCATGTAATAAGGGCTCTGTGAGTCGCTTTGGATAAAAGCATCTGCCAAATGCATAAATATAAATGTACTGTAAATGTACTAATTTTTACAGTCAACAGGAAGTGGTAATGCCAAAAAATGTTCTGTGATAAACCCTTTGGTCTTTCGTTTCATGAAAGTATTATCAGAACAAAATGACATTACTAATGGGCTGTCAGCATTTAAAAGTAATGTTTTCATTTCAGATCAAATTGTTCCCATTTTTGGTTGCTTTCTGCAATTTTTTATTTTTATATGTGGTTTTTGTTTCTTGATCCATTTGTAGACCCTGAATACTTGCCTATAAATAGGCTAGATATATTTTTTATATTCCAAATGTTCACTTAGCTGCTGAAAAATAAGTCAGATATACAGTATTTAACCTGCAGCAGACCACTGCTGGTCTTCTTATTATCATGTTTCATTCACTGATTATATTTCATACCCATTGAGCTCCAACAATAATTCATCATACAGCAATTGCAAATTAATTTAGTTTTGTTAAATGTCACGTTTTGTTTCAAGATTTGATTTATACACATGGTGACCAGATTCCTGCTTGTGGAAAACGGGACCGCCCCCTCCCAGCAAAAATAAAATTGACGTATCCTTACCTAGGCGCAGATCAATGCGAAGTAGAGGGTGCATCCGCATCTGTAACTGCTGTCACCTTGTACTTTTCACTGGCAGCAATTTTTTTCAGTGTGCGCTTGTCTTTCAAGAGTTTATCGTAAAATACAGAGCAGTCCAGTCCAAAATTAAGATGTACAAAAAGCATTGCCTTCATGACTGTTACACTGAGTTGAGATTTATCCGGTGTCCATGCTGAGTTCATTAATGAGAACACACGCTCCACAGATGCAGATGTCCCAGGTAGGCATAAAACGAACTCCACAACCTTGGCTAAGACTCTGAAGTTGATGGTCTTGCTCTCCAGCTCATGAAAAACATCTGTCCATCTCTCAGACACAGCCGTCTTGTTCTTGTTCCACTCAGTGATGCGATGAGTGACAATGTTTTTTGCACATGCCCACTCATCAAAGACCGTGGTTTTGTCAATGAAACTGAGAGCGGGGATTCTGGAGTAGAAGACTGCTTTTTAATGTCAGAGGGTATGAATGATTCCTCCAGCCTGACCTGCAAGACATTTCTCAGGTCATGAAAGTGCAACGCAATGGCCGTGCACAAAAAATCTTCACCAAAAAACAAATCGCTAACACTTGGCATGGCAGACTTACTTCTAGCAGAAACCACATGCTTTTTTGTATGAACATGCTACATGATGTCGGTGCGGCCTCCATGGGCGATGGAAAAGCGAGCTCCACAACTCTCACTCCTCACTTTACTAGGCTCTGTCTGTGACTCCTTTTTTTAGAAATTTAAACTCTTTTTGAAGATCCTCATTAAATGTACATACACGCTTCCTTGACATTTGTCCAGCAGCAATTTCATCTGTGTGCTCTTACAAACTGACTCTTCAATCAGTTCACTGATTGTGATTGGATAAGAGGTGGTGGTGGCATAGTGGCTAGAGCACAGGGCTGCTAATCAGAAGGTCGCTGGTTCGAACGCCACGGCCACCACCATTGTGTCCTTGAGCAAGGCACTTAACTCCAGGTTGCTCCGGGGGGATTGTCCCTGTAATAAGGGCTCTGTAAGTTGCTTTGGAGAAAAGCGTCTGCCAAATGCATAAATGTAAATGTAATGGATAGCTTAATCCAGTCATGTACTTCAAGTAACACGGTGTGATTTTATTGGTTTACAAGCTGTTACCTTTGATTTAAATACTCACGTGACAGAGAAATTTTAGGAGAGGGGAAATACGGGACTGTGATGAGGAGGAGGGCGTGGCCGGGCTGTGATGATGCACGGCCGGCACTGAATCAGCTGATCAATGGGAGAGTGAGATAAAGGTGCCCCGGAGGCACCAGTTTGAGAGAGAGAGATAAAAAGAAAGACTCTCGTGGCTGCGCTGCATGCTTGTCTGTGTTCATTTATGTTTTGTGTTGTTTTAAGTTCATTTATATCATTAAACTTTATGTTGACTGTTCAGCCATTTCCCGAATCCTCCTTGCCCATCCTTTGCCTTCTACAGTAGTGCCGAAACTCGGGAGGGAGGAGGGATGAACTGTTGCTGAGTCCTCTCTGCTGCCATCCACCAGGGGAGCAGCCGCGTCCCTCTGCCTGGGGACGGTGGGGTCGCTGAAGGCCACCGAGAGATGGAGGAACTGCTACCGTCCGCCAAGAAGGGGAGGAGCGGTTCCATCTGCCATGGTTTGGAGGGTTCGCTGCCATCCGCCAGGGAAGGAGCAAACTGTGGTTGAGGACTAGGCGATGTATGTAGTATACTAGTATTCATGTAGCATACTACCTCCATTACTAAGAAACAATATAAAGCAATACACTTTTAGATAAATTAGAATTACATTCTTAAAGCAAATTACAAAGCAAATTAGAGTCCCCACGAATGCAAGGATAGAGTGGAAAGAAATTATATCAAGTAGGAAAATAAGGATGTAGTGAAAGGAAATCAGCAGGAAACCGATGGAGTGCGTACTCCGGGTGGGGAAGGAGGTATTGCCCCAAGTGAAGGAGTTCAAGTACCTCGGGGTCTTGTTCACGAGTGAGGGGACAATGGAGTGGGAGGTTGGCCGGAGAATCGGGGCAGCGGGGGCGGTATTGCATTCGCTCTATCGCACCGTTGTCATGAGAAGAGAGCTGAGCCGGAAGGCAAAGCTCTCGATCTACCGGTCAATTTTTGTTCCTACCCTCACCTATGGTCATGAAGGTTGGGTCATGACCGAAAGAACTAGGTCGCGAGTACAAGCGGCCGAAATGGGCTTCCTCAGAAGGGTGACGGGCTTCTCCCTTAGAGATAGGGTGAGGAGCTCAGTCATCCGCGAGGAGCTCGGAGTAGAGCCGCTGCTCCTTTGCGTGGAAAGGAGTCAGTTGAGGTGGTTTGGGCATCTGGTAAGGATGCCCCCTGGGCGCCTCCCTAGGGAGGTGTTTCAGGCACGTCCAGCTGGGAGGAGGCCTCGGGGAAGACCCAGGACTAGGTGGAGAGATTACATCTCCACACTGGCCTGGGAACGCCTCAGGGTCCCCCAGTCAGAGCTGGTTAATGTGGCTCGGGATAGGGAAGTTTGGGGCCCCCTGCTGGAGCTGCTGCCCCCGCGACCCGACTTCGGATAAGCGGTTGAAGATGGATGGATGGATGAAAGGAAATATATTAGATGGAGAGATCAATAACAAGAAATAATAAGATCCTAAAATTTGACACAGATGGGAACTATTTAAAGAAGTAATTATATGATATTAAATGATGCCAATTCATTCTGTTTGACAGAAATGTAATAAGAAATGATACTGCCCTACAAAATTTAGAGAAACCGTTGTGTGAAAATGGAGTTTCAACAAAATCCATATCACCATCACATCATCCACACATCCATCACCAACAAACCATTTTTTCTCAGTTTCAGAGTTAGTTAATGAGTATGGCCTTTGTAGTATAGCAAAGGGTATTGCTATTTTTACCAGTTAAACTATATGTCCAGTCCTCCCAAACAAACCAACTAATCAGGAATCAAATCATACAGCTTCGATCAATGCATGTACAAGTTACAATAAACTATCAAAACATTTAATTTAGGGAACACAGGAATTTGGATGGATAGATGGATGCAGGGGCGTAGATTCAGTGGGGATGGGTGAGAGGTAACCCCCCCCCCCCCCCCCCCCCCAATAATCAAAACAAGTAATTACAACCACCTCAATATTTAACCAATGCATTTATTTAAAAACATGTTTACCAAATGTCTATCAAGACTAACTCAGCCCACCTCTGCCCATGCCTACATCCGGCCCCGGGTGGACCACCGGCTGACAGAATGTCCAGAAGGGCAGAGTCTCCCATCCAGAGGTGGGGAGGAGTAAGTTAGTTTGGATGGTGCCCCGGCCTGAATCGGGCAGGGGAGGAATGTGATGAGGAGCAGGGCATGGTAGAGCTGTGATGATGCATGACCAGCGCTGAATCAGATGATCATCGGGAGAGCGAGATAAAGGGGAGCCAGAGATACCAGTTCAAGAGAGAGAGAGAGAGAGAGAGAGAGAGAGAGAGAGAGAGAGATGCACCCAGCAGCATTGCATGTGTGTCTGTGTCCTTATGCTTTATGTTGTTTTAAGATCATTTATATCATTAAAGTTTATGTTTACTGTTCAGCTGGTTCCCGCCTCCTCCTTGACCATCCTTGAACTGTTACAGTGACAAAACATGATTTTTTTCAGAATAAGTCGGGACACTAGAAAAAGTACAGGACTGCCCAGTTCTGGCCACCCTATCATAAATAAGCTGTTCTCTTAATATTACCCTCTGACTCTTAGTCTTTAAAATCACATAGAACAGAATGAAGCAGTTATCAAGCTGATCTATGGAAAATGTCTATATCCACAGCATTTTTTATTACCTAAGAATCAGCAATCCTATATAAGTGATCTGTTGAACCATCTCTAAAAATGCACTGCTTTAGTTTTTATTAATTTTCATCATCTCACACAGCTGTGTTAATGTTGTATTGAAATGAAAAACTAATGAGCATGTGCCCGGCCTGTCAGCCTAGTGCGTGCTCCACAGACCCCCCAGGAAACAGAGTCCAGTCCGCGAGAGACACACGTGGGCGGCACAGATCGGAACGCTGTCTCATAACACACACCGTGATTTATTATCACATCAAACCGGTTGAATCAATCTGCACCAAGCACACGCTCATAGCACAAACCTACAGCTGTGTTGTGTTAAAAATGACCTCCACATACAGATACACAAGAAGAGATTGATATTCTAATGGCATGTGTGTGGGCTGATGTGGCGTGGGTATTTCTCACACACACACACACACACACACACACACACACACACACACACACACACACACACACACACACACACACAGAGAGAGTGAGAAATGGGCTCTTCACAGCACATCATAATTGAAAAGTGTGCCGTTTGTAGAGGCCATCTGTGTTTGTGTGTTGTGAGGGTCTGTGTGGGGCAGACTGCAACCCCAGGGAGCAGTTAACACCTCATAGACATAAAGGGCCCCCGCGGGACAAAAGAGCACTCTGAAGGGCCTAATGAGATAGCTGGTGATGATTGCATCTCTGGATAATAAATGAGCTTGATTATCAGTCTTTATAAATGTGCATCAGATGTTTGGAGAGATTTGAATCATGTTTTCAGTGCAATGATTCTATAAACACCTTTGAAAACAATGTGAGTCTTTCAGTGTTATGTTTCTTGCTGCTGTGTGTATTTTATCAATGTAAAAATACTTTCTCCTTTCAGATGAGTCTAAACACTGTTGGCTCTGTTGGCTTGGTGGTCGATTAAAAAAATTGCTGTGTTTAAATGGTGCAACATCAACATCACTAATCCATCTCTAATGACTGAAAAGTGAAATGAAGTGCGTTACAAGAGCACAAAGCTTGATAAACTAAGTTTAAATTAGTGGTAATTTGAACAAATGCATATCATGAAGTATTAACAACCACCTTGCAATGCCTTAGCATCCACCAAGCAGCTACCAAGCAATGCTCAAGAAACCACCTAGCAATGTCCTAACAACTACCCAAAACCCCCAAGCAACCTCCTAGCAATGCCCTAGCAAACACCTAAAACCCCAGCAACCACCTAGCAATGCTGTAGCAACCACAAAGAACACCCTAGTAACCAAGTATCAGAGCCATAGAAACCACAAAGAACACCCTAGTAACCAAGTATCAGAGCCATAGCAACCACTTAGCAATGCCCTAGCAAACAACCATAACCCTAGCAACCACCTAGAAATGCTCTAGAAACTACCAAGAAAATTCTACCAACCACCTAGAAATACCCTAGCAAATACATAACAACACCATAGTTATCATCTAACAATGCCCTAGCAACCACTTAGAAATTATCTGAACACCCAAAACCCTAGCAGCCACCTAGCAATGCTCTAGCAACCACCAAGAACACTCTAGCAACCACATATCAATGCCTTAGCAACCACCAAGAACACCCCGCAAACATCTAGCATCACACTAGCAACCACATAGCAATGCCCAAGCAAACACCCAAAAACCTCAGCAACCATGTAGAAATACTCTAGCAACCACCAAGTACACAATAGCAACCACATATCAATGCCCTAGCAAACCACCAAGAACACCATAGAAAACACCTAGCATCACCCTAGCAACCACTTAGCAATTCCCTAGCAACCATCCAAAACACTCTAGCAACCACCTAGCAATGCCCTTGCAAACACCCAAAAAACCACAGCAACCACGTAGAAATGCTCTAGCAACCACCAAGAACACACTAGCAACCAAATATCAATGCCCTAGCAACCACCAAGTACACCCCAGCAAACACCTAGAATTGCCCTTGAAGCCACCTAGCAATGCCCTAAAAATCACGCAAAACACCTTAGCAACCATCTATGCAATGCACCAGCATTCACCTAGAAATGCTCTAGCAACAACCAAGAACACCCTAGCAAACACCAAGCATCACCCTAGCAACCACCTAGCAATGCCCTAGCAAACACGCAAAAACCCCAACAACAACATAGCAATGCTCTAGCAACCAACAAGAACACCATAAAAACTATGGATCAGTTCCCTAGCAACCACCAAGAACACCCCAGCAAACACCTAGCATTACCCTAGCAACCACTTATCAATGCCCTAGCAACCACCCATATCACCACCTCAACCACCAAGAAATGCTCTAGCAACCACCAAGAATACCATAGCAAACACGTATCAATGCCCTAGCGACCACCAAGAACACCCTAGCAAACGCCTAGAAATTCCCTAGCAGCCACCTAGAAATGCCCTAGCAACCAGCCAAAACACCCTAGCAACCACCTGGCATTTCCCCAGCAACAGCACAAAATACCCTAGTAAACACCTAAAAAATGCACAAGCAACCACCAAGAACACCCTAGTAACCATGTATCAATGCCCTAGAAACCACCAAGAACACCCACTTAGCATTTCCCTAGCAACCAACCAAAACACACTAGCAACCACCTAGCATCTCCCTAGCAAACACCCAGATCACATTAATCACTTAGAAATGCTCTAGCAACCACCAAGAACATGCTAGCAACCACCTAGCATCACCCAAGCAAACACCCAGATCACAGCAATCACTTAGAAATGCTCTAGCAACCACCAAGAACACCCTAGCAACCACCTAGAAATGCACTAGCAACCACCAAGAACAACCTAGGAAACACCTAGTATCACCCTAACAACCTATTAACTACCTAGAAAAGATCTAGCAATCACTCAGCAATGATCTAGCAACCACCCAGAGAACACAAGCTACCACTTAGCAATGCCTTAGCAAGCATCTAGCAATACCCTAGCAACCACCCAGAGAACACAAGCTACCACTTAGCAATGCCTTAGCAAGCATCCAGCAATACCCTAACAATCACCCAGAACACCATAACAACCACATAATAACTTACTAAAAACACTCAGAACACTCACTTTAAAGCTTAAATGTATAACAACGCTTTAAAATTGTGGTGCATCATTTTGCACAGGCAAGCTTCAATCACATTTTCTTTAGACAGTGTGAAAATCCAGTGTTATCATAATAAGCTTAAGTGTCTTTTAAACATGGAATTGTTGGTGAAATTAATATTTCCAACTGGCATAAAATCCCTCTTATCTGATTTTTTGTAACTAGAATTTCATTAAACCTTTCTGATTACTGAAGTGAACTGTATGATTATTAATCGAGGCTGATATGTTACATCCAAAACATACTGTCAGATACCACCAGAAGAACATGTAACACATTAAATCTGTTCACTCATCCAAACCGCCTTAGTGTTCCAGCAGAGGATATCACTCATTATCAGATTTAATTGATTGTTTACTCATGAAAGCCGTTGAGTAATGTTGTGTACCCCAGAGGACCAGCAGACTCACTCTCTCTCTCTCTCTCTCTCTCTCTCTCTCTCTCTCTCTGCTCCATTAGTCGTGAATGGAGCGGGTGATGTGTGGGACCCTGGGGAAGTGTTACTGTCACCACTCATTTACTCTTACCATCTGACGCCAAACTAGCAGTGAGATCCGTCCTTATAACTGACTTAAAATATAAAGGTATACTTAGGGAGGCCAGACATTCTGTTTTTCCCAGGACAGTCCCGTATACAAGCACTTTGTCTAGTGTCCCGACTTATTCTGAAAAAAAATTGTTTTGTCCTGTATTTCCGCTCTCCTACAATTTCTGTGACTTTCTCAGTCATGTGCATATTCTTATCAAAAGTAGCCAAGGATACGGCTAGTAAAACCAATAAAATCACACCGTGTTATTTACAGTACTTGATGATATTAAACTATCCAATCACAATCCCCTATCAATAGACATCCAGTTAGTGAACTGATTGAAGAGTCAGTTTGAAAGAGCACACAGATGAAATTGCTGCTGGAAAAATGTCAAGGAAGCGTGTATGTACATTTAATGAGGATCTTCAAAAAGAGTTTAAATTTCTAAAAAAAGGAGTCACAGACAGAGCCTAGTAAAGTGAGGAGTGAGAGTTGTGGAGCTCGCTTTTCCATCGCCCATGGAGGCCGCACCAACATCATGTAGCATATTCATACAAAAAAAACACGTGGATTCTGCTAAAAGTAAATGTGCCACACCAAGTGTTAGCGATTTGTTTTTTGGTGAAGCAAATTTCAGAATCTGACAAGATGCATTCAAGTGAAAGACTTTATCTTTCTGTTGTGCACGGCCATTGCGTTGCACTTTCATGACCTGAGAAATGTCTTGCAGGTCAGGCTGGAGGAATCATTCATACCCTCTGACATTAAAAAGCAGTTGGATGCCCTGGTTGAAGCTGGTGACATGCGAGCAGATGATTTCTTTTGTGCAGTGAGAAACTTTTATTCAACATCGGTGGATTAAATTACAGCCGTTCATTGGAGAACACAGAAAAACTTGAGCGAGCCCTATTGAGAGACATGCCAGTGGAAGTGGAAGGACATTCAGAACATCCTCGGACACTTCTACTCCAGAATCCCCGCTCTCAGTTTCATTGACGAAACCACGGTCTTTGATGAGTGGGCATGTGCAAAAAACATTGTCACTCATCGCATCACTGAGTGGAACAAGAACAAGACAGCTGTGTCTGAGAGATGGACAGATGTTTTTCATGAGCTGGAGAGCAAGACCATCAACTTCAGAGTCTTAGCCAAGGTTGTGGAGTTCGTTTTATGCCTACCTGGGACATCTGCATCTGTGGAGTGTGTGTTCTCATTAATGAACTCAGCATGGACACCGGATAGATCTCGCTTTTTGTACATCTTAATTTTGGACTGGACTGCTCTGTATTTTACGATAAACTCTTGAAAGACAAACGCACACTGAAAAAAATTGCTGCCAGTGAAAAGTACAAGGTGACAGCAGTTACAGATGCGGATGCACCCTCTTCATTTCATTGATCTGCGCCTAGATTAGGATAAGTCAATTTCATTTTTGCTGGGAGAGGGCTGTCCCATTTTCCACAAGCAGGAATATGGTCATCCTAGGTAAAGTGTTTTTTACACATGTACTCTGTATCAAAATACAGTGAGCTGCCTGCATGGACCTGTACAGACCATACTACCTACTGTGCCAGCACCATAGCTAAAATGGAACCTCATGGCACATTCCACGAATACGGTATACTTTAGTGTCACATGACAGAAAATATTTTTAGTACATACTTTAGTCTATCCCACCTCAGAGGTCTTAACTTTCTCGAATGTGTCCAACAATTAAAATGGTACAACAATGCAACATTTTTACAATGTATAGAAATTATATTTGATTCATTGATTTCAACCTTGTGCTGTGTTGAAATGTTTTACCAAAATATGAAAACATTCTGTATTATTTATTACACTAATGTGCTTTATTTTTTAATCAGGTATTTTTAAAAAAAAATGCTTTTATTTTGTACAAAATGGCACAAAGTAACACTTGTGCTGTTCCTGGTCAAAAATGACCGGTCAATGAAAATGAATGGGGGAGATCAAAGATAACAGAACAATTTAGTGTTCAGAGCATGTTCATCATATTCATGTTCACATACTGTATGTGCATGTGTGCTTGCAAATATAAAGGCCTTGGATCTGTGCACGCGCACTAGCACACTGTAACAAGGGTTCAAAGAAGGACACGGTGACAGCTCTCTCTCTAGACTCAGGTAAGGGCCTTTAATGTACCAGCAAGGTATTTTTTAAACAGAACACAAGAACAAGATACAAAATGTGGCGTGGACAGCTTGCTGGGTTGCCAACACTAGACTGGCGTGTGTCTCTAGGCTCCTCACTGGCGATGTTGTGGCCCTTTTATGCCGCTCTCCCCGTACTCACTGCAATTAGAGACAGGTGTTAGACATAATTTAGCTCAGGTGCAAGCGCCCTTACCGCTTTCTCCCTTCGGACGGGCGCTTGACCACGCCCCCGCTGCCACATACCCCCACCGCCCGACTCAGGCCGGGGCGTCATCTGGCCTGCCTACCACTCCCCCCCCATTTCTGGAAAGGAAGTCGGCGACAGCCATCTGCACCCCCGGTCTGTGGACCACCTCGAACTTAAAAGGCTGGAGAGCCAGATACCAACGGGTGATCCGGGCGTTAGTATCCTTCATGCGGTGGAGCCACTGCAGTGGGGCATGATCCGAGCAGAGAGTGAAGGCCCGCCCCAGCAGGTAGTAGCGGAGCGTGACGACCGCCCATTTGATAGCCAGACATTCTTTCTCCACGGTGCTGTACTTAGTCTCCCTTAAGGAGAGCTTTCTACTAATGTACAGCACGGGGCGCTCCTCCCCCTCCACCACCTGCGAGAGTACGGCCCCCAGCCCTCTGTCTGAAGCGTCCGTCTGTAATAGGAAAGGGAGAGAGAAATTAGGAGAATATAAAAGCGGCCCCCCACAGAGTACGGCTTTAACCCGTGTGAACGCCTGTTGGCACTGCTCCGACCACTGGACCGGATCTGGAGCCCCCTTTTTAGTGAGGTCAGTCAGCGGACTGGTGACGTCCAAATAATTAGGGATGAACCTCCTATAGTAGCCAGCCAGCCCCAGGAACTGCCTCACCCCCTTTTTGGTCTTGGGCCTAGGGCAAGTCGCAATCACCGCGGTCTTATCAATTTGGGGACGCACCTGGCCATGACCCAAGTGGAACCCCAGATACCGCACCTCCACTCGCCCAATCGCGCACTTCTTAGGGTTTGCTGTGAGCCCTGCCCGCCGCAGCGACTTCAGGACCGCCCTCAGATGTTGTATATGCCGTTGCCAGTCATTACTATAGATAATAATATCATCTAGGTAGGCAGTGGCGTAAGCGGAGTGCGGGCGGAGGACACGGTCCATCAGACGCTGGAACGTGGCTGGGGCCCCGAACAAACCGAACGGGAGTGTCACGAATTGGTGTAATCCGAACGGCGTAGTGAAGGCTGTTTTTTCTCGGGAGATTGGTGTCAAGGGGATCTGCCAATAACCCTTTGTCAAATCTAGGGTCGAATAAAAGCGAGCAGTACCTAACCGATCGAGCAGTTCATCAACCCGGGGCATTGGGTACGCGTCAAATTTAGACACCGCGTTGACTTTTCTATAGTCCACACAGAATCGCACCGACCCGTCGCTCTTGGGAACAAGAACGACCGGGCTAGACCAGTCACTGTAGGACTCTTCTATTACGCCCATATCAAGCATGGCATCCAATTCGTCCCGAACAATTTTTTTTTTATGCTCGGGGAGACGATAAGGGCGGCTACGAACGACCACCCCCGGCTCGGTCTCGATGTGGTGTTCAATGAGGTTCGTGCGACCCGGTAGGGGAGAAAACACGTCAGAAAACTCCTTTTGCAACCTGGCCACCTCTGATCGTTGGCACGGGGAGAGGTGGTCTCCACAAATGACCGGGGCATTCAGATCAGGTTTTGGATTTACCTCCGGTCCGAGCTCCGCCCTCTCTGGAATCACCGTGGCCAACGATACAGGGACCGCCTCCCTCCATAATTTAAGGAGGTTGAGGTGGTAAATTTGACGTGCGTCCCCTCTATCGGTTCGTTTAACCTCATAATCGAGATCCCCCACTCGTCGTGTGACCTCGAAGGGCCCTTGCCACTTGGCGAGTAATTTGGAGCTCGATGTGGGGAGTAATACAAGGACTTTATCTCCCGGTGCAAATTCCCTTAGCTGTGCTCCCCTGTCGCACAGCCGGCGTTGACGTTCTTGGGCCCGGAGCAAATTTTTTTGTGTTAGTTTTCCCAAAGCGTGAAGTTTTGCTCTGAGGTCAAGAACGTATTGAATTTCGTTTTTGCTATTCGAAGGTCCTTCCTCCCAGCCCTCCCGTAAGACATCTAAGATGCTACGCGGGCGACGCCCATATAACAGCTCAAACGGAGAGAAGCCGGTTGAGGCTTGCGGGACCTCTCGCACTGCAAACAACAGGGGGTCGAGCCATCTGTCCCAATTTTAGCATCCTCGTGCACGAACTTACGAATCATGTTTTTGAGGGTTTTGTTAAAACGTTCCACTAGGCCATCTGTCTGCAGATGATACACGCTAGTGCGAATCGATTTAATACCCAACAGATCGTAGAGTTCGCGAAGTGTACGTGACATAAATGTTGTGCCTTGATCGGTGAGGATTTCTTTTGGAATCCCCACCCGGGAGATTATTTTGAAGAGTGCCGTAGCAACACTACGTGCTGAGATGTTGCTTAACGGCACTGCTTCCGGATATCGCGTTGCGTAATCCACTAGGACTAACACAAAGCGATGTCCGCGTGCTGTCCGTTCTAATGGCCTGACGAGGTCCATTCCAATTCTTTCGAAGGGGACCTCGATCAAGGGAAGAGGGTGCAATGGCGCTTTTGGGGTGGCCGGTGGGTTTACCAGCTGGCATTCGCGGCACGCCGCACACCACCTGCGGACGTCACCGCTAATGCCCAGCCAATAAAAACGGGCGATTAAACGGAGAAGTGTTTTCCTTTCCCCTAGGTGACCTGCCATGGGATTATAATGAGCCGCCTGGAATAACATTTCCCGGCGGCTCCGTGGAATCAAAAGCTGTGTTACATTTAATTTGGTCTGAGTGTCCTGCGTCACTCTATACAGTCGGTCATTTATAATTGCAAAATAGGGATGTGCGAGAGCGATGTCTGGCCGAAGACGCTGCCCATCGATCGTTTTCACCTGATCGAAGGCATGCTTAAGGGTTTCGTCGCGCGACTGCTCCAAAGGGAAATCCTCGTCAGGGAATTCCCTGCGTAGGGGAGGGGCGAGACCCTCGCCCCTCTCCTCGTGGTCTCGATTTGGAGCAGCCGAGGACGGACCTGGCTCCGCCTCCCCTGCTAAAGCATCGCACATCGCACACCTCCCCATTTTAGTGCAGGACCCATCCTCACAAATATTCCCTAATAAATTCTTAAACGCAGGCCAATCTGTCCCCAAAATCAGAGGATGGGTGAGGCAGGAACTAACCGCTGCCTCCACTCTGTGTTTTTTCCCTTGAAATTTGATCAGCACAGTCACCAACGGATAGTTGTGAACATCCCCATGTACACACCTCACCCTTACCCGCTTAGCTGTGCTCAAAGCCCCGGGTTGAACCAAGCGTTGATGGATTGTGGTCTGATTACAACCGGTATCCAGCAAAGCTTGGTGTGTACCCCCCTGGATTCTTACCGGAATCCGGTACGCTCCAGCCCGATCGGGGGCAGCATGCTGGGGATCGGAGACCCGAACCACCGTCCCCACCTCCATCATCGGACACTGATCGCGGAGGTGACTCGGGTCCCCGCACCTCCAACAGGCCGGCCCAGGCGCCACCCCCGTACCTGCGTCGGCGGACGCTCCCACCTGAGGGGGAGAGCGGTTAAATGTTGTGGAGGGGGAGTGAGCTGCCGTAGAAGGTCTCTGCCAGACTCCTCGCTTGCGGGGGGCAGGAACGGACCCTGGAGAGAAGACAGAGCGAGAGGGGGGCGGGGGATGGGAGAAAGTAGAAAAAAATACAGGGGGAGGGGGAGGAGAGAGAGAGAGAGAAGGCTCGTCCAGCCTTGGGATCACTGCCATGTGGTCCTCCGCGAGCTGAACGGCCGCCTCCAGCGACGCCGGGCGGTGGCACTGGACCCACTCCGCCGTTTTCTTGGGCAATCGTTGGATGAACTGTTCCAGTACCACCTGATCGATCAGTCCCTCGACGTCGCGGTCCCCCGCTAGCAGCCATTTCCTGCAGGCATCACGGAGCCGCTGGGCAAACGCGAACGGGCGGTCGGCTTTCTCCAGTTTCATGGTTCGGAAAAGTTGGCGATGTTCCTCAGGACTCCGACCAACCCGTTGCATGATGGCTCTCCTTAAGTCAGAGTAGGCCAGGAGGTTCGTAGCGGGCAGTTGTTGAGCCGCGAGTTGAGCTTCCCCGGACAAAAGAGGAACAAGGCGGGCTGCCCATTGATCGCGCGACCAACCCCAAATTTCGGCGGTCCGTTCAAACAGATCCAGAAATGCTTCCGGATCGTCTGTTGCTCCCATCTTCTGTAACATGGGCGGGGGCAACAGAGAACGATTGTCCGGGGTCGTGGCTGTGGCGGGAGCGACCTCCTGGCTGAGCAGGCTCCGGATGATGTGCCGGTCCTCTGCTTGAGCCCACATGATCTCAAAGAAGCGCCGGTCTTGGTCCTCTCGGAGCTCAAGCAGAGACTGTTGGTGGTTCTGATGCAATGCCGCGAGGGACTGGAGGACTTCGGCCAGCTGGGAGGAATCTATGGCACGACCTTCCATGTTCGATGAATTTTCCCGGGTTTCGGCACCAGTGTAACAAGGGTTCAAAGAAGGACACGGTGACAGCTCTCTCTCTAGACTCAGGTAAGGGCCTTTAATGTACCAGCAAGGTATTTTTTAAACAGAACACAAGAACAAGATACAAAATGTGGCGTGGACAGCTTGCTGGGTTGCCAACACTAGACTGGCGTGTGTCTCTAGGCTCCTCACTGGCGATGTTGTGGCCCTTTTATGCCGCTCTCCCGTACTCACTGCAATTAGAGACAGGTGTTAGACATAATTTAGCTCAGGTGCAAGCGCCCTTACCGCTTTCTCCCTTCGGACGGGTGCTTGACCACGCCCCCGCTGCCACACACACAAACTCTTTTGAGTATTACATGCGCACTAACACACACTCACACACACGAGTGCACACACAAACACATATAATCACTTACAGTACATTCACAAACTCTTTTGAGTATTACATGCGCACTAACACACACTCACACACACACACGAGTGCACACACAAACACATATAATCACTTACAGTACATTCACAAACTCTTTTGAGTATTACATGCGCACTAACACACACTCACACACACGAGTGCACACACAAACACATATAATCACTTACAGTACATTCACAAACTCTTTTGAGTATTACATGCGCACTAACACACACTCACACACACGAGTGCACACACAAACACATATAATCACTTACAGTACATTCACAAACTCTTTTGAGTATTACATGCGCACTAACACACACTCACACACACGAGTGCACACACAAACACATATAATCACTTACAGTACATTCACAAACTCTTTTGAGTATTACATGCGCACTAACACACACTCACACACACGAGTGCACACACAAACACATATAATCACGTACAGTACATTCACAAACTCTTTTGAGTATTACATGCGCACTAACACACACTCACACACACGAGTGCACACACAAACACATATAATCACTTACAGTACATTCACAAACTCTTTTGAGTATTACATGCGCACTAACACACACTCACACACACACACGAGTGCACACACAAACACATATAATCACTTACAGTACATTCACAAACTCTTTTGAGTATTACATGCGCACTAACACACACTCACACACACGAGTGCACACACAAACACATATAATCACGTACAGTACATTCACAAACTCTTTTGAGTATTACATGCGCACTAACACACACTCACACACACGAGTGCACACACAAACACATATAATCACGTACAGTACATTCACAAACTCTTTTGAGTATTACATGCTTTCTTTTTCACAGAGATGAACTTTATCCTGCCCTGAACTGCATCCAACATCCATTCTTCCATCCAACATAACCACACACACACACACACACACACACACACACTCGCACACACACTCACATACACACGCACATACACTCACACACACACCCGCACGCATGCACGTGCGTGCACACACACACACACACACACACACACAATTTAAAAACTGTCTTTGGCCCACAGTGACCCCTCTCCAAAAGAATCTTTCATTGATCTTTCTTTCATCAAGCATTGTGTGTTTCATATGCAGAGCACACATTTGCAAGGCACATGCAAAAAGCTATTGTCAGTCATGTGCATGAAGACACAAAACCACCAGGTGTTCATTGATTTGGTTTGTTGTTGTTTAGAAAATATAACAGAAATATAAACAGTGTTGGGATTTTTGTTCCATGAAATGTTCTTTATATGACAGTGTTATATGATATGTAAATAAGCTTAAGCCAGTTTTCTTTGTTACAATGGTCAGATTTTAAATGGAACACACCACAAGTGTTATTTTGTGCCCAGAGAATCCACAGTCACTTCCAGGACAGCGGTGACACGCGGCGCATGTGGCAGGGCATCCAGGCCATCACCAACTACAGGACAACATCAGTTGCCTGTGACAAAGATGCCTCCCTTCCAGATGCGCTGAACGACTTCTACACTTGGTTTGAAGTGCAGAACGACGTGGTGGCGAGGAAGACCACCCCTCCTCCCAACGACCAGGTGCTCTGTCTTACCACAGCTGATGTGAGGAAAACTCTATGTAGAGTCAACCCACGGAAGGCCGCTGGACCAAACAACATTCCTTGCAGAGTGCTCAGAGGATGTGCAGACCAGCTGGTAGATGTTCTTACCGACATCTTCAACATCTCTCTGAGCAGCGCCATCGTTCCAACATGCTTCAAGGCCACCACCATCGTCCCCATGCCAAGGAAGTCTTCAGTGTCCTGCCTCAACGACTACCGCCCCGTCGCACTCGGCACTTCGAGAGGCTCGTCATGAGGCACATTAAGACCCAGCTGCCCCCCTCACTAGACCCACTGCAGTTTGCGTATCGTCCAAACCGTTCAACAGACGATGCCATCGCCACCACCCTCCATCTGGCCCTCACCCACCTAGATAAAAAGGACTCATACATTGGAATACACACACACACACACACACACACACACACACACACACACACGTGTCCTGAGTTGCACTTTAATTATTGTCATTTTATGAGGTCTGTTACCTCAATAACTGCTATGTCCATAGAACACTATCTCATAGTATGTTAAGTTTATATTTGGCATTTTTAGAAACTGTCATCTTTTTGCACTACTGTGTACTGGTCGGCGCTGCACTGTCTCTTACTGTATCTATTGATCTGTTCATTGTTAGTAATTTATTGTACTGTCCTGTACTTTATATAGGTATTATATAGGTATTTTATATAGGTATGTTATTTAGTCTGTGTAGTCTCATGTGGTTCTGTGTTTGTCCTATGTTGTTTTATGTAAATAAAGCACTTCAATTTATTTCCCATAACAAAGTTGAACTAATGAGTTTGACAAGATCAATATAAGTGTAAATATCATGAAATAATGATAAAGACTTCAAGAGAAACCTACATCTATTTGAACCATATGATGATTGCACGTTTGCACGTGCACTTTCTATAGGTATGTTATTTAGTCTGTGTAGTCTCATGTGGTTCTGTGATTGTCCTATGTTGTTTTATGTAGCACATGGTCCTGGAGGAACGTTGTCTCTTTTCGCTGTGTACTGTACTAACTGTTTATGGTTGAAACGACAATAAAAACCACTTGGCTTGACAGAAAAAAAAAAAGCATTTGTAAAAAAAAAAAAAGCATTTCAGAATTATGTTTTAATAATGTAATAATGTTTTTTTTGTGATCTTCCCCATTTATTTTCAATGGCCGGTCATCTTTGACCAGGAACACCACAATTCTACAGATTCCATTGGAGAAGGGTCACTGTGGGGCAAAGACAGTTCTGGTGTGTGTGTATGCATGCGTGTGTGTGAGTGTGAGTGTGTGTGTGTGTGTGTGTGTGTGTGTGTGTGTGTGTGTGTGTGTGTGTTATGTTGGATGGAAGAATGCATGTTGGATGCAGTTCAGGGCAGGATAAAGTTCATCTCTGTGAAAAAGAAAGCATGTAATACTCAAAAGAGTTTGTGAATGTACTGTAAGTGATTATATGTGTTTGTGTGTGCACTCGTGTGTGTGAGTGTGTGTTAGTGCGCATGTAATACTCAAAAGAGTTTGTGAATGTACTGTACGTGATTATATGTGTTTGTGTGTGCACTCGTGTGTGTGAGTGTGTGTTAGTGTGCATGTAATACTCAAAAGAGTTTGTGAATGTACTGTACGTGATTATATGTGTTTGTGTGTGCACTCGTGTGTGTGTGTGAGTGTGTGTTAGTGCGCATGTAATACTCAAAAGAGTTTGTGAATGTACTGTAAGTGATTATATGTGTTTGTGTGTGCACTCATGTGTGTGTGTGAGTGTGTGTTAGTGCGCATGTAATACTCAAAAGAGTTTGTGAATGTACTGTACGTGATTATATGTGTTTGTGTGTGCACTCGTGTGTGTGAGTGTGTGTTAGTGCGCATGTAATACTCAAAAGAGTTTGTGAATGTACTGTACGTGATTATATGTGTTTGTGTGTGCACTCGTGTGTGTGAGTGTGTGTTAGTGCGCATGTAATACTCAAAAGAGTTTGTGAATGTACTGTAAGTGATTATATGTGTTTGTGTGTGTACTCGTGTGTGTGTGTGAGTGTGTGTTAGTGCGCATGTAATACTCAAAAGAGTTTGTGAATGTACTGTACGTGATTATATGTGTTTGTGTGTGCACTCGTGTGTGTGAGTGTGTGTTAGTGCGCATGTAATACTCAAAAGAGTTTGTGAATGTACTGTACGTGATTATATGTGTTTGTGTGTGCACTCGTGTGTGTGAGTGTGTGTTAGTGCGCATGTAATACTCAAAAGAGTTTGTGAATGTACTGTACGTGATTATATGTGTTTGTGTGTGCACTCGTGTGTGTGAGTGTGTGTTAGTGCGCATGTAATACTCAAAAGAGTTTGTGAATGTACTGTACGTGATTATATGTGTTTGTGTGTGCACTCGTGTGTGTGAGTGTGTGTTAGTGCGCATGTAATACTCAAAAGAGTTTGTGAATGTACTGTACGTGATTATATGTGTTTGTGTGTGCACTCGTGTGTGTGTGTGAGTGTGTGTTAGTGCGCATGTAATACTCAAAAGAGTTTGCGAATGTACTGTACGTGATTATATGTGTTTGTGTGTGCACTCGTGTGTGTGTGTGAGTGTGTGTTAGTGCGCATGTAATACTCAAAAGAGTTTGTGAATGTACTGTAAGTGATTATATGTGTTTGTGTGTGCACTCGTGTGTGTGTGTGTGAGTGTGTGTTAGTGCGCATGTAATACTCAAAAGAGTTTGTGAATGTACTGTAAGTGATTATATGTGTTTGTGTGTGCACTCGTGTGTGTGAGTGTGTGTTAGTGCGCATGTAATACTCAAAAGAGTTTGTGAATGTACTGTACGTGATTATATGTGTTTGTGTGTGCACTCGTGTGTGTGAGTGTGTGTTAGTGTGCATGTAATACTCAAAAGAGTTTGTGAATGTACTGTACGTGATTATATGTGTTTGTGTGTGCACTCGTGTGTGTGTGTGAGTGTGTGTTAGTGCGCATGTAATACTCAAAAGAGTTTGTGAATGTACTGTAAGTGATTATATGTGTTTGTGTGTGCACTCGTGTGTGTGTGTGAGTGTGTGTTAGTGCGCATGTAATACTCAAAAGAGTTTGTGAATGTACTGTACGTGATTATATGTGTTTGTGTGTGCACTCGTGTGTGTGAGTGTGTGTTAGTGCGCATGTAATACTCAAAAGAGTTTGTGAATGTACTGTACGTGATTATATGTGTTTGTGTGTGCACTCGTGTGTGTGTGTGAGTGTGTGTTAGTGCGCATGTAATACTCAAAAGAGTTTGTGAATGTACTGTACGTGATTATATGTGTTTGTGTGTGCACTCGTGTGTGTGTGTGAGTGTGTGTTAGTGCGCATGTAATACTCAAAAGAGTTTGCGAATGTACTGTAAGTGATTATATGTGTTTGTGTGTGCACTCGTGTGTGTGTGTGTGAGTGTGTGTTAGTGCGCATGTAATACTCAAAAGAGTTTGTGAATGTACTGTACGTGATTATATGTGTTTGTGTGTGCACTCGTGTGTGTGAGTGTGTGTTAGTGCGCATGTAATACTCAAGAGTTTGTGAATGTACTGTACGTGATTATATGTGTTTGTGTGTGCACTCGTGTGTGTGTGTGAGTGTGTGTTAGTGCGCATGTAATACTCAAAAGTGTTTGTGAATGTACTGTACGTGATTATATGTGTTTGTGTGTGCACTCGTGTGTGTGTGTGAGTGTGTGTTAGTGCGCATGTAATACTCAAAAGAGTTTGTGAATGTACTGTACGTGATTATATGTGTTTGTGTGTGCACTCGTGTGTGTGAGTGTGTGTTAGTGCGCATGTAATACTCAAGAGTTTGTGAATGTACTGTACGTGATTATATGTGTTTGTGTGTGCACTCGTGTGTGTGTGTGAGTGTGTGTTAGTGCGCATGTAATACTCAAAAGAGTTTGTGAATGTACTGTAAGTGATTATATGTGTTTGTGTGTGCACTCGTGTGTGTGTGTGAGTGTGTGTTAGTGCGCATGTAATACTCAAAAGAGTTTGTGAATGTACTGTACGTGATTATATGTGTTTGTGTGTGCACTCGTGTGTGTGAGTGTGTGTTAGTGCGCATGTAATACTCAAAAGAGTTTGTGAATGTACTGTAATTCAAATTTTATTTAATAATGCCAAAATAATTCACAACTAGTGCTTTTTCCGCCCATAAACAGAGGTGCATAAGGTCAGGTCAATGAGGCCTACGATCAATAAGTTCCAATAAGAAATACAAAACCTGTGCCAATTGACTGAAAACAAGTTAGGTCTAAAAGATCTAATACAATATTTGGTGATAATATAGCATAACGAGAGATTTATAAGCAATTTTGTATAGGCTGGGAACTCCAAAAGCGTAACAAGGTAAACCCCTGCGTCTGTAATCTGTGTATTGTCTTGACCTCATTAACACACCTGTCACTAGAGCATCTGGGAGCATCTTAAACTCCTGCTAGTCTGTTTAAACAGTGCGACCAAGCATTTTACTGTCAAATCCAATTTGCGGAAACTGTCTGCTAAACTGAACAGAGTTCAGATCCGCTCAGATTAGCTATGCTTTTACATTTCATTCACTCTGTGTGTTTGTACTGACTTTCACACGCCTCCAGTTACATGGATTACAATTAAAGCTAAACCACAGAAGCCCAGTCAATCTTACCTAGTCGCCTGTGAAAGGAAGGATGTAGACTCCCACAAGTAAGAAAAATCCCAAATGAAACCTTTTTAATATCTTATTTGTTTCCCCTAGACAGCAATGAGATTAAATGTAGACTTTTGCTGCCTTCTCGTGCTTCTCATATGTTTCTCCTAAGAAAAAGACCCCAGTTATCTCACATGTGTCTCCTCCAGACTTTTAGAAGAGATCTCAAGCTGCTTAAGCTGCTCAGAAGTCTGCAATCAAAAGTCTCTCAATATGAATTCAAACATTCCCTCATTAAATTCTTCCAAGAGCAAATGAGCCACAATAACTGAATAGCTCTACAACTATATGTCAACAATTGTCTCATTTGTATCTATTTTTATTTCACCAAAGCAATTTTAGGAGAAACATCTGAGATGCCTATTTAATTGCAATATAACTGAGAGAAATGTTTCCTGAGCTATGAAAAAGCAACCACTGAACAATAAAATGTTCCTTTGGGCTTGCACCAGAGAACTGAGTAGTTTCAGACTGTTGTAACCTTCACTGAGTTCATGAGGACAATGTGGACAATGTGGGGCGGCTGTGGCTCAGGTGGTAGAGCGGGTCGGCTGCCAATTGCAGGGTTGGTGGTTCGATTCCCGGCCCACATGACTCCACATGCCGAAATGTCCTTGGGAAAGACACTGAACCCCAAGTTGTTCCCAATGTCAGACTAGTGCCTAGCATGTCAGCTCTGCTGCCATTGTTGTATGAGTGTGTGTGTGAATGGGTGATTGGGACACAGTGTAAAGTGCTTTGGTAACCTCTAAGGTTAAAATGAGTGCTATATAAGTGCAGAAAATTTACATTGAACAATTTAATTCTGGTTTTATTTCTTTACTAAGGAAGTAAGCTTTTAAGAACTAATACAACGGAGTTACGTGACACCATACAAGGAGTGGACATGTGAGCAGCAAGCTCTGTGCGCTTTGCTAATTTTATTACTATTTGTGTCATAAACCGGTGATATTCGATACACCCTGATACAGAACTGTTCTAGGAAGACAATATGTAAAAAAAATCTAAATCCTTGGGCTCTGGAGATATTAAAAGACACTTAAGTGCTCAGGCTGATTCTCTGGAGCAACAGACCGAAAGCCCCAGACTCAATCCGGACGGTCATCTGAAAGAAATCTGACATGACTTGATGAATGTGTCAGCAATGCTGATGAAAGTCGTCGCAGATTTGGAAGATCTTGCTGAAATACATAGACCGATTACTTCCATGGAGACGAAATTCTCTGAGTTGGTTACAAGATTGTCGGACGTTGAGAGACGGATCGCTTATTTGGAGTCAACGAAGAAGGAATTAGCTGCTAATCCGGTAGCGACCAAGGTGGATTTAGAATGCGTTTGGGAAAAACTGGAGGATTTGGAGAATCGTAATAGATGAAACAACATACGAATTGTTGGAATTCCTGACCATGAGCAAGGTCGAGATATGGTGAAATTCCTAGGTGAGCTCTTCCCGAGCCTGCTCGACATAGGGCATAAGCTGCAAACTGAGTGAGCTCCAGGGTCCCGGCTCGGAGATCCACTGAGGGAGACAGTCCCCGATCAATTCTGGCCAAATTTCTGAGATCATCCAATAAATAGCTTGTGTTGTGCGAATCGAGGGTTAAAGGAAAGCTTTCTTGGAACAACCACAATATTTTCTTGTTACCAGACAATACAAATCCAGTGAGAATTCAACAATATTTTCTTGTTACCAGACAATACAAATCCAGTGAGAATTCAACAAGAGAGAAACGTGGTAGATTCAAGGAATGCAAGAATCTCTTACATCAACGGAAGATCACTTTTGCAGATGTTTCCGGCCAAACTGAGAATAGATACTAAGGATGGCCGCAAAGTATTTACATGTCCACAGCAAGCATTGTCTTTCATAGAGACAATGGGGTGAGTAAGCCATTTGGTGTTTCTCATGTGGCCCCCAAGTGAACATGACTTGCTAAATATACACTTAACTGTCTGAGGAAGCTGGGTGCCATTTTGTTTCTTTTTGTGATGGACCAGCCTAGCGGCTGGAGTATTTTGGAATAACACTCTTTGGGTCAGTTGTGGATTAATTTGCATGTTCCTTGTGTTTATGCCTCCTATTGGCTTGAGTTTGTTTTGTGCAGTATTTTTTGCAGGACATCGGAAGGATTAGTTCATCTGCTGCATTCATGAACAGCGACTCACTGAACATTCATTTGACTGTCCGAGTAAAGGAACAGCTTTTTTTTTTGTGCTGGTTCCACAAGGGGCTGGAGTTTGTTTGGTGAAGGAACACATTTTCAATCCAGTTTTGTGAATTAATCAACAATGTGTTTATTCTGCCTATTTGTTGGAGTTTGTTTTAGAGATTATTTTCTATTATGTAATTTTGTCTCACAAAATTTGTACAGAAGTACTGGACTTGAGCAATCTGATGGCAAATTTGTCATGGACTGTTTGAGTTTAGAGGGATGGACGCCAGTTGGTGTTGTCATGGGCGGGGTTAATTTGCATGTTTTTATTTTTTTCTGTTTGTTTGGTTCGGGGGGAAGTGTGGAGTTTGATTGTTGAACTAATGGGGAATGTGGTCTTTCTAATTTTATTTTTGACACACAATAAATTTTTTCTAACATGCCAAAATGTCAAATGTTGTCAAATTGTCAAATATGAGTGATCCACGTGGAATGTGAATGGGCTGGGGCACCCCATAAAAAGAAGGAAGGTTATTTATTTTCCTAAACATAAAAAATAAGATATAGTGTTTCTTCAAGAAACACATCTTCCCTGCGGGAAGCTGAAAGATTTGGGAAGAAATGGGGTGGGCATGTTTTCTTCAGTGCTGGCTCAAGTAAGACCAGGGGAGTCATCACATTTATAAGTAAACATCTACAATTCAAATGTCTCAGACAGATTAAAGATACGTTAGGAAGAGTCATTATTGTTTTAGCAGAAATTCAAATTTTGACTAATAGTTACACACCTAACGCTGATGATCAGGGTTTTTTTTTTATAGATCCTGAAGGGATGTTGCATGCCGCTGGCACCCCTCATGATGTAATATTGGGAGGAGACTTTAACCTTTTGATGATTTCAGTTCTTGATCACAGTGAAGCAAATGTGTGTAAGTCCCCTAGAGATCATTGATGTGTAAAAATCTTGGCCTTACAGATATTTGGAGACTTTTGAACCCATCTGGTTGGGACTATATATTTGTTTAATCAGTACATAAGATTTATTCTTGAATAGGTTTTTCTTTGATATCTAAGTCCCCCATTTAATCTGTTGTAGATTGTTCAATTGGAAACACCTTAGTCTCAGATCATGCCCTGATGAGTTTAGAAGTGTTGCCACAAGAAATCATATAGTTGGCGTCTTAATGTACCCTTTTGCAAAATCCTGATTTTCAACAAATGATAAAGGCTGAAACAATGTTTATATGGAGACCAATTGGTCCTCAGTTTCCACTGTGGTCGCAGCTTGGGAGGTACTTAAGGTGGTTATTAGGGGTTGGATCATACTGTATGCCTCATTCATCAAAAAATCCAAAGCTCGAAAACTTGTGGAGTTAATATTAAAAAGGGTAATATTAAAAGTGCCAAGGCAGAACTGAAGCGCCGAATGTCGTCTGATGGCCTCGGAGAAATTATCAGATTGAAATTTAGATATAATACTATTTGTTAGCAGAAGGTTTGGCTATATAAGGCAAGACAGTCATACTGAGTTGGGGGATAAAGTAGGGAAGCTTTTGGCTAGATATATAAAGCAAAGAGAGTCTTTTTCTACCATTCCCTTAGTGAAATCTGCTGGTGGTGAAATATTTACCATGGCCATTTATATTAATAATGCTTTTGAAGAATTCTATCTTGATCTCTATAGTTCCACATCTTCATCTACCAATGAAGATATTAGAAACTTTGTGGAACCATTAGAACTGCCTAAACTGACGACTGAGCAAAGGAATTCTCTTGATTCTGAGAAAACCTTGGAGGAGCTTGGCGAGATAATTAAGGCTCTGGGGCCAAATGGTTTTGCTGCTGAATTTTTTAGATCTTATGCTACAGAATTGGCTCCATTTTTGTTAGAAATGTATGCAGAACAATTAAATAATGGAAAGATTCTTCCAACCATGACACAAGCCCAGATCAGTCTAATTCTTAGAAAAGGACAAATAGTGTTACCTCCAATTACCCTGATCCAGCTAGATGTTAAAATATTGTAAAAAATTCTGGCTAACTGATTAAGTAAAGTTATGACATCTCTTATACATACAGATCAGGTGGGGTTTATTCGGGGCCACAGAAAGGAGGATTATTTTCCAGGGGTGATGGTGAAGGTGTGGCGCATAAGCTTTTGCTTTACGCAGATGATATTTTATTTTTTGTCTCCGACCCTACTAGATCTATGCCTTGCTTCCACAAGGTGCCGCCTCATGCCGCCCTCCACAAGTCACTGCCCATGTCGCTAATGCCTAAAGCTGCCACTGAGGCCATGTTTATAAAGCACATATATGCATATTATTTTCTTGCAAGCATTATCATATTATTCTTCAAAGATCATTATTCTGGAAAGTCTGTGCACAAAGAAAATCCATTTGTGTCAAAAATATTAAATCCCATTGGGAGGCTTCTTTTACGAGATGAGCACTCATGAACGCCACAATATTGTCATAATTGGCAGTAGGAAACTGGAGTTCTAAATGGATTTCTACCTCGGTCTACCTCTTTCGGATTTCTAAACTCTCACTGGATTTGCATGTGCTGCTGCTAACAGGTTATAGGTAGGATAGGGCTTGGGATAGGGTTAGGTTAGGGTTACTGCAGCACTCCAAATAACACAGTGCATGAATATTGCATGTGAATCTTGCAAGACTGTTAATTATGACATTGTGGTGGCATTCATAGGAGCTTTTGTTGATACAGTAATTCTGGCATAACTTAAAGGCAGTGATACTCTGATATGTAGGCTCGGCTAATCTTCTGTTTGTGAATTTATATGTATTTCAGACCTTCAAATAACAAAAAGAGAGAAGATATTATAAGTTACTTGGGGATACAGTATTACAGATACAGACTGTGAATAAGTAAACAAAAAAAAAGGAAATTCACATGGGGCACCTGATCCTTCAGTTGCTAATGCACACTGTAAATTTGTTTCATAATATTAATGGTAAAAGATTGTAAAAACAAATGCTACAGTAAAAGATTTTATTGGTAAATGGGTAGTTACGTTAAAATATACTGTACAAAATTATAATAAATTTAAAAAGAGAATACATGTAGTTTTAGGGTAAAAATGTTTATATGTACAATGTTACATATTATTAACAGTGAAAATGTATATTATATTTATCAAAGAGTATATGTACTTTTTACGGTAAATTATTGTTATAAGTATGGTAAAAAACTGTAATTGGGCATTCCCAGATTTCCCTGCGTGACTCATCACATTTCATTATATGTAATGAGAATAGTTATATTTCTTCTTATTTTTAATATCAGTTATCTACATTGGGGTGATTTGTGTTATATTTGATGTAGTTTAGTAAATGTTTATTGCATTATTTTAATTTCACATGTGTTACCTTGATGGTGTTCAGTGTTTGTGTGTGACTGAGTCTCTACGTGTTTATTGGTTACTGCTCCTGGAAGAGCCACTATTGATGAACATCATGTGCTCTTCTGTAATTACTACAGTGATTAACAATACTTTATGAAGTGAAAAGAAGATTTTTACAGTTTCAGAAGGTTAATATCAAGTTTATTACTTAATAATATAGATGACGGTAGTGCACAGTACAATATACAGGCATCAAAATTCAGTAAAGCCTGAAACGTGGTTACCGTATTTTTATGTAAAATTTCTGACTTCCACAGCTGCCATTTTTTTTACCGTAATTTAACAGGATTTTTTTTTTTTTACAGTGTATTGATTATTTCTGTCCTGTTGGGGTATCTGGGTAAACCTGGCACGCTTGTCTCCAAATTGACATATTGCAGTGCAACCTGCATCGAATTTCTGTACTAAAGAGGCGTTGAACTCTTGATACGGCTTTGGTTGCAAGCCAGACCGGCAGTTTGCCGACTCAGCCAGAGCTCTCGATTGCTCCAGGTCCATTATCTGTGCCCTGATATAAGATCAATGTGATTAATCTAGGAAAAAAAGAAATAAATATCCAAGACCGGTCTAACCCTCTCGCTGCCAAATGAGCCACTGGAGAAACCTTTTGGGATCAAATGGCCACCCCGTCTTTAAGGAAAGCATAACAATGGCACGGCTATAAAATGACCAGAAATCTGCATCCTTTTAGCAAATTAAAGAATCAAAAGCACAAGCCCGAAATGATAAAGATCAGTACCAGGAAGCAATAGCTACTGTAGGATTTCACTGACAAATTTATTAAAGACCTATATCACTTAATCAACATCAGAAAGAATAAATAAGACATAACATTTTTTACACATAAACAAACACATACGGGAGCCATGGCCCCTCTCATCCAGATGTTTCCAACAGAGCAATAGATGGAAATGAAATAGATACATCTGAAAACACATAAATGCATAGAAGTACTCCTATTGAATAGCGAGAGACAACAACTACAACTTGTCTATCCCTGTTGTGAAACAAAGTCCTAATGTATCTGTGTATCTCATATTGTCCAAGCAGGTTGTATAAAAATAAAGACTCCACATTGATAAATATAATGTATATAGACATTTGGCAATGACCAGACACTTTGAACAAAACTGATGATATCACATTTATACATCAATATCAGCAACGATGGATGATGATTGGTGCATCTTCTTGGAGGACAGAGTCCAATTTTTCAATTGTGCGTATTGTCTTTAGACCATCGCTGCTGTATAGTTTTGTTATGGTAGAGAGATGTTGCTGTAAGGTGTGTGTTTGGGAAAGATGTCATGCTCTTCTGAATGCTGTTGTCCTTGTACAGCTGAACAGAAGTCAAAAGCCTTGGCCAGACTTTTTAGCTTGAGACTTAGAAATTTTAAAATTGCTTAGCGATGGACCTAACTCTTCTCTCCATGCCAATGACATAATAAAAATAAATGACTGAACAGACCAAAAGTGAAGAATCAAGGTTTAACCTTCAGGTATCCACTGTATAATCCCTGTCCAAATTTTTGGTCTCTCTCCAAATATACAAAGATATCAGAACTGGGCATGGTCCACTTCATCCAACCAGGATGATGGGCTCGCAGGGAAGTCTGGGTACCCACCGCTGCTTCCCGTGGATAAATCAGAGCTCGGACCATTCCCACCGCCCATCATCCGAACTCCTGCTGTCATATTTGGCCCTCCGCTCTGACCCACCATAGGCAGGCCTGACTCTGGGTAGACCAGACTGGAGATGAGCTGCTGGTTTCGTGGAAGAGCCTGTAGTGATCCTGGAGACTGCGGAAGGCTGTACGGACTACTGGCTTTGATGTCATGGTATGGCTCCTGCGAGGGCAGCATACCGCCATGCTCCAAAGGGAATGACGCATGACCTCCACCCTGTCGACTCAGAGCTGGAGAGCTCTCGCTCAGACTGCTGTAAATGCCGTTGGAGTGACCGAGCTCGGACATGGGCTCATCTGTACATGCCAAAGGGGAAAAAGGAAAGTGAGCTGTGGATCATGCAAGTTAAATGCTGAGCCAATGGGAATAAAAAATACCACAGAACATATTATCAATTATCTAAAACTTTAGCTGGGGTTTGTGTCCAAATGTTTCATTTTTTAAGTGCATTTCTAGAAATTCAACTTATAAAGTGTGACTCATTGCACATTTACATCTACTACATAATGAGCATTAACTTGAGAAAGCCCATCTTGTCATGACGGAACAGCTTAATGACCTTGCTTTGGCGAGAAATGTATTTGCGGTTTTGGAGCAATCGTACATCGTTTTATAAAATACTGTCAGGAGTCGCCACAGAATAAGTGTGATTTCACAAATAATGAGGCCTAAAATGCCTGCTATGCTCATTCGCCACAATACGCCACCTCCGTATACCTAGGTTCAAAACTGTTCTGGTGGATTGTGAGAACGTTATCCTGGCAAGAAAAACTCTGGGCAAATATCAATGAAAAAACACCTTAAATTAACAAGAAACTGTGCTTCTACCCACTAGTGGAGGGCTGTAGTTCTCCACTTGTAGTTAACTACACCACATCATGATGCCGTGTGTGAATGTTCATTGGTACTATGGTTTGGGGAAACACCAAATCGTTTAACTATGTTGGTAACAATGGAACTTGCAACCATTAGTTGGCTAACAATGCTTCTAGATCAGAGATGATTCACATTTGATTCAAAGCAAAAAACAATACAGTATGGTAAATTAAGATAGGAAAAGGGACAACAATAGAAGACTGTGTATTTAAGCAGGGTCTGCAAATCGGGGTCATGAAAACTAAAACTCCGGCCTTTAATTCTAAATCAATGAAACACACTATATTTGTTTAATATTTTCTGGAGCAAATGTACCTGTGAATGAAACCTCTGCATCACTGTCCATGCCCTCCTCTTGAGTGCTGTCTTTATCTGATTTGGAGCTCCCACGTGACCTCTTCATGTTCCGGAAATACTGACCCCATCTCTGTCTGCCCGCATCCTTCTTCAACCTCTTCTCCTTTGCTCTTCTGTTTTGAAACCAGACCTGTGCATAGACATTATTTATTTTAACAGGTTTTCAACCCCTCTACTTGATCTCACAAAACATAACGGCTACAGGAAAAGCACACATTTGGATACTCTTCTTATTCTCAATATGGTCATTATAATAATAATCTTTTCATTTTTACAATTAGCGCTGTTTAACTCTCAGAATTACGCCACAATTTTTAGATCATAAAGCTGTTCTAGAGTCATTTATTATGAGTAGGATATTTCGCATCACTTTAAGAAAGGGAAAAAAAAAAAGATTTTCGAGGAATTGGGACATTTCTTTTGCTAACTTTGACACTAACTACCATCGACAGAGGATTTATTTTAAATTTAATTAAAAAAAAAAAGATTCAATTTATTGTGTTTTATTTTTTTATGTAATTTACTGAAACGTAGATATAAATTACAAAACATGACCACAATCTCGTTAAATTAATTGGCCAACTGCTTTCATAAAAAAAAAAAACAACAACATGAAACTGGTTTGTTACGCGTTTGAGTATATCCTGTAAAATTCAGTGGGATTCACTTACATTTATCGGGTATTATTTCACACCAAATGTTTTCCGAATAAAACGATAGACTTATAAAATAAATGATTAAATTACTGTACAGGCTACATAAAGACGATAAAGTTTATTAAAGATCCAAAAGTCATTTTTGGTGACGAATGAATTATATGCTTTATGTCAATGCTTAATATTTTTTTAACAATATATAAATCTTCAATGCAATGCAGTTATTCCTTTAAGTTACTTTTTTTAATTCCACCAATAAATGTAAAGTATATTCGAAGTGAAAAACGAAACTATCTTCGCCTCTCCATGTAACATGTATTGTTAGGTAACCTAAAGAAAGTGCTGTATGTGGTAACTCTAAATGAATGGATGATTGAATACATTTGTTCATGTAAACTACTTGTAAAGTAAACGTTACTAATGTTATTTAATATTACTGAATCAATCTGACTACATCAGGTTACACCAACGAAAGTCATTTTGAAGGTCAAATCATCATAGATCCTCCACCGAGATAACTGCCCGTATTTATTCTTTCAGTGTCCTCTTCATGAATATTTGTTGGGTTAAAATGGTTTGATAATAATAATAATAATAATAATAATAATAATAACCATAAAGTAATGTTAATGTTACCTGCACCACCCGCATGTCGAGGCCGGTCTCCGAGGACAGCTGCTCCCGGACATGTCGCGCGGGTTTCGGTGAATTATTGTACGCGTTCTTCAGCGTCTCCAGCTGTTTGGCGGTGATAGTCGTGCGGGGTCTTTTTGCAGTCGAATCCGCCTCTAAATATATATAAAAAAACATATTTTGATTCACCAAATAAAATATTTCTTAGCCATATATGCTTATTTAAATACCAACAGCACCGTATCAAATTTGAGGAGTAACTCACTAACGTAAAATGTGCATCATGTGAGAAACTCTAGAATAATAATAAAAAGGTAGTATTCTATTCTATATTACTAAAAACGCCAGGACTAAACTTAAATTATTCAGTGTACGATACAAAGGTGTCTTCCAGGCCATTTTGTAGGCTATATTCACAAACCCGCATTTCCAAATAATAAAAAATTATAATTTGTCGTCCGATTTCTCTAGTATTAACTCGATGCATGGCAGAAAACTGTCCCGAATGCAGATGCATCTCTCTGCTTCATACATCAGCTGTAGTGCACCGGACTGCACGTGTATGTTGGCACTTATCGATTTGGATGCTGGCGAGTTCGCAATTACCTGAGCTGGGTCAAATGTTTATGGACGAGCCCACGACAGGCGAGATTAAGATCAGAGGTAAAAGCAGCCAATCAATATGAGGTCATCGGATGAAAAAGTAAAACAATTAAGACTTTGATAGAACTCAAATGAAACCGTATTCTATCGAAATTCCACAAAACAAAACACACCGTCAACTTGAAAAGCAGTCAACCACGACTCATCTATACATGTCGAATAAACCAGATGGCATATATTATTAAATGTCAACCCCTGTGCGTGTGAATGTACCTCTCTGTTTGGCGGTCTCATAATCGGCTTTACACACCAGTCGACTGTCCTCCATCAGGTAATACTCGTCACCTGTGGCCAGCTGCCTTTTACACACGATACACGCAAAGCAGTGCAGGTGATACACGAAGTCTTGCGCCCTCCGAACCACCTGCGTCGGCGGAATACCCTGCTGACATGCGGCGCACTTGGTCCCGAATCTCCTTTTGACAAACATACATCCCATCGGTTAAATTTCAGTCATGTATACACATGAATAAACTCGGATAAATGTCACTCACTTGAAGAAGTCATCTTTGCAGTAGACACTGTCACCTCGACTGAAGCATTTTTCGGCCAGCTGTGACTGACAGTCGCTGCATTTCAGACATTTGCTGTGCCAGTGTCGATCCAAAACCTTCAGGATGAAACGGTCCACTATGTGCTGGTTACATCCCGCACACACGGGAATATCTGCAGACAGAAAACAACGAGAAAACCGTTAGTGTCAAGAAACTGTCGGAATAATCTGCATCCACACATTTCTTTTAATCAATATATTAGTGAACATATTCATATAAAATTCACTATTTATTCCTCACATTAATGATATCTGTTAAAGTATTTTCGCACATGTGAAGGGACAAAGCTGCATAAAATAAATAAATAAATAAGTTTACTGCAAACAGTCTTCACCCCATGTCTGGCAATGATAATTTTTCTAGTACTATTTTAAACAGCTATTTACACATTAATATTTAAAGACACAGTATAGGTATAATATAATAATAATACTTAATATATAACCTACCCAGACAGAAATCTGGTATATTCAAAAACATATATCATATATACCACATATGTGGTTTTCACTGATATAATAAAGTCAATTGTACAGTACATTTATGCAAACACATTTTATTACAATAAAGAACAAAAATGTGGCCGTTTTCATATATGTTCCCAAATACTAGTGGAATTTGAATATGTAGATTCTCAAATATATGAACCATAATTCTATATTTATGTTCATATATTGCCATCTATCAGATTTCTGTATGGGGACTGCTATTTAAAACCAGATCAAACTATCGGATGAAAAGAGCGATACAATGACACGAGACTATGACTGGAGCTGGAATAAAGAAACAATATCATTTATTTTATTATTCATAAATTATCATTGTATATTTTTTGTTATTACCATTATGTATTTTATTTATTTATGGTGTAATACAGGCAATTGGACTGAACGGGTCAAAGGTCGCATGATGTGAAGTAGTTCACAGTTAAATCTTAATCAAATTCAAAGTTGTAGTTAACTACCGGTGACACTTATCAAAGAACTCACCTTCTTGATTTTTCAACATTGTTATTATTATTATTATTATTATTATTATTATATTAGGCTATAAAAAGCTCATCTTTTGCAGAAACGCCTTAGATCTATGGAGTCCCCCAAACAACTGTCATTGAGATCCAGAAAATGTTATTACATCTTTTCCCGCTGTATCGTATCGGTTCCAATCGAATGCAGCTATAGGCCTCCACTCTTTCCAACCTGAAGAAACCACTCTCCACTAGAATCCACTAATCCACATTTTCTGGAGCTGTTGACTTTCACTACTGAATAAATAAAGCCATTGCATCTTAATTCTAACGGGAATCAAATATCTTTTGAGAGAGTAGCTCCTTTCACATCAACAGGCCGGACACGTCATTAACAGGTGCACAAGTACTTATCAATTATTCAATCAACCAACATCTCTAATGATTAGTCTATAAACCACAGGAATCTCGATTCTTCGTTCAAACTGATGCTACTTAAATATGAATTAAGCTCTGCCTTACTGAAGCCTTTACTCAGAATGGCAGGTTGTTTCTGGAAAATGCGAATAAAGACTCACTAGAAAGTTTTTCACCTGAGATTGCTTATAAATCAGCCACTATTTCATTTGCCCGTCAAACTCAGAAATGAGAAAAGTTGGCACTTACTTGTCGAAAATAAGTAGACATATGTTGTTCTGACCCACTGTTTAAAACTTAATCCCACCGATAAACATTCATCCCTAATCCAAAAACACAGCTGTACTACGAACAACCTTGTAAAGGAGAAATCTGAAACTGCATGAAAACATCACATGAACGAATTCGACTCAAACTAACACCTGCTTTAAAATAATATCAAGTATGATTTTCTCCGGTAATTAAAAACAAATACAAAGACCATCGGATGGCCACTCGTTGTCCCAAACTGACCAACACTAATTTACAAGCTTTGATAAAATGTAAAGTCTCTCATGCAAGACATGCATAACACAATGCATTCAGTTCTGTCAGATCATAATCCGAATAAAACATAACTGTAAATAAAAATCAGGAAACGTTTGACGGATGCTCTCGGCTCTCTGGTACCTTTCCGTAACTCTTCTCTCTGCGCGAGTAAAGCCAACAGCATCTCCGTGTGATGGACTGACGGCTCTTTATTCTTCTCCATTTTCATTATTCCAATTAAAGATGACAAAACTCATTCGACAACAGTCGTTCGAGCTGTGTTCAGCCCACAGCTGTAAAAATAAACCAGCGCCTCCGCGACAGATTGAGTTTCTGCGCCGTGTGGCTCTCGATGCGCAATAGAAACGCCGCCCCGTTACTCTGGTGACTGACACATGAGATGCTCATCACCTGGATACAATCAGCACACGAACATCACAGTGTTTCTGATCTTAACGACCAAAAAATATTACGCAACAGAGGAAAAGTTGCCTTGAAAACAATTCATTTCTAATAATTCTTGAAGATATGCAATAAGTTGAAATAATGTTGAGCAACAATTAGACACGGTGTGAATGATCGTTCATAGGAAACAGCATAAAACACAGGCCACTGGCACAAGCAGGTGTGTGTGTCCATCACATGATCCAACTTGCGAAATCTTGTTAGTAATAAAAAAGACCTTGCAGCATGTTGCGTGTTTAAACCACACAAAACCACTGGCAGAATTCAACCAAAATATGCAAATCGCAAGACAATTGCTTTTGTGAGGATTCATTTCTAATACATTAGAAAACATTTATTCAGAAATTATACGCGTTGTCAATGTGTACTAATATATATATATATATATATATATATATATATTTATATGCCACAAGACAAGACCAAACTGTCATTATTATCAATCTTTATATTATTTTTGATACTCATTGCGACACACACGCATCTCCCTCAAACAAACGCATATTGCACGATGAAATGTTCAGTTTCACGGAATTTCATATTTGCTTCGTTTTCTTTTTTCTTTTATTTGCTTTTTCGTTCGTATTTGAAGGATACTATTTTATCCTCTCATTAAAGTGGTCCAAATGAATATGAATAGGCTTATTTTACATATTAAATGTTACATATTTTGAACGAAAGTTACATAGACTATAAAATTAATCCTAAAAATAATCTTAAAAAATCACTTTACAATTAGGTCGTACCATTGTTAAAAACATTAGTTATCATGAAATAACAATGAACAATATTTTTTCAGCACTTATTAATCTTGGTTAATGTTAATTTCAACATGTACTAATTTTCTTTTAAATAAAAGTTGTATCTGTTAACATTAGTAATTATGTTACGAACTAAGATGAACTATACACACGTTGAATACATTATACTTTTATATAGTGTATTTATTTTTACTAATTAACATTAGCATAGATTAATAAATGCTGTAAAAACATATCTTTCATTGTTAGTTCAAGATACCTAATGTATTTACCGATGTGACGTGTTACCAATATTGAATCGAATTTCCTCTGTTAAACGCACTAGTCATAAATAAATAAATATGCTTCCTATCTAGATGGATGTATAATGGTATAGCACGATCATTGTAGACCAAATCAAAAGCATAAATAACAATTATGATAATCAAATGCTTTAAAATATAAAATAAGATTTTTAAGATTTACGCATTTCAGTTTCATCATTTAAGAGAACCGAAAAATATAAGAACTTACGTTTTTGTAATTTAATTTCGTAAAAGCTTATTTTTTTTAATGAAATTGAAATGTGTTGATGAAAAAAATAACAAAAACAACTTTTTGAGTGAATTTGGCGTAACGATTTCGCGACTTAAATGTAGAAAGTGAAAGATGATCCACTGAGATACACGTGAAGTCTACATACACTTTTAAATCAGATCATTCCCTATCTCTAGATTAATTTGGGCCAGATAACTGTTTACTTTAGGAAATAAAGGGCAGCTGAATGAAATACTGATCGAGGAAACAAGCAGATGAATTTTATTGACACTGATCTGGGCGCCTTGGGAAATCAGCTTTAGTGCCGCAGCTGAAATCAATGCAACATTCTCACACTTTATCAAGCACATTTCGGTGAAAGGTGCAGGAGGCTGTGGTGTTTCTCGTTACGTTCAGCTTTATCATTTTTATGTCGCATTGATCCGTTTACCTTTGATGTGATATAACTAACGGCGAGACGGGAATATGGTGGGAAAAGCTCAAATTTTGACAACCGTTCTTGACCACGTCACTTAAGCACCATCACGTCTAATAGGAAAGAGGTTGGAAAAACGGTCACAATTTAATTTGTGCTAATTTGTGCAACCTGCTTATTGCTTTAATGTCTTAATTGTTATAGGCCGCCTAACATCAACATGCGATGTGTTATACAGACTCACATTGTCAGGATATTTCTGTCTTAAAATCTCTGCCAACTGAATGCGCAAAATAGCCCTATGTGCAGAACACACACAAATGTTTGTTCACTCTCATCTTCTGCCACATCTTAATTCGTTAATGCACAGCCGTAAACAGGGTGTTTTCAGGTCCAGGTGCTGCACCTGTCGGGTGGAACTCGATACAGGGTTTTAAAGGCCGTGTGTGTGGATGGAGCTTCGGTCCACTCGTGGGTCTCTCGTGACAACCGAGACAGCACGCGCTTAACATCTGTTCCACGCGCGAACAATGTTGCTCATTACATATTCATAACGCTTCCGACAAGGGAACGTCCAGAGCAAGAAAACAGTCGTTCAGTCCCAAACAAAAGACCAACTTTAGGAAAGTTAAATGACCAGTATAAGCTAAGAGAGTGTGTGAGTGAACTAATACATCATTTCCTAACATGAAATTCAGAGGACATTCATGTTACGCTTTGCAATTATTGTGTTATTATGTCATTAATATGTCCATTAGTGAACATAAAATTACATTGAAAAATGGTGTTTGTATTAACTAACATTAAAACAAAGAGGAATAAACGCTGTAAAAATATTGGATGCCGTTAATTGTTAGTTGCATTAACTAATGTTAAAAAATAGACCAAAACTGAACCAACCAAACACTCTTAAAACAAAGATTCATCAGTGCTTCTTAGATTAATCAACAACAACAAAATTCACTTTTTATCAAGATTTATTTTTAGCTGTATTATATGGTACTATGGAGATTAAAAGTTATTATTATTATTATTATTATTATTTTTTATTTTTTTTTTGCGTAAGTTTATTATTTTAGATCAGGGTAAATTGTGCCTGGGTTTAAAGCGTGAAATAGACACGTTTCCAGGTTTATTTTATTATTATTTTTTTATTTTTTTTATTTTTTTGTGGTACGTCAAAAGGTTTTTTAATGATATCAGGCTGTAAAACTAATTTTGGGTTGAACTTTTTTTCAGACATGTAATTTCCCGCATAACAACGAATCTCACAACCAGTCAAACGCTTTAATGGTTCATTTGTTCATGAGTTAACTGTTGAATGGAGCGCTTGTGTTTTAACCAGGAATGACACTCGCTGCTCAAGACTGGTTCGAGACTGTCAAATCATGTTCATGTCAAACAGCACTTACAAAGTATGCCAAAGCTCACTTACCTTGACTCGAGCTGTATCTGGAGAAATTCCCAGCGGTTTGACAACTTGATCCAGGATGTTCCAGCAACATTGTGACTTAAACGAAAATAAAGTCGCAGGAGGAATAATGTTTTTTATGATTACTGAAATGAAATAAGAGGAACAGAAATAGGGGGGTAAAAATACTATTTCGTCGTCGGAGACTTTTCAAATGTGTGGCGGTGTGGATTGAGTTCTTGTGTTGTTCTGAAGATTTGTGGAAGAAGGAATCTTGATGAGCTGCACTTGTTTAGCATCACAAAAGCGCGTCAGAGCTCCGCGCATGTGTGTGTGCGCGCGTGCGTGTGTGTGTGTGTGTGTGTGTATCCGCTGTGCTGAAGGAGTTTGTAGACTGTTGGAGGCGTGCACGCACTGAATCCCTCCCCCTCTCCCCGCCTCCTCCACGCGTGTCTCTGAATCAAACGGTACTGTCCATCTGACATCGCCAAAATAACATGAAGTGGAACTAAAACATCCCGACACGTCACAACACACAGCGGATAATAACACACCAACACACATTCACTAAGTTTAGCACAGGCCTATGGATTTTCACTGTATTTTGAATTTCGTTTATAATTCAATTATGCTGTCACTTACAATGTTTTGCTGGTTTCAAACATCTAGTTCAAAACTGAACTGGATCATATAGCCAATTGTGAATTCTGACCTTCAAACTATCATTTAAATATCCTCATATTTTTGTATTTAGCTGTTGTGTAAACAACTGAACACACCATTCTGGATACATTTGGACAAGTGTGAACTATATAATAAAAGGTTCATTCCTACAGTTCGGTACTTCTCCCAAGTCCAAGTTATGATAAGCTATGTGTAATGTTTCATTTCCATTGGTTACAATTTTAATTGCTAAATGTTCTATTTATGAGGTTACATGCTGCTGTGTTCCATAACTGAATGATTTTAATTTATTGTGTATGTCCCAGAGCTGCACGTCAATCATCTTTGACAGAAATAAGTGAAATAAGATTTCTAAATATTTATCTGTAAAATTAAGTTTCATTTTACAACTTCTCATTAACACATAACCGTGTGCTAAATGTGTCATTTTAACACCGAGAGTAAAGATTTTTTGTGTGTCCTTCTTGTTCACTCACCTTTTATTGATGGATGGACATGTGAATTTTTGAAGTAATTTAGTTTGACCGGTATGACTTTATTACAAAAATCTTTATAACACATCCCTTTAATGATGACACATAAAGATAGGCTAAAAAAAGTAGCATTTTACAAAATGTTACAATTTTAAAAGGTGCTAAATTATAAAAACAAAACAAACACAAATTGGGAATGACCCAAATACATTTGATCTGAAAGGGTGAACAGAGAGTGTTCTCAAGACAGTTGCCAAAAAATCAGGTCAGAGCAAGTTATCACATGCATTTTAAATAATGTATTAATTACAAACTCCATCCATCCATCCAATATTTTTTATGCATTTTATTGAGAAAAGCATTTGGAGGAACCACCAGCTTATAATGGAGTCATAAAACAAGAGATGACAGAAACATAATAACAGCCTTGAATGTGGACCTGATTGATTAGATCTTAGAGAAACAAGATTTATTTTTGAAAACAGTAATGTCAGATTAAACTAAAGCCATCATTTTTAATATCAGTAGTATAATACCGCCCTTAATGCTAATTTATCTCTCTCTCTCTCTCTCTCTCTCTCTCTCTCTCTCTCTCTCTCTCTCTCACACACACACACACACACACACACACACACACACACACACACACCATCCCATTAACATACACAGAATCTCTCAAGCTTCTTACAAATACAGTGTCTCTGTCAGGTCCAGCTCTCAAGTCTGTCTCACTCTCAGTGCTGTATGTCTCATTTCACTTGATTTGAGTATGTTGCTCAAGTGTTAATGCACCTGGGGCCCACTTACAGGGCCATTTCAATCAGCCTTTAATAGACCTCTGTGGCATCTCGTCCCATCCGCGTGGCCCCCGTGGTTCGAGGTTCAGTCTCACAGGAAACAGCACATCCTCTCACAGACACTTGAAGATACTTAGACTGCACACAAGGCACGGCACATCAAAAATACATATTATTGTGGAGTGGAATGTCCACCTTTTTTAAATGATTGTGCATTTAAGGGCCACGAACATCAATGACCTGAGCATCCATCCCTTTGTGAGTGTGTCTGGTGAGAAATTGATCTGGTGAAACAGGAAACAAATGCAAGTGGATGCATCAGAACATATGAACTCCATACTGTCATACTTCAACTCCATATAGTCTGTGCAAGATTACTGTCTGAAACTTTTAAAGGGATATTTTACCCAAAAATGATCAACAACAACAATAACTTTTATTCACTTTCACACAAATCACCAATTAAACGGCAGATCATCGGTTCATAAAATCAAACTTTTTGCCTTGTTCCTTGCGCAATGATATCTTATGACATTTAAAGTATTTTACTACAGTGCATGTCTTGAACGTTCACGAGAATCATCAACTATAATATTCAGTCATCTGTAGAAAGATGGCAGCCTGCTTTCAGATATCTTTAGTAAGCTCTCGTTTCCTCTTAAAACACACTCACTCTTATGTGCGTGTGTGTGACAAAGTCTTAAATGATATCAAAGACATTACTGTATATATTCTACATCCACAAATATTTTTAAATGCATCATCATATCATATTGCTGAAGATATAAGCCCTTCAGATTGTGTTGTCAGGGTTGATATAAAACAGCATAACGTTTCACAGGTGCACTAGCCACAAATCAATTTAACAATCTGTAAAGATGGCCTGTAAATATTGAAAGGCCAATATGAAATATGATGATTTTCAGTCTTTTACTTGACTAATGTATATGTGCTCTGAATATCCTAAACAAGATAAATGAGTTGGGTGTGAAAAGTCTGATTTGCTGTGTAAATTGCTTGGAGCCTCTTTGCATACATAAGCATTGCATTACTGCATGTGGATATTGATTGCAGGGTCGTTATAAATTTACAGTATGCTTGAGCAACACCACATGCATGGTAGCAAAATGAGCTTTAAAGTTGCCAAAAGCATTACTGAGAAGAAAAAAAAGAACATACCATCATCACAAAAATCATGATTAGAATGATTGCTGTGAGAGGCGTACACGTCTTGAAGGTCGACAAGAGCTCACTGATTGTTTCAATAATTTATGGGTATTACTGTACAACAATAGATTCTTTAAACTATGTTACATTGACTTTTTCCTTGAAACAAAAACAATTAATATTTGTTTGCTTTCGAAGTCAAAACTTAGGCTATTTCTCAAATGTGCAACAACAGCACAACAGCACTCGTACTCGCAATAATAATTGAAACAATTTATAGAAATAAATGATATGAAGAATAAGTAGCAAATATGTCTGGAATAGAGCACAACAGTGCCCATCCTCTTTTTTTTTTTTTTTTTTTAGCTGTATCAAATAAAAAACGATTCATTTAAAGTTCTTGTTTATAGGTAGCGAAACAATATATGTTCATTATTTCAAAATATTCAGTAATTTACAAATGTATGAGTAGTTTGAGACTCACTGCAGAACTCTTTCTTTGCCATGATTTGGATTGGTGGATTTTTCTCTGCTGAATCATGGGTATTGTAGTTCTTCACCAGAAATTCTGCTTTTAAACATGATTTTTAAAACATGAAGTTGAAATAATGCAGACTGATGGCATCAACAGAAGCATATACCATCAGTTAACAACCTCGTAGCTCACGGAAAGTGTGTCTTTAAAGGTTAATAAGTTATCGTAAAAAAACTGTTAGCTTATGGAGAAAATGAAAGGGATTTTTACTTCCGGAACCAGACTGTTGGACACATACAGTATACCATACTACTTTTACTATTTCTGCAGTATATACTGCACTGTAGCAATAATACTGTATATTCTACAACGCAATGTTCCCAACTTGACTGTCATTGACAATTGAACCTGAAATATCAACCACGACATCACACAGTAATATAATCAATACAACAGCACAACTCAAAATAGGCTCATTTATTTACCAACATTTTAGCCTTTTTCAAGGTTAATATACTGTTATGTTATACTCTTTTAAAAAAAAAAAAATTCCATAACCCGTACCTCTGAATATAAAGTATGCATTTACTTACTTGACATTTCTTAAGTCATTATTTGATCAAACACCAAAAAGTTAATACATTAAAAAAAGGGATTAAAATGATAAATTAACTAATGTGCATCATCTACAGTTCTACATTTTTATAAATCGCAAAAGGCTTTCTGTTTCACATATTATTAATAAAAAATAGCACACAGTACACAGTTGGGTAAAATGGGACCAGGGGCATAGGAATGAATTTAGTTAATTGTAGGCATGATTTTAGGTGATGTTGGCATGGCCGAACAACATCTGTGGAGAGCGAGGTCAGGAGAGGAAGAGCGGTAAGGATTGACACCTGTGGTAATAATTATAAATAGTTATATTTAAATAATTACAAATAATACAATAAAAAAAAAACATTTTTCAAATAATTAAAATGCATTACATTATTGTGGCAGAGGAGTTAAGCATTGATAAGACAATACAAATTGTGGCTTTAGAATTTAGAATTGTTAATTTGCATATTATTGAACATAAGCCAATCATTGGCACACAGTTAACAGCAATCCAGTTTGAAAGTGAATTTGTCAGTCAGTCCGAGATTTATTATGAGGGCTTGTTTAAGGACGCATCAGTGTACACCTGCGTCAGGCGGATGCTTTTAGAGTGTCTCACTTTGGTTGAGTCGCATCATAAGAATACTGTTTTTAGGTTGCATTGTTAATATGAATATAGTTTAATACTTCGAACAACACGTCTTGTGATCCCCAAGTTTGGATTTGCACTCCATCAAGCTGTTTTAAATGCAAGAACGTATCCTTGTGTTGTCCTGTCTGCTGAAGGGTTGGTTTGTTCTCTGTATAAGCTGCATGTTGTCTATACAGCTGAAGTTTTGCTTACTGCCCCCTGGAGAAAGCAGGTGGTACTTCAAGCTCGAACTGCTTTAACTGTATAATTTTTTTTAACATGTTATTTTTTAAAATAATTAAATCGCAATGAATTAATTTGTTGAAATGAAAGCCCTAGTTATTCGTAAAAGTGAGTCAGTTATAATGGTTCCTACGCCCCTGAATGGGGCTAAAGACCCCCCAGTGTAAAAGGCAGTTTTGATTGTATTTTCTCCCAAAACAATAAATTACCAAAACACAAAAACTACCACAGCACTTTCCTAAATAACTGTTTGTTATGATGAACTGGAAAATGTTCCAGATCCATGAGGTGTTTTGCCCTATATCTCCACTATATCACACTATAAGTGTTGGGTAAAAGGCCCCCACATCACTTTTTTTTAAATTACTTTTAATCAAAACATTTATCTTGATACACTTTGAGACCAGAAAAAAGCACATTCTCCTTAAGGTTGCCTTTAGCCACATCATACCCTATATACCGTGCAATATTCAGAAAGCATTTTCACACCAGTAACTAGTGACTGAATTAACAAGTATTCCATTCTGAACATGGCGTAAGCAAAAGGAGCAAATGGTAACACAATTATAAGGCTATACAAATTATAATGCTGTTGTATGTGCAATTTTTATATGTTCAATTCTTATAATCTTATATACAATGTATTAAACTTACTGGGTTTGCTAAACTCGTTTTTGTTGATTTTTCAATAAATAGCCCCAGTAAATGAACTTTGTACATTGCAAAGTAGCACTTGCATATGCATGCATTCAAAAGTATATAAACAAGTGGATGTGCGTCGGGAGGTGAAGTTTGATGGTCAGGGGTTCAGTGCACTGCTCCTGACACCAGGTCTCTTTTGTGCTGCTGTCATAATCAATCACAGATTTGAATGGGGGGTCTTGTGCGGGGAAGGAGGACACCAATCACACGCCTCATTAAACAGGCTTGGTTACTCAATGCAGCCGTGATCCCGACAGAACACTACGCCTGATGCTGTCTGCCGGGACACCAAACACACTGGAGTGTGAACACTGGGTGGAATCTCGCAACAGGTTTTACAGTCTATTCAAATCAAAAGAACTGGGATAAGGATGTTATTCAATGTTTGAAAAGTCGATGACACTGAGCAGTTAGGTTGTAAACATTATATTAACATTAGGCATTGCAGTAGATATCATGAACTAACAATTCCAGGTTCAGCGTTTGTAGCATAATGTTGATTACAATTGAAAATTATTACGACTTGACCCTCGTTTATGTTATAAGACCTGTGGCTATCCTTTTGAAATAACGTGTATTTGAATGTTTATGGACGGGCCCATTCACTTGTAAGTACCTTACTTTAACCACAATACATCATTTATATATTTATTTATAAAAGAGGAATGAGTCAAAATCATTTTTGTGTTAATCAACGTTATGCCACATGCTGCTGATTGAGTTTAACTTGTATTGAAACAGCAACATACCTTTAATGCACTATGAACTAAAAACTAACAACACTAACAATGAACAATAGGATATTTAAAAATGTATGTTAAATAAATGCTGTAAAAGTTATTTTTATTTCATGATACCTAATGAATTAAAACATTATTGCATATGTGAATGTATATTTTGTGTCCCTATGGTAGGACATAGTGGAAGCAACGCTAAGGTCATGTGTTCGATTCCCAGTAACTGTTAAAATGTACTGCTATTTAGATAAAAGTGTCTGTCGAATGCATACATGTACCATGTAAATATTTTGTCAACACTTTCCTACTCGACCACAAAAATGATGAAAGCGTTAGTTCCACCCTGTCACAGTCCAAGAAAAACATTTCATTGTGCCGAAACATTGTTTTTGCCCCGAGTGACCTGTGTGGCCCTTGGCTATCTGTCTGACTAGCCGTTAGCCTAGCCGCTGCTGCAGTCAACTCTCATTGTTCTGAAAGTGTCCATCTGGCAGTTTCATTGGTCAGCGATGGCTTCCTGAGCAGCTGGTGAAACTGTCAAACTGCTCTTCACTACACGTTCCTGACCGCCCAACTGCTGCGGGAGTGTGCTGACAGTTCAGAGGGTCGGTGGCCATGACGGCTGTGGATGGGTGACACCATTGAGCCTTTTGTTTGACAGACACAGTGACATAGTGCCTTACTACTGTAACTGTCTGAATATGATTAGCTGCAGTGATAAACCTTGTTAAACATAGTGATGGTTGACTCTGGTTGACTCATGTATGTCAAGGTGTCAATGTGTTTTTTATTTTATTAGTTGTTTGTTTTAATGACAACAAACTCCATTTACTGGTGCAATGTTTATTTAATTATCTATGTATTTTTTTATTTATTTCACAGCTATTGTCTGTACATTATATTAGATTGATCATGCTGTCAATTAATGTTTTGGTTTGTTTCTTGTTAAAATCCATAAATGAAAACAAAGGGGGGAAAATCAGCAAAGCCTTTAATAATGGTGCAACAAGTAACACAAAAGCTGTATGTACGATGGAATAAAACCAACATTATCTCATAGAAACACATTACTACACCTACATTTTTATTCCAAAATTATTTGTATGTATCACATTTCCTGGTGAAATGAACACAAGAGGCACTACGACAACGACTTTTATACCCTTTTACACAAATCACGAGTAAAACGGCAGCTAATCAGTTAATCAGAAACCCGGACTTTTCGCTCTCTTCCCCACACAATGTTATCCTATGACAACAATGTTATCCTATGACAACACTTTACTTTAGCACATGACTTTTTATGGTTGCATTACATAACTAATATCTACAAGCTTGTTTGAGTCCAATCAAATTGCACGGTAGCTAAACTCATAGATCATTGCACTTATGATGCAATGAAACGGGGTACGAGTCCTGAAGATCGCACGTGAGTAGAAAGTGTTTTAGAAGCACCACAAAATAACATGGTTGCTTCAGCAATTGTGTTTTTCATCGCTTTGCTTTTTCTGATAATTTCGGTTAGTTTTTAGGTTTAGGGTCGGGAGGTCGGTTTTGTTGAGTTAAATCTCGTTTCTCGACATTAACCTTAAAGACCTCATCTGTTTGGAAGAACATGTAACTTGCTTTTAGCACCACACACTGGACATTTCACACCAGAACTGCCGTGATAAGTGTAATGAACCACATAATGTCAATTTTGCAAAAACAGAACAAGCTTAAAACCTTGACCAACTTGGCCAAACAGTGTGTTGGTGCGAACTGTTGACAAATTGGTAGGTATCTGGTTTGATGCAGAGCAGAGCAGGTTTCTCTTCATAATGTATGTCCAACACAGTTTGGCTATGTGCACATCAACAAAGCACAGTAGTACATGAGCCTGTGAGAGGGGTGACTGCATCTATACTAGAATCAGCCTCTGAATATTGAGATGCTAATGATGAACAACATAATGCAACAAAAGGCAGAGTGCTGTGACTGGACCTCAGAACAATGGTCTTTAGCTGATGCTCTGACACATTTACAACCCAGCATGTGTCGCTTGTTTCACCCTCAAACAATAAGAAGCAACAACTGTCCACCACCGCTAAGGAATCTCTAGAAACACGTCAAGTCTTTTCATTCCTTTTGACATAAATGACCCATATTTCTTTCAGTTTTTAGTGCCCCTTAAGACCCCTGCTTTATTTGGAGAAATTTGGTTTTGCTTTGTCTAAAACTGCAAAGACAACACACATCAGGTCAGACACACTACAAGAGATCAAAGTTCAAAGCCCTAAAGAGAAGTTAACACTTATCCCTGCTTCAAGAGTGGGTGACTTGTTCTGTCTAGTTCTTAGGTGGTCTGTTCTTTCAACAGTAAACGTTCACGTCTACTTTCATTACTATTTTGCTATTTGTGCGATTAACTGAAAACCGTTACAGCTGTTTTGTGATGTACTACATTAAAAACTTTTGGTTTCTGCAAGCTCATTTGTTGTATGAAGTGCCTTTTGACCTTTGTTGAAAAGTGGTTGAATTAGGGTGACCATACGTCCTCTTTTTCAGACCTTAAAAAAGCGTCTGGCCAGGATTTCTAAATTTGAGAAAATGTACGGGATTCGGCTTTAGTTGCATTTTGATGCGCATCTGGTCTAATGCTTCATTGTGTGTGTGTGCACATATTTGCACTACTTTAACCCCTCTTTGTAAGTCCCGCCTTCTCGCACACAATTGGTCGATTATAAGAGGCTTGCAGCAACTATTGGCCAAATTCATGCGCTGTTGTGTTCAGCATCAAACAGTTGCTTGACAGTAGCTGCAAATGACAGCTGAGTGGAAACAATGCCCAAACGGAAGTGCAAATTTACACAAGATTTGCACAAAAAATGTCCATACTTCCGTGCAGGTGGAGATCCGTGGGAAGCAGAATGTATGACCTAATAAAGGTGCAAGTGATTTAGAAGCACACTCGAGCTCTGCAAAGCATCAAGGGTCAGCAAACGGTGAAAGTTCAACAGGTAAATTTATGGATTGCTTCATTTTCCATGGCCATTCAAAATAATAGTAATAGTTTATATATTTATTTATATATATTTATGTTATGCTAATAGTGTCTTTTTCACTGTATAAAATTAGCATAATCCCCCCGGCAAAAAAAAAATCAAAAGTTATCCTCTTTTTGGAAAAACAGAATATGCCATCCTAACCGATGGTGTCATGAAAGCAAATGTGAGGTGAACAAATCAGGCATCATTTCCCCAAACCCCACACCTAAACCTAACCGATTCTATCATAAAAACAAATATGAGATATGAAAAATGGAATAGCTGAAGCAACTATGACATTTCGTGGCCCTTCTATGACACGTTTGACTCACATGTTTCAAAGTATGTCAAACACTGTATCAGTTACTTAGTAAGGCTTGAATAGGCTTTTAAATGTAGTTGGTTATGTAATGCAAAAAAATATGTGTTTATAAAGTTTTTATCTGCCATTTTACTCTTGATTTGTGTGAAAGTGAATAAAACTCGGTGTTGTTGGACCTATAGTGTTTATTTCACCAGAAATCTTTCAGAACTTTCAGATCAGACAGAAGTTAAGTATGGAGTGCCACAAGGCTCTGTACGAGGCCCTCTGCTTTTCTCCTTGTATGTGCTTGATTTCTCATGACATTTGACTAACAGAGTGCATAAAAATGAGACAAACATTTTAGAATAATATTAATTATAAGAAAATCAGATATCAAAGAGTGTTGAGACATTCCAAGCTTTCCTTATTGTATTTATCTCTAAATGTAATGTCAGTTCAGGGTATGGGTTAATGTTTTAAAGCTTCCAATTGTACAAACATAACTGGTTGGTCAGCAATATTGGGGACTGAAAACATGTACTACTGTTTGGAAAATCAATGATCCAAGACAAAAGAGAATTCAGTTAACAAATGCCAATCAGGAGATTTAAAATACTGCTATATTGCTAAAATATTGCTAAATAATTCTATTGGGTAAGTTGAGAAATTTCTATTTGAATAGAAATATCTTTATTTTATTTGGTAAAAAATAAGTTTAAACTAAGAACATATTCATGTCAGGAGCAATTTCAATTCATGTTTTTATTTATTTTTAATAAAATTTGAGAATTTTCCTCAAGGGTAGCATATAACCAATGTTACCTCCTGCTTGCTAAACCTTTATTGGAGATGGATCCAAGCAGATCTGAGCAGGGCAAACTTATATGATGATGGATGTAAGGAATCAGCTGCAAAATTAATGTATTTATTATTTGTAATTTCTCCACTTATTAATCACTCTGTATGTCAGTGCTTCTTGGACAAATGGGCTGCCATGAAGAGCGCAGAGGTCAGCCGTTTAAAAGCGTGCATTTATCACCGTGTCATTATTATATGTCATTATCGCTGAGCAGCGCTTGATTAGAAAACAATTAATAGAACACTTCGCAAATCACACAGGTGTAAATGCATGTCGCTGTCGAGCATTTGACATTTGTCATTTTTTCATTGAAAAGTTTTCATCAGAGATTGAGTGATGTCTTTCATAAAGTCCTTCTTAAAGGACTCTCAAAACTGCAGAGCACAACAAAGTAGGTGAAGACTGCAAATGAAGCGTGATGTTGTGGGACGGGGAGGGGCGCTGACGGGGGGGCTCTAGGTCAATTGGGGGTACGTGTTTTTCTTTTTTCTTTCCAGTGGCAGCAGGGTTTAGGCATGGTGGATAAGGGACAGCACACGTCTCCCGACCCATAATCCCATAGTCTCAGACTCATGACCCACTTTCTTGGAAGAGCAACAGGGATGATCGGCTGGTGTGGAGCTGCGCTCGTGAGCCGAGCCTCAAAAAGGAGGGTGAGGTGGAGGGTCAAAGACAGAATGGCAGGGCAGACTGCGGGTCCCCAGGGGCCTCTTCCAGTCGAGGGGTCCATTCAACTGTTTAAGTTTATTCTGCATCTCATGTGAATTCAGCATTCTGTGTATGGGTGTTTCTTTAATCATGGGTAGTTTTAGCTCTATGAATTTCTAGAAAGTAAAATGTTGCTAAAACTTGTTTCACACTCAAGCTAATTTTCTTTATTTGTCTTCTAACTAGGTCTAAATATGTATGTGCATGCATCACAGGTGATTTTAAAAAAATCCCACCACAGTGTAATGTCCAGCGCATCTTAAATTCTGCAATGTGATTAATAGAATTCTGTTGGAAATGACATTTTTAATTTTGTTTCTTAAATGAATTTTAGACTATAATTTTATAGTTTACATTTTATGTATCCTCAAAACAGACCATCAAATAATATTTTCACACATTTGGCAAAATTACTGCTGAATTGATAAAACATATTCTGCACACAAGTGATATTTACCATTAATATCACTTGTCTCATATTTCATCTCAAGCATGCTCTTCACTGACACTTTTGCCTACTTGGTCAACAAGTATGCTAACTTTTGAAAAAAAAAATGTAACCCTTAAATGCAGGGGTGCTTCACAAATCATTATTACCTACCCCGGCACCTACAGTATATCTATCACAAATGGATCTATAAAATGGCCAGAAAGTGTCACATTTTCAAGACAATTAGAAAATAATAGAATAGCATATATTCTGATATATTTTTATGTTTTAGTTTTCATATATCAAAGATATAATGCAACAAATATAGAACAGGATGTATTACTTCAACACTGAAATTTAATGAGACACGACATATTGAGCCACAAATAACACATTACCATCACACAAAACTAAACATAAACTATATATATTTTCTAAGGCACACGTTGAGTCTAAAAAGTTGCACAACTTTCATAATTTCAGAAGTACACTCAAATGACAATAGTCATATCATACTGTTCATGTTACACTTGCTATAGTTTGCTTCAATGTTGTTTCTCCGTCAGCTAGTAATGTCAAATGTAAATCAAACATCAGCGCCACCTTGAGTAAGAAATAGCGTTTATAATATGTATGTGTACATGCATGTGGAATACTGATAATTCACCACTGTCACACAGAAAATCAACGTGAAATAACAGTCTTTTATATAGCACTCATCTGTGTTGTAATAAATAAACAAATAAATATCCTGTGATAGTAAACTTACAGTATATAAGTATGAAATAAGCATAAAAATATCATTTATGGAAGTTCAATCCCCAAAAAACGATTACATATCTCAGGTCTTTAATGACCCTATACACTTTTAGTAATCAAGCAGTTATAACTTTTTTGTTCTTCGGACTATTCGGAAGAGAAAGGTAGAGGAATACTAAAGAGGTGTGGGCATAATTCCTAAAAATGAGTGAGGTCCCGGGTCTCTTAAGACCCGAGGTATGCATTAACCTTGCGAGACCCCAGGTCTACATGCGTGGATGTTGTAATTTGGCTTCGCTATACGCAACACATAATTTAATTTAAACCGATTGACAAAAAAACATGGCAGTGATCGCAGAGGAGTTTGTGTTTGATTGAAACGCCAACAAAACTACATCTGGTAATAAACCTAATTAAGTTATTAGTTTGAAACCCGTTTCAGTCAAAAGAGTCTCTAGTTTAATCCGATATGCAATTTTGGAGCAATTTATTGTAAAAAATGCACGTTGTTAAACACAATGAACACATTAGTGGACTTTAGGCTTAATTTCAGTTAAAATATCCTATATTTACTGTACATTATCACATTGAGAATCAATTGGTTCATACAAAAACTGGAAAATGTGTCTTTCAGAGGCTTTATATGGAGTTAGGTTGAAAATAAGGTGCATTTCAAACTGTTCTTAGACCAGTGCAGACAGACAGCACACTGGAGGTTAAAGAGGTAACATTGTTTGTTGTTGTGGTTATGACCCAACAACAAACCATATGTTTGTTTGTTTTTTAAATATTTTAAATAAAGATATTTCTCATGTTTATTCCACTTTTTGTTGAGATGATCATGGTTTTAAACATGCAATAATTTGTATTTTTATAAAGTTTAATATTGAATGTCTGGGTGGTAGGATATGCTGGAAGCGAGGACCCAAACGCAGAATGGTGATAATGGGCTTTCATTAGAAAACAAAAGCTCTCATGATGCAGAAAAAGATAGAGAACAAAACCAACTAGATGAAACAAAAACTCTCACAAGGGAGAGAGAGGGGAAAAAAAAAAGGATAAATTCACAAGTCACACCAGTCAGACCAAGTATAGGCATGACCGATATCACAGAATAGAGACAAGAAACTAGCACCAGACAGAGCAAAAAGGGAGATTAAATAAGAGCGTAAACAAGGAGGGTAATGAGGTAGGCAGGTGGAACTAATAACAAGATAACAGGTCAAACGAGGGGGCGGGGTTATCACTGAAGACAGAGGAGTGCATGGCAATGAGAACACAAACAAAGCCACACACTCACACAAACAATAGACATGAGTTCATGCTGCCAGTATGACATAAGAGCAATATGCACTCATGCTAAAAAAAACAAGACAAGAGAACACATGACAAGACCAAAAAACCAAGCCATGCATTCTCACACAAGATACAGGCCAGACAAGACATGAGTGCACACCGCACGAGACAAAACACAAAAGTGCCTGGAATCAGCCACAATAAGTGGCTTAATCCAGACACGAGAGAGAGAAGAAAAAAAACTAAGGGCAGGTCTATATAACTTCACAGAAAAGGTTTGTAAGCATTTTTAAAACACGAAAAAACATGTTAACATGCATATTGTTTAAATGTTATGCCTATACTTGCTTTATAAGTATAATGTTTATGGATTGCCACATTCACATCTATTGTAAGTGTCTCACTGTAACACAGAAAAGAGGGATGAAATATTTTGTGTTAATCAACATTATGCCACAAATGCTGCTGATTAAGCTTAACTTGTATTGAACCTAACATTTTACTTAATTAATACACTTATTCATACTTGTGATGGCTGCTCATCAAAATGTTGTACTGTTGTGCACTATATTTTTGGCCTATTTCCCTTGAAGAAAAAGACATTTTATTCTATCAGCTAAAAAACTATTTTGTGTAGCATGCAGATGGCCTCAGAGCTCAAAGAGAGAGATGCTGGTTATGGACAGCAGGTATTGTAAAGGTGTAGCTGTGCTCTTTTGGCTCCATCTGCTGAAACCTGAGTTTAAGTTTTAAGGGTTACTTTTGTGATGGTAAAACTGTTCCCATGGTAACGGCAGCCTGTAACTCGACCCCAGAAGAGCAGCAGTCTGTCTTTCCTCAGCATCTGGTCAGCAGTCAGTGACGTCCTCAAAAGATAATGCAACACTGCAACACAAATACAAATATTTTTGAGTAATATATTTGTAATAGAAATGGAAGTATTCACGTTGTGTTTGTGTTGCCAAATGTGTCTTTCTAATTATTTTATATGTTTCCAAAAGTGTGTCCAGAAACACCTTCCTGTGCTAATGGAGAGACTCTCTCTTGGTTTGCCATTAGTCAAGATTCTTCTTTATATATGTATAAATATATAATGATGGAGCCAACATTGCAAAATTCTGATTAATACTTTTTTCTTTTTCCTTTTTATCCCCTTTTCTCCCAATTTGGAATGCCCAGTTTCCACTACTTAGTAGGTCCTTGTGGTGGCACGGTTACTCACCTCAATTCAGGTGTCAGAGGACAAGTCTCAGTTGCCTCCACTTCTGAGACCGTCAATCCGTGCATCTTATCACGTGACTCGTGCATGACACCGCAGAGACTCACAGCATGTGAAGGCTCATGCTACTCTCCACAATCCACATGTGACTCTACCCTCCCTAGCAACCAGCCCAATTTGGTTGCTTAGGAGACCTGACTGGAGTCACTCAGCACACTCTGGATTCAAACTCACGACTCCAGGTGTGATAGACAGCGTCAATACTCGCTGAGATACCCAGACCCCTGATTAATACTTTTTAATAGTTTTTGGGTGATTCCACGTATGCGGTGCCATACAAATTAAACTTAACTTTCTGTCAATTATCAATTATCAAGTGTGTTTTCCTATCTCAGGCAATAATATTTCATTTTTCTTTCTTCTGGATAATAGCTGCATGTATCTCAGCCTGTTCCTAAAATAAGTAATGATTTTCCTTTTAACAGAGCCAATAAGAAGAAGTCTATCACATTTTGTAGAAATGTGATTCAAAATCACATTGGAAAGGGAAATAGGCCAAATGTTTCCAGGAGTGATATATTATATATATATATATATATATATATATATATATATACAATTTTAATAAAACTATGAAGTAACAGAATAATGCTGCATGCCAGGATTGTATAACAGTGTTGAATACAGAGTAAATGTGCAGTCACATACCTTTGCACAGCCAAATTCTGTGGGTGAAATATAGTCATCTCAATGGAAATCCGCACGATCGTGAATTTCACGCAATGGACTTCCGGTTGGACTTCCGAACTTATGTCAGCTTGACCAATAGGAAGTTGCTTGTGTAATGGGAGCCTGCTGGTACGTGATAGCTGTGCGGTATGTGTAAACCTCACTCCCCTGGCCTCAAGAGGTGCACTAGCGACTGACACTAGAGGCTGTAGCCTTTAGCCTTCTCGTCAGCGTGCCTGCCTTCCATCCCGGCTAACACAGGTTTAAATCCTGCTCAGAGTGGATCGAGCAGGACAGGTTACACTTGGTTTGGCAGTGACCTCTGAGTGAGTGGTGCTTCGTAAACATAATGGACAAGAGTATCATTTTAGCAGTGAGATTCTTTTTAACCTCACACTTTCACTTTCACACATGCTAAACATCCAAACACGGCATCTTCGGCTGCAGAATTTTGCCATGCAAATTTATGTGTGACTGCATCTTCAAGGTGTGAGTCAACCAACTTCCTTGTTAGGGCACTGACCAGGGAGTCTGCCATTTTTAGGGCGGCCCCACTTGTAAAATTGTTCCACTGCACTCCAAACTTTTAAGCTCCATAAAGGACATAAAGGCATCATAAAGGTAATCCATACAACTCGAGTGGTTTTATCAATGTCTTCTGAAACTATACAATCCATTTTGGGTGAGAAACACACCAAAAAGTAACACTGCCACCATGTTGTTTTGTCACATGTTATTTCACTATAAATTTTGACATTTGCAGTCTCCTTGATGCAATCATGGTTTGAAGCTCAATTACACTTTTTTTTATTATATTCTCCCCTTTTCTCCCCAATTTGGAATTCCCTATGCACTCTAAGTCCTCGTGGTTGTGTAGTGACTCGCCTCAATCCAGGTGGTGGAGGATGAATCGCAGTTGCCTGCGTGTCTGAGATTGTCAATCCACACATCTTATCATGTGGCTTCTTGAGCATGTTACCGCAGAGATGTAGTGCGTGGAGGACCACACTATTCTACACGGCATCCATACATAACTCACCACGCGCCCCACCGAGAGTGAGAACCACACATTATAGTGACCATGTGGAGGTTACCCCATGTGAATATACCCTCCCTAGCAACTGGGCCTTATGATTGGTGAGAATTGAATGTTGCAGTCAAGGAAGAAGTTGAAAAGATATCCGTCAAGCCAGACGCTTTGTGCTTACTGTTGTGTTCTGAACCTACATTAGTCGATTTAAAGTATAGCATTCCAAACTTTAGTACACTGTCAACCTCTGGTACAAAATCACTTAGTTTGCCTCTGAAGACAATTTATTCCTGGCTTTCCTTAACCTAAGCGGTTGATAAAGTTGATATCTTTATTCATTCTTTTCTGCATTGTATTGGTATTCTTTTCTGATTCTCATCTAGTGCTTCACTGACAACTGACAAAGTGAACAATAAACCAACTCAAATAAGGGAGCAAACTCTGGCGTTTCTTTGCTTTTAAGGCCTTTATCTGCTCTGAAATTATCATGGCGGCTTTTAATAGGGCTGATCTTAGATGGAATTGTGCCAGCAGGTCTGTGAAAGAACACACACACACACACACACACACACACACACACACACACACACACACACACACACACACACACACACACACACACACTCACTCTGGATTAGAGTTTCATTTCTAAACTCTCACTTGCATTAAAAAGTGTTTTTGTTTTGCAGAGAGCACATAAAACAAAAGCACCCTTTCAGGGAAGTCAGTTTGGAAGAGTAAGATTTTAATTAAATCAAATTTTTAAAAATAATTTTAGAGTTTTTTACTCACCATGATACTACAGGATAGGCTAAGGGCACCCCTTAAATATATATATATATATATATTTTTCCCCTGGTCGAAAAGTTAATCAAGATTGAAAAAAAAACCCAAACATTTTTATTGAATATTGACAGAGCAACATAATTAATTAAAAAAAAAATTATATAACTGAAAGTTGTTTGATTACATTTTTTTTAAAGGGGGTCAAAAATGGCCCAAATTTAGGGCAAAAGGCCCATGGGGGGGGGGGGTTATCTAGTGTAGATGTAGTATACTGTACAGGCAATAGTTATAGGGCAAAATTGGACATCTAATGCAAATATTTTTGAGACCGCAGGATGCTTTTTTTTCCGGCAGCATTTATACTGCAAGGCTATTAAGGCATTAGCACAGATCTGATCGGTTTACCATATCTGATTTTTTTTTACCTGCCTGTTTACATTTACCATGTCATAACCAACATTAATCACCCTCCAAGCCGTACTAGGCTGTTAGTCAGCACTATTTAGCATTATTAGAACTATTTAGCTAAATCTGCTCATGTAATTCAACCAATTAATTATCATTGATGTCCTCTACATTCTTAAAATGTGTGTGCACAAAATCAGCCTCCTGTGTATTGTAAAGATTTCTGGTAAACTTACAGAGTTTTTAGCTTAATGTTTGTCTCCTTGTTGTTAAATGAGTGCTTGTTAAACTATAATTGATTGACATCTTGTACCTCCAGAATGTTGTTAATTTACTTATGTTTAGGAAAGTACTATGCTACTGTGACTGGTCCTGCTCAACCCGCTCCGAGCAGGATTCGAACCGGTGTATGAGGTTTACACATACCTTACAGCTATCACGTACCAGCTGGCTTACACTCACTGATGCCAGTTGAAATCCCGCTCAGAGCGGGTAGAGCTGGACAGGTTACAGTGCTGCTGTGACCCGGACAGGATAGCTGTGCGGAATGTGTAAACCTCACTTCCCAGGCCTCAATAGCCTCAAAACCTGACACAACAGACTCTAGTTTCTTTTGATTTGTAGAGACAGTCGACTCCGTTGTTCTCAACAAGTTTTGTTTCAGGACAGATTTTACATTGGACATCATGTGACGACCCAACACGGTACAAAAACTAACAAAAGTTTAAAAAAAATGTGCTTAAAATCAAACATGAATTTGATTTTGAGCAGCATAGGCCCAACAATCTGACGTTTCTGACTAAGTATTATCATGACAAAATAGAAGTATTGATGACAATTTGCCTTGCAAATGTCTCTTGGCAGCCAATAATTAATCAGACCAAACACATTATGGTACTCCTCCATTTTTAAAGTTAATAAGCCTATTTATTGAACTATTCTAACTATACACAGTTATAAGGTATGTTGTGTTTTATAATTTGCATTTACTGTAGCTTTGTTTTCTCCTGCTGTTCAGAGCCCTATCAAAAGAGAAGCACTTTGTGTTGAGTCACTCTGTCAATGTTAAGGGACACTTTCGAATCATATTTCAGCAACAATTTACCATAAACAGTGAGCTTACAGCTCTCTCTCTCTCAGGCTTTTCTGTTGCAAAGAAATCTTGAGACAGGATCAAGATATGACATCATTCTTGCTTGTTTTGCTGTCCATAAAAACAAGAGGCAGAACAACAAGCGCAAGGAAGCAAAAACAATAAGTGTAATACAATAAAGTAAAAACAATACGGATTGGCAAGCATTATGTTAAGATGTGTAAATCATGCCACAGCATTTGAAATTCATCCCCTCCAACGTTGATCCCCGAATCCAGTATATTGTGTCTTTCGTACACCAGGCTCAATATCTTGTCAATGCATACGCCATGTGGGAAACTTCTCTAGTCAGCTTACTGCAGCAGTCCGAATGGCATAACACGCATTACTTTGGGGCTAAACCACACTGGAAGTCGAGGCAAAATGGCCATTAGCCTAAGGAGCTTGTCTGCCGTTTGGAGGCATTGTCTTGGGATTGTGAGCTCGGGTGGGAGTTTTAAAAGGTTTTAGAGGAGGGCTAAAAGTCTTCTGCCACGTGCCGATCCCAATGATGTGGCAGAGCGGAATGAAAACAATGCTATGGATTTGCCAGCTCATCTCCCAGAGTCCCTCCCTTTCTCTCGGGCAGCTTTGGCTTGGCGGCATGGCTTTGGGAGGATTTGCTACATTCTCATTAGGTAAATTGGTTTGGTGGCTTCCGAACCACTCGGCTTGACCAGTGAAGTCTGATGCATATATAATGTACTATTTCTATAGCTTTTAGTACAAAAGACTAGAGGAAAAAAGACAAGGGCTTCAAGAGTTCAATGGATGTTCTAGGTCAGTGGTTCAACTGGTGGATCGCATCTCAAAAGTGGGTCACAGGTAAAGACAAGCAAAGACAATGCTGAATGCAAATAATACAACACAACTAACTGTATTGATGTTCATAGATAGGATAGAAAAATTAACAGACTTCTCAACTTTTATAAGCGAGGAGATAATTATTCCCAAATCCCAAATCAAGTGGTTGACGACAAAGGTTGTGCATCCAATCAAACTCTATGGTATTTTGGCACAAGAAGTCCATCAATTTATATAGATAGTTTGACTGTTTGCAATATTCTTGCAAAATTACATTTCACAAGTTCTCTGGCTCATATAGAGTAGTCCTAGGACCTAGAGTGTATTAAGGTAAATGTATTTGGGATGCTGTCAATAATGGAGGAGCTTGAGCATGGGACTGGGCTTAAGCTCTAAGATCGGAATGCAGGATTGGCTTCGTTTTCACATAGAAAAGGTGAGTTATTTTATTAAGCGAATATCTTGTTACAACATTTTCCAAAGAGAAATTTCACATATGGCTATATATGGAAAACATAATTTCCCAAATCACAGTGTCATTTTATATAGGCAATATGTCCAAATAAATGAATAATAATTTTAGAAATATGCATGTATGGCCATATATCTGATATCTGTATGGGATAACGTGTGTATGTGGTTTTGTGTTTATAGTGAGGTGTTCACAGATGTAGAAATTGAATATTTTCAATAGGTTTTGTTATAGAAAACAAATGTATACTTATTGTTTGCAGCAGTCTTTCAATTAATGTTTGCAGGGGGGAAAACATAGACCAAGGCAGAAAATTACACAAAATGTTTATTAACATAAGTTATGTCAGTCAGATGAAATAATAGAAAATACAGTAACCAAACTGTATTTAAAAATGAAAAAATAGCCAAACATTTACTGAATGAAATGTTCTCTGACTTCTGCTCCTGCAGGATGCATTCTGCCTTGATGTGGGTTCAGTGGATCATAATCATCATCATCAGTAGTAGCAGCATCTTCATCATCATCATCATCAGCACCAGCATGACCCCTCTTCCTCCTCAGGAAGTTGAACAAATTTCTGTGACTGAAATGTTGTGACTGGATTTTTTGAGGAGATTTGGGGAAAGTCAGTGTGGTGTTCATAAGCTGTAACAGCAAAGGTGTTACTGCTTTCACAGCCTCTCTGACCTAAGAATTGCTGAGACACGGGCCATCAACAACCACCTCCATAAAACTTCCCACAGCACAATAATTCAGTGCAGCTAAAAACGGCACTGCTGGACTTAAGGTGGAGTTATGTAATGACATTGCATACATTTGATCTGGCATTCCAATTTTACTGTGATGCACCGAGTCACAAGTATCACCTATTATGTGCTCATTTCAACATGTTAAACTACTGGATACATACCCAGAGTATTAGACAAGAACTAACTCAAAACACTTGTTAAAAAATGACTTTAAATGTATTTTGGTCATCAAATGGGATATTATATTTTGTATTTAAATTCAGATTGTGAAGGGTTTTAACTTCTCTGTCACTGAAAAGCAAGTTAAAATCATGTGTTTGTTGCCATGCAACACCACACAGCTTCACCAGAGCCCCATTTGACAGACCCAGTCAGTCTGAAGTGAATCTTTCACTCCATATATATTTAAATCTATATCTTTCATTGTGTCAAGAATAAAAGTGGAGTTCTTATTGGTTTTTGGAAAGTGTTCCTATGTATGTGCTCAAAAATGTGGTAAAGTGAGGTAAGAGGGAAACACTATTGCAGCTCAATACTGCGAGATGTCGCTGTGAAAACAAACACACAAGCAACAGAGGGGTGTGTGAAAATAAAGCGAAACAACGGAGAACAGAAAATAACAGAAGTAGTCCTCAGATGCCATGTTCATTATTTACAGCAGCAGTATGGGGAAAGTACGTTGCTGTGGCGCTGCTTACTGACCGAACCGCTTGTATACTGTAGTAAAGAGTACACCACTTACAAAGTGCATATAAATGCTATATTCGTGTCTTAAGCAGTTTTTTCTTTTTTTTTTTTTTTTAGCAATAAACGTCTTTCTGTCCATGTTAATGAGCTGTTCTAATTTGAGATCCATTTGATCTCTGCAGAAGATATTACTCTACCCTCTGAGTAATGTCATTAATGTATGCGAGACATAGTTACTAGGGTTTCGGGAAACAGTCTTAGAAACTAGCTTCTCTACCGATGCATCATACTACGGTGTTAAGCAGTGAGTAACATCATTCTACGGGAAACACACCCAGGTTGATATTTTTGTATTTTAAACAATTTTGCGACTATATTGGGTCACCTTTTGATGCAAATCTCTGCTCTAGATTTTAACCATTGAACTATTAGCACACACACACACACACACACACACACACACACACACACACACAAAACAATGCAAGTGTAGCGAAGCAGAGAGAGTATAGAAAGAACTAAGATGCTTTACCACACCTTTAACAGTGATGGCAAGATAGGATCGACTACGCCACCCCGGGAAGACCAGGGAAATAGCCCGAAGGGCACACAGGTTCGCTTTGAGCGGATGGGTGGAAAGACAAGAGTTGTATAAGTAAAGAAGTCTTTATTTTGTTCATTAATACAGAATAAATACTTAGAAATTCAAGGTTTAAAACTCTTACACTGGCATTATAATATTGAGGAACACCATCACTCGCATCCACACACACACACACACACACACACACACACACACACTTAAACCAACCAAGAGTGGAGGTGTCTGGAGGTACGGGCAGCTGCCAAATCAGAAAACAAACCCCCCAAATAGTCCACTTCAAATACCCAACTGCACGCGTGAGGGTTAGATGCCAAAGACACACAACACTAGGTGTGAACACACCACACTAATGGCAGCTTTGCCTTCAACCTCCAGAAACCTCACCCAGCTCCTACAACAACACATACACAAGCCAAGATGATTCAATGTCAGTCAGATAGTTCAAGGATTTAAACCACTTGACTTAGTGGTCCTCACAATACCACATCAAAACAAATTAACATAAACAAAAAAAACTAAATTCACTCTGGGTTATAGTGATCACAGAAAATAAGACACAAAATACACCCAGAAACAAAGTAAATAACAAATAAATCATACATACATGCTTACGAGTATGGAATTCATAGCGGCGGCCAAAAGAGAGGGCCAGCTCACACCAAGCTGAAGATACTTATAAAACACGAAGGAAATGAATGCACAAGCTTCACAAGCGGCGTGCAACAAAATCATAACAAAAGGTTTCCATCATCATGAATGTCGAGGCAAAACAGCGACGCACTAATTATACGCGATCGCAATTCAGCGTTGACACTTTATTCTCCCAACTAGCCCAAGAGACTCAGTTATGCAGGGGGGCCTGCCGAGCAGGAAGATAAGTGTTAGACACAGCAGCAAGTTATTAACACCCAAAACTATAATCTTACATACCACGGGATGATCACTGCACACAAACTGCTTCATAGTCACGCACCATAATCAGGAACAGGTAGATGGCATGCTATCAATGCCACTGAAGACATAACAAATCATAAGTTGCCAGACGCAACCAATTTCTTCATTAAACAGAAGGCTACACATACCTGTGAGAAGTGGGCAGCAAACACACAGCAGGCAGGAAAAAAACAGCTTACCGTCTGAGCCTGACAGCGAGAGAAATTCCTATCAACCGCCTGCACAAAACGAGAAAGCACGAGTTTACCCCAAACAAATCACATACCTGCGGCAACCACGGATGACGTCACAAGGGCGATACCACAACGCATACCAAGCGGCCACCGCACATCCCTTATATGTCACAAGAAAGGGGCGGTTGATAAACTACGCACAGGTGAACAATATCCTCCTAAGTGTATTCAGTCACCCTGCTACAATCTACCCCCCCAATTACAGATCGTCGCCCCGACGATAACTCGCTTGGCCCCCCCCCCCCATTAGTCCCAAGGTCTAAAAAAGGCAAGTATTGCATTAGACATCAGCCCCGGGGTTGCAGCAACAGTTGCCCTTTCCCCCACGCCCCTAGGCAAACGATGAATATTAGTATGCTGGCCAGCTGTGGCCCTCCTTGATCTCCCTGGGCCACCCTCAGCAACAGGAGGCGGTTCCATAGCTGACGTACCGGATGATAACAGTGGGTCAACCTCTGGGCCACCGAGTTCGCTTTGCTCCCCTAACACTCTCGGCTCTGGTACTGGAGGAGCGGACTCGACCGGGTCCGATACGAATTGGGGGCCTTCAGGTATGACTAACCACAAGTCCGCCTCATCCCCCTCCTCCTCCGGTTCCTGTTCGAGCTCTACCACTGGCCCATCAGGCACCACAGGAGCACAACTCCTTTGGATCCTAGCCTTTAGCAACGACCGATGAACTCTTTTCACTTTACCCTCCTCATGTATTGGCGCAATGCTATACACCGCGCCCCCAGATCTAGGAGCCTCTACCACCTTATACACCACTGGACTCCACAGGTCCTGGATTTTATGGCGCCCTCTAATGCCATAATCACGGAGGTAAACCAACTGGCCCTCTTCCAGTGGCGTATCTCGAACATGTCGATCAAAATGCGTTTTGCGTCGATCAGCAGTCTGTCTCAGCCGTTCTCGTGCTCCCTCGAACGCCACTTTCAACCTTGTCTGATGTTCCACCACCCATTCGTGCACGTCACCAGCCACCGGCTCTTGAATTCTACCGAGCAAGAAATCAATGGGGAGTCGTGGCTCCTGGCCAAACATTAAAAAGTAAGGAGACTCCCCAGTAGCTTGATGCGGGGTGGTGTTATAGGAGAAGAGCACCTGAGGGAGACTGGACGCCCAGTCCCGCTTACCTGAAACTGGTAATGTCCGCAGCAGGTTGTGCAATGTTCTATTAAACCGCTCGCACTGCCCATTACCAGAAGGGTGGTAAGGAGTAGTACGAGACTTCTCGACCCCGTACAATTTACAAAGTTGCTGGATCAAAAATGATTCAAAGCTCCGACCCTGGTCAGAATGAATTCTCCCAGGCACCCCCAATCTGTAAAACCACTCAGTGACCAATACCTGAGCCACTGTCTCAGCCCGTTGATCTCGGGTAGGGACCGCAATGGTATATTTTGTAAAAACATCCGTCATTACCAGAATGTTTTCCAACCCTGAACAGGATACCTCGAGCTGGGTGAAATCGATGGCCAAAATTTCATTTGGTCGGGAAGCCAGCAAATGACCCATAAAACTACGAGCACCTGGCTGTAGATCCTTCGCAGCCTGGCACCTCTCGCACTGCTGACACCATTTCGCCACCATGGCTGACATACCTGGCCAATAACAGCGCTGGCGTACCAGCTCTGTGGTGCGTTCGATACCCTGGTGCCCATGCTCCTGGTGTAACCCAGTTAAGACCTCCACCTGCAAAGCAGAAGGCAGCACCAATTGAAAGATCTCTTCGCCACCATCAGAGCGAAGAATACGACGGTATAATACCCCCTGTAACTCCATCAACCGATCCCACTGACGAAGCAAAGTCAGAGCATCCCTAGAGAGCTGCCGGTGCTCATAAGGCCCAGGGAACTTACCCTCTCTGAAAAAGAATAAGACCTCCCTAATCACTGGGTCTGCCTCTTGTAGCGAGCTCAAGTCAGTGGAGGAATGCCCCGGCAAAACAACCACAGCGGCTTGGCTAACCAACGGAACAAACCTTGATTTCTCAGCATGCTGTACAAATGCCGGGACTACCGCTCCCGGCAGCATGCTGTCCAACACCCCTACAACTGGAGGCTGGCATCTTGATAAGGTGTCAGCATTTTTGTTGACCCTGCCTGGTCGATACTTGACCTCAAAATCAAAGCATGCCAGCTGTGCCGCCCATCGTTGCTCAGTGGCACCAAGCTTTGCTGTCATGAGGTGGCTGAGAGGGTTATTATCTGTGAAAACTACACATTTATTGCCCAATAAATACTCCCTGAATTTTTCGGTCATGGCCCACTTGAGCGCTAAAAATTCAAGTTTCATTGAACTATAATTTAACATATTACGCTCGGGGGGCCTAAGACCGCGACTCGCATACGCAACAGGCCTCACCTTCCCATCTTGTTCCTGTGAAAGGACTGCTCCCAACCCACTCAGGCTGGCGTCTATATCCAAAATAAACGGTAGGGAGAAATCTGCATAGGCAAGCACCGGAGCCTTAACAAACATTGCCTTTAGCTCATCGAAGCTATTTTGGCACTGCTCCGTCCAAGCATCAGCAAAACCCTGCTCCACTCGCTTCCTGGGCCTAACACCTCCATACTCCGCTACCAACCTATGCAGAGGGGCTGCCAACTTGGCAAACCCCTCCACAAAACGGCGGTAATAACTGGCGAAACCCAAAAAAGAACGGAGCTCAGAAACACTGTTGGGCCTTGGCCACTGAGCAACCGCCTCAATCTTTCTTGGGTCAGTTGAAACGCCATCAGCTGAGATTACATGACCAAGGTATACTACCTCTGGGCGAAAAAAAGTACACTTCTCTAACCTCGCTTTAAGGCCTTCACCCTTCAGCCTACTCAGGACAACTTCCAGGCGCTCCAGATGCTGTGTCACTGAAGATGAAAAAATTACAATGTCATCTAGGTACAATAATAGCGACTGGCACTGTTGGTCACCGAACAACCGTTGCATTAGGCGTTGGAATGTACCGGGGGCATTACAAAGCCCAAACGGCATCCGGTTCCACTCAAACAGCCCAAATGGTGTACAAAAAGCTGTCTTAGATTTATCCCCTTCACTAACAGGAACCTGATTGTACCCGCTGGCTAAATCCATAGTGGAAAACCAGCGGGCACCTGTCAGAGCGTCCAAGGACTCCTCAATTCTCGGAAGGGGGAACGCATCCTTCCTAGTCTTGGCATTCAGTTGGCGGTAGTCCACACACATGCGTAGACTACCGTCCTTCTTTTTAACCAAGACTATCGGGGAAGCATAAGGACTACAACTTTCCCGTATAACCTGTGACTCCAACAGTGCATCAATGTGGGCCTTCACTACTTCATACTCTGAGGGTGGTATCCGGCGATGACGCTGCCGGACAGGGGTGTCATCCAACAAAGGGATGTCATGGGACAATAAACTAGTACACCCCAAATCTCCCTCATGAGCAGAGAACACACCCCGATACTCCAGTAATAAAGTCCTAACATGATCCTGATCTTGTGACGACAAAACAGACAGGTCAGTAGACCTAATCTGATCCTCCACCGTGGAAGCAACCAAAGCGCTATGGGAGCCAATACCAGCAAGGACAGAATTAACCTCAGTAACCCCCCTGGGCAAACTTACTACATAAACACTTGTAAGAGAGCCCAAGAGGGTCCGAGGATACAGCATTACGTCCGTAGTCCCTACGTTTACCACTGGTATAGAGACAGTTCCTCGGCTCACCCGCACCAACGATGATGACGCTAACAATCCAGCTGGTAGGCCCGACTCTGCCGGCTCAAATAACACGGTCTCCTTCGAGAATTTCTCGGAACATGTTGCCATTACTAATTTTAACGTACCGCCTGAAATACGCCATGCTCGACGGCCTCGCGTTCTTACCTGACCTACTTGATCGGCATCCAAACGGGTATCCACCTTATGACAGTGCTGAAATGCCTGAGTTACAAAATTGGGGGCCTGCAGTAAGGATGGTAGTTCAAAAAGGGCAGGACCATGCTGCCCAAAGAGCTCACGGTAACAACGACTGAGAATATTCATTCCCACAATACCTGGTACTTTAGAACACAAGCCGCCAGGGGGATCCCTGACAACAAGCACCCCACAGTCTGACACTAACCTGCCACAGAGCTCTACATCCAATTCTACATATCCAATATAAGGGATGTCCAGGCCGTTGGCAGCCCGCAACTGCAACCACTGGCACGAACGAAGGCGATCTTGACCCCATGGCTCAAAATGCTGTACAAAGCAACTCTCAGTAATGGTGGACACCATAGAGCCAGTGTCTAGCAGACAAGGCACCTGAACCCCACCAATAAGAACCACCAAATGCGGGCATGACGACATCAACCGAGGCACCGGACTAGCATTTTGACAAATGTCTAAGCCATTCTTTTCCCCAACCGAGCTGTGGCTCTGCAGCCCGGCGGGAACTAGTTTTCCGATGGCCGCTGAAACGAAGGCTGCCCACTTCCCCCTACACGAGCAGCTGTAAAGGGAGATTTAGAACCAGAGGGGATACGTTCCCCATCACACTCCCTAGCAACGTGACCTGGCTGCTGACATCTTCTACATATTATCGGATTAGTATGAGTAAATTTATTCCGTGGATACGAGGGATAACCAAATGAGTAAGGAGATTGACTCCGAGCAGCAGGAGCAGGACCCTGTAATAATGCCAAACCCTTAGTGAGCTGATCCAGCTGTGCCTGTTGAGACTTTAACATTTCCCTCAACTCACTTAATTCAGAGTTGGGCATTAAGCTAGGAGTATTCGACAACGGTCCCCCCTGCACCCCATATTGGATCAAAGGGGCTAATGGAACAGACTGACTTCGCCCACGTACCCCACCCGGCATTCCCTCCCGCTCCCATCTTATTGCTTCTCCACGAACCTCTAGCAAACTGGAAGTAGGTTGGCGGCGAACTAGCTGTTTAAGTTCACGACGCAGAGAACTATCCACTACATGTTCAACAAATTGATCGCGTAAGAGGTTCTCAGAATTTGACATTACATATGGGGACTGTTGCTTAACGCCCTCAAGGAGGCTCATTAGAGCGAGGGAAAACTCCAACAAAGTCTCCCCATCCCGCTGCTTTCGCGAGAAAAAGGCCTCCTGTAAGGCCACATATGACTGAGAGCAACCAAATACCTCCCGCAACGCAGAAATAATTTTATCTGGGTCACTTTTTTCAACCGCAGGACGATGCCGGATCTCTTCCCGTGCCTCCCCCTCCAAATGGTCAAACAAAAAAAATGCCCTATCAGTCACAGAGAGGTGACGCAACTGCATACATGCTTGTACTTCCTCAATCCACTCCTCAATGCTAATGCCAATATGGCCGTTAAACTTTGGGCACTTTCGATCTCGAGGTACGAAAACGAATCTTTCCGACTGAGTGGCACCCGTACCCAAGGGTACGGGTGCCCCTACAGGCATTACCGGAGCACTAAATGCTACACTTGGGCCTGGCAATTCAACAGAACGTTCTTGATGCAGTTTTTCATTATCAGCTTTAAGCTGCGCCACCAACTCTCTTAACTGTTGCAACTCTTCCTCCATGATCAATGCACTCACCAATCGTAGAGGGAAGCCGACGGAGTATGGGGATCCGGTCCACACCAGCCACGCCGCTGTTTTGCCTCAAATACAAACAAGCACCAGATACAAACTTGTGTAAAAAAAAAATTTTTTTTTTTAAATATACATACCCACGTCTCCACCCAACGCACACAAAGAAAAGGACCAAAACCAGGATCCTGCCGACTACGCCAATTTGTAGCGAAGCAGAGAGAGTATAGAAAGAACTAAGATGCTTTACCACACCTTTAACAGTGATGGCAAGATAGGATCGACTACGCCACCCCGGGAAGACCAGGGAAATAGCCCGAAGGGCACACAGGTTCGCTTTGAGCGGATGGGTGGAAAGACAAGAGTTGTATAAGTAAAGAAGTCTTTATTTTGTTCATTAATACAGAATAAATACTTAGAAATTCAAGGTTTAAAACTCTTACACTGGCATTATAATATTGAGGAACACCATCACTCGCATCCACACACACACACACACACACACACACACACACTTAAACCAACCAAGAGTGGAGGTGTCTGGAGGTACGGGCAGCTGCCAAATCAGAAAACAAACCCCCCAAATAGTCCACTTCAAATACCCAACTGCACGCGTGAGGGTTAGATGCCAAAGACACACAACACTAGGTGTGAACACACCACACTAATGGCAGCTTTGCCTTCAACCTCCAGAAACCTCACCCAGCTCCTACAACAACACATACACAAGCCAAGATGATTCAATGTCAGTCAGATAGTTCAAGGATTTAAACCAATTGACTTAGTGGTCCTCACAATACCACATCAAAACAAATTAACATAAACAAAAAAAACTAAATTCACTCTGGGTTATAGTGATCACAGAAAATAAGACACAAAATACACCCAGAAACAAAGTAAATAACAAATAAATCATACATACATGCTTACGAGTATGGAATTCATAGCGGCGGCCAAAAGAGAGGGCCAGCTCACACCAAGCTGAAGATACTTATAAAACACGAAGGAAATGAATGCACAAGCTTCACAAGCGGCGTGCAACAAAATCATAACAAAAGGTTTCCATCATCATGAATGTCGAGGCAAAACAGCGACGCACTAATTATACGCGATCGCAATTCAGCGTTGACACTTTATTCTCCCAACTAGCCCAAGAGACTCAGTTATGCAGGGGGGCCTGCCGAGCAGGAAGATAAGTGTTAGACACAGCAGCAAGTTATTAACACCCAAAACTATAATCTTACATACCACGGGATGATCACTGCACACAAACTGCTTCATAGTCACGCACCATAATCAGGAACAGGTAGATGGCATGCTATCAATGCCACTGAAGACATAACAAATCATAAGTTGCCAGACGCAACCAATTTCTTCATTAAACAGAAGGCTACACATACCTGTGAGAAGTGGGCAGCAAACACACAGCAGGCAGGAAAAAAACAGCTTACCGTCTGAGCCTGACAGCGAGAGAAATTCCTATCAACCGCCTGCACAAAACGAGAAAGCACGAGTTTACCCCAAACAAATCACATACCTGCGGCAACCACGGATGACGTCACAAGGGCGATACCACAACGCATACCAAGCGGCCACCGCACATCCCTTATATGTCACAAGAAAGGGGCGGTTGATAAACTACGCACAGGTGAACAATATCCTCCTAAGTGTATTCAGTCACCCTGCTACACAAGCAAAGAAGGTTTTTTGTATCTGCCAAGGAGCTCTTGGCATTTCATAATGTTTATTAGCAGCTGCTACATTTTCTTGGAAATTGTTCATTCTAGCATTGTTTTTGAAGGAAAATTGTCATATTATTAGTTTTGTTTACTGAGGCAAGCATCACTAACACTGCTGCTCATATGTAGAACAAACCCCTAATCCTAACTACAGCATCAAACTCATCCCGCATGCTACAGACATGAATGATAGATCAATCCCATAGACTTACTTTACAGAAGGGACTTGAGTCTAAGTCCAGAATATAAGAGAATTGAAGGTGAAACCTTTTGACTTTGAGGCCATGATTAGTAACCACTGGACAGAACAATGCCCTAAACATGCACATGATTTGAATGCTTTGCCCACATTGAAATGTTCACATGGAGTCTGTACTATTAATTCTGTCTGTGTGCTTTTGTAATAGCAATCAATATTCACTGTTGATGTATGTTTACATATGTACAACATAGTGAATGTTGTTCAGTTATTATATGTTTATTTAGCAATGTTTGGTTTGATGATTGTTGTGTGGCTACCCCTCGATCCATATATATAATATCAGAATCAGACATACAAGGATTTTTTCTTGGTGGCAGAAGCTTCCAGTGCACAAACAATACAGCAACAAGACAGAGACAACAACAATAATAATAATAATAATAATAATAATAATAATGCAATAAAAAATGTATAAAAATTTATTTTTATTTAGTAGGTAACTCAATTATTGTCTCATAACATGCACTGTATGATGTATAGTCGGTGGCAGCGTTACGATTTCCAGGCCCCGAGCAACCATTCAGTCGGGGGGCCCCATTTCAGCATACAACTGGAGAAAATTACATAAAAGTGATTTCATATCATAATTTTAATATCATTTCTAACAGACATTCAACAGTAACAGAACAACAAGTACATTCAAAATATTAAATGAAATACAAATCTAGATAAAGATAATGAATGCATGTTTTCCACATTTGATTTTTTTCCCACTCAGTGAACACAAGGAAGAATGGTATATTATTTACAATATAATATCATTCATATGCATCAATACAGTAATAAAAAAAAGCAATATTTACCTCTATATATATTTTGAGAAAACATTTTGGTAAATGAATAGAGTGTGCAAAAACTCAATTATAAGGCTATTGTCCAGTCAAGCTTATTTTTATAATTTAACACTGATTTTTTTTATACTTTAGTGATATATTTCTGTCATATTTACTTTACCTGGAGCTTTTATTTTGATGAACATTAATAGTGCACAGCTGTATGAAGGTTTACAATATTTATCTTTACAAATCTGGTGAAAAATTGTCACCTCCTACATTTCTGTGATACTGCGTTGCGTTCAATATATGTATAATAACTTTAAGCGAGTTCAAATGTTGGGAAATGTGCGTATGAGTGAACCTGTTGCACTTTCTGTTCACAATGCACACGAACAGCTCCGAGACGGCTGGAAACATCGTCACCTCGCGTGAACACAACAGCCCGCAATCATCATGTTTTCTTCAGCTTCCAAACGGAGCCCTCCAGACATGCGGGTGTAAAGGGGGCCAGTTGGTAGATAGCTGTGCAGTGTGTAAACCTCACTCTCCTTACCTCAAGAGGTGCACTAGCGGCTGACGCTAGAATCTGTAGCCTTTAGCCTCCCTGTTAGCGCACCCACCTCCCACACCTAAGACACCAGTTCAAGTTCCGTTCGGAGCAGGGCGAGCAGGCCCGTTTACACTGGGCCCCACGCAATTGCATTGTTTGTGCGGTGGTTAACACCACAACTCTTTATAGCAGAAAATCATAAGTTATCTCAAATTCTTTGACTAGGAGTGCACACTAGCATTGGAACAGGACAATAGGCTTTCATTTATTTGTATTAATTGGGTTTAAATACAGTTTAATTTGTGGCTGCATCATGGGTGAATTAGAGAATGCGCAGCTTCCTGTACCATATGTTTACCTGCACTATGAATTGTGGGTAATGTAGGATCTGTGTAAATACGGGTTTCTTGAAAGTGAGAGATCACTATTTTTGGTATCATTGTTTTGTTGATTTAAGGTTTATTGAAAATTAAGAATGACATTGTTTGGAATATTTAATGAATTTATGTTTGATATTGTTTGACCTTTATTGTAATATGCTTAGAAGTTTATTTATTGTTCATGTAATGTTTGTGTTCTGGGAGTGTCGAATGGTTTGGACATTCAGATAAAATGTGCTGGAAAATGTGCATTTTTTACAATCAATCAAAAAATGTTTTATTCTTGGTACAACATACCAAAATACTTACATTTATGCATTTGACTGACGCTTTTATCCAAAGCGACTTACAGTGCACTTATTACAGGGACAATCCCCCCAGAACAACCTGGAGTTAAATGTCTTACTCAAGGGCACAATGGTGGTGGCTGTGGGGAACGAACCAGCAACCTTCTGATTAACAGTTATGCTCTTGCCTACTTAGCTTGGCTAGCTAAAGCTGTTATAAGTCATTTTTGCACTGACCTTTAACCTCCACAACATATTTTACTCCACTGACAGTTAGGTTTAGGGTTGGGTTAGGGTTAGGGCATATGGTTAATAAAATACACATTCCTGTAGACTATAAAACATAATTTACAACTAAAAATACAACTCACTTTTAGCACCCCTCTGTGGACATTTCACCTGGAGTTTACGCTTGCCTATACATTCGACATTGGGGGCAGTGGTTTGAATATCGCTATGCACAGACCAATTTCAGCCGAAGAACATTCAACCTTTCCTTTAGTTCAATTTGGTTTAAGGAATGTCTTAACTTTTAGCAACTGATCAAATTATGAGTCAAGAGGCAGATGTGGTCTGTTGTATGATGCACATATAGGGAAATATAGTAGTTTAACCAGGCATTCTGTGCATTGAGAACACTTGCATACTGCGCACAGTAAACACTATAGCCAGAGAAAAGTTCTTACGTATCTCCTTGCATACTACGGAATATTTTATACCTTTGACTTTTCTTTTGACAGAGAAAAGTAAGACAAAATGTAAAAACCTCACATAAGCTGTTCTTGTACAGTATCTGTGATGACTTCCATAAGAAATTGTATGGGAAGGTATATATGACAGTCATATGATGTTTATGAACACAAATACAAACAAACATCTGGTTTATCTTGCAAGTATGATAATGATTTTGACAATTGCCTACATTTTATATAGATATGAAATGCTTTACACAGGGATTTATTAAATGTCTTTACCATATATTTGACTGTTCTAGGGGAAACATGTAACACAAAACCAAATCTCAGGACACACTATAGGAATATGAGAATAAGAAACATAATAACAAGAGCTGAGCATTATGAGAAAGGTAATGTGGACAGATGGTTCTTGTTTTTTTACAGGATAGACAGTTAAAAAAATGTAATGAAAAAATCAGTTGCCCATTTTAAACCTCCAAGCAGATTATGGAAATCTCATTTTGTCTTGCATTTTCTTCTCGCTCTGTACAGTAATAAGCTGTGCAGTTATGAAGTGATGCAATACAAAAATCCTGCGATGTTCAAGCCAAGGATTAACTTAGACACTGTTTTTCTGTTCTTCCTAGTGGTGGGAAAACAAATCTATGTCGTGTTAATATCAAGCATATAGGGTTTTTCATGAAAAACAACACGTTATTGAAGAATAATTTTTAAATACAGCTAAATATAGTTCACTTGCATTTGAGCACTATTGAATACAGTGTCTGACGTCCTGCAATCTGTTAAAAGTAGTGTACATTAAATCCATTGCAGAAAGATCTATGCAAATTCCCCAAAACATACTGTTCACTTGACACTCTCTTTATTAAAGGACAAAAGTCCAGGAAGACCTGCATTGTCGAAGGCTCATTAAATAATGATCCTTTAAGCCCAAGCTGCTGACATATTTAATGTTTGCCCTGCATTTTCAGCCATGATTTTCTTAAATGGAGGGTATTAAGAGAACAAGTCTTTCAAAATCCTGCTGTGCTGAAAGAACACATGATTTGATTCCTCTTAAGATTCATGTATCACTCATTAAATAAAGAGTTCCTTAAAGCTGTACTATCCAGTTGACCACTTTGACTACGAGAGCAGATTAATAATTATTTCCTCATGATGTGTGTGTGTGTGTGTGTGTGTGTGTGTGGGGGGGGGGGGGGGGGGGGGGGGGTCACAAGATGCTCAGAACTGAAACAATAGGACTGCAGGCAAGCCACGCGCCACAACAGATTGAAACCTAGTTGTGGGGCGACATGATTTCTCAAAGTGAAAGAAAATCTCCTTACAAGCAGAGCCTGACTTTGTAAAGCATTAGAGAATGAGCCCCTCCAGCAGTGTTTATGAGATGATTTCAGCTTGTTTTTTATTATTGTTTATCTATATGTGTCAGTGTGTGTGAGCGCTTATGAAGAGATAAACTGTATATGATGGCACATCCACAAGGAGGAGCTGTGTGTGTAGAATCTATAAATACTTCTGTACTACACACCTGTAAATAAGTAAAATGGTCTACAGTATAGGAAAATACATTTTAAACAAGGAAACAGAAAGTCATTTTTAAGCACATATTGATTCAGCTAATGTTGGTACATTTTAAAAATGTATGTCTTCAGTCAGGTCATACCAAAAAAGATGCGACGTAAGTGAACGGTGACTGTCTGAAACTGACGTACTGTCAGGGTTGGGAGGATTACTTTTGAAATGTATTCCACTACAGATTACAGATTACATGCTCTAAAATTTTATTTGTAACATATTCCATTAGATTACTCAAGGTCAGTAACGTAATCTAAATACTTTGGATTACTTCTTCAGCACTGTAGCCCACCTTTTTCACTTGTTTTTACAATAAAAACTCAAAATACACATTAAAAATACATTCTCTGAAAAACCCAAATATCTTACGCAGTGTTCTTTCTAAAACAAGATACATCAAATTCATCTTGTTTTAAGAATTTATAGATATTTTAATACAAAAATGTTATCAAGAATATGATTTTTGCCCTAATATCAAAGATCTTGTTAGAAAAAAAAGAAATTATGATCCAACGTGAATTTTCTTGATAAAAAATATGATCGTTTCTGGTGACACGTGTCAAATGCACTTTGGATCGCATCATTTATATGTATAAATGTTTTCCATCTGAAAGGATTAAATATTAAATGAAACACATGACAATAAAATGCAAAAGTAATCTCTTCAGTAATCAAAATACTTTTTGAATGTAACTGTATTCTAATTACCAATGATTAAATTGTAACTGTAGTGGAATATATTTACTAATATTTTGTATTTTGAATATGTAATCCTGTTACATGTATTCCGTTACTCCCCAACCCTGTATAACGTATAACATCTTCTTTTGTGTTCCACAGAAATAAATTCATGCAAGTTTGAAATGTAATCATTAATGTGATCTTTTAGAGTACACAATACTCAAATCTGATTATTTATGGATGTTTTTTCAGATGTTTTGATTACAATCTATATTAAGTACCATTAAACATTAGTAAACATGAAATCAAACAACACAACAACATGAAACAACACGAGGGTGGGTAAATGATGACATATTTAATGTTTGGGTGAACTATTCCTTTAATTAATGTCGTAGTTTTGCTGTAGAAATGATTGCCTTGTCATGGATCAGATACTTGCAATTCCTATCATCAAATAACTATGGAAGATGTATCCCGCAACGTAATAAAAAAATAAAAGAGGTAATTTTTATCTCTTATTATCTCAGAATTGCTAGATATAAACTCGATATATCTAGAGGTATATGTAACCTTGTGTAGCTGGCAATGATGATGACATGAATTGAAGAACCCAAGTGCAGTTTATTTATAATTGTGAAAACCCTAACTCAGCACATGAACTAAACTAGACTTAAACATGGCTTGACTCAAACATACATCAATACTAGACAAGAGACAAAGGAAACATGAAGGCTTAAATTCATGGATGGGGAAACATAAGCCAATCAACAAACAGAACTCTAAACAAGATAACAAGACTAATAACCTAAAACCAATGACAAACTAGAACTGATAACATAGTATTCAAACAATGAATCAATGAAAACAAGACACATGAACATGGAGGGAAACAGGAAGATCACATGACATTAACTTTCCAAAATAAGAGACATGAAAAACAGGAACCAACAGAATAAACATGACAATATAATCTCAAATGCAACTTTTTTTTCTCTCAATTTCGATGTTACAACTCTCAGTTGTGAGATATAAAGTCACAATTCTGAGTTTATATCACGCAATTGCGACTTTATGTTTGCGTGTGCAGTGGCGTATTCTATTAATGTCTAAATATAATTTTGGTGAATTTTAGTGATTTTTTTTTTCTTCTAAATGATTTGAATACTGTTTACATATAATTAGACATATTGTCAAAATAATACCTGCAATAAGTCTCTAAATGCATCTCATTGTTAACCTATTACAACCTTTTGAAAAAGAAAACAACTTATTTTGGTGATTTTTTTTTTACCCCTAAAACTATTGAATACTGTATTAATATAATTAGAAATACTGAAATAATGTCACCTGTTCAGGTGTTCGTTCATCCACTAGGAACCTACAACAACCTTTGGAATGTAAAAAATTCAATGTTTGTGAATTGTATTTTATTTGATTGTTTTAAATAATTGAATACTCTATTCATACACTTGGACTTACTGTAGAAATCTCACCTGTATTGAGTCAGTCTATTCACTGTGAACCTAGTACAAACATTGCTATGTGAAAAAATAGTTGAATCGAATTTACGTCAATAATGTATATGTATACTGTAACTGTATAGGCTACATATACTGAAATCTATCCACTGCCTACTACAAACTTAAGAATGAATATATATGAATATATTGGTACTGGCAGCCAAAAGTTTGGAATAATGCACAGATTTTGCTCTTATGGAAAGTAATTGGTACTTTTATTTAAAATGTATAGTCAGGACACTAATAACATAAAAAAATTACTATTACGATTTCAATTTTAAACTACTTGAACTACTTCAAAGAATTCCCATCAAAAAATCCTCCACGTGCAGCAATGACAGCTTTGCAGATTCTTGACATTCTAGCTGTCAATTTGTCCAGACTCTCAGGTGACCTTTCACCCCACACTTCCTGTAGCACTTGACATAGATGTGACTGTCTTAACGGTAATGTGACTCCTTACAGTCTAACTAATCCCACAAAAGCTCAATGGGGTTCAGATCCGTAACACTCTTTTCCAATTATCTGTTGTCCAATGTCTGTGTTTCTTTGCCCACTCAAACCTTTTCTTTTTTGTTTTTCTGTTTCAAAAGTGTCTTTTTCTTTACAATTCTTCCCATAAGTCCTGCACCCCTGATTCTTCTCTTTACTGTTGTACATGAAACTGTTGTTGAGCGGGTAGAATTCAATGAAGCTGTCAGCGGAGGACATGTGAGGCATCTATTTCTCAAACTAGAGACTCTGATGTACTTATCCTCTTGTTTAGTTGTACATCTTCCACATCTCTTTCTGTCCTTGTTAGAGTCAGCTGTTCTTTGTCTTTGAAGACTGTAGTGTTCACCTTTGTATGAAATCTGCAGTTTTTTGGCAATTTCAAGCACTGTATCGCCTTCATTCCTCAGAACAATGATTGACTGATGAGTTTCTATAGAAAGACGTTTCTTTGACCTTAACACATGCCAGTCTATTGTATACTGTGTCAACTCAAAAACAAACACAAAGACAACGTTAAGCTTCATTTAATGAATCAAATATCTTTCAGCTGTGTTTGATATAATGACAAGTGATTTTCTAGTATCAAATGATCGATTTATCATGATTACTCAAGGATAAGATGTTGGAGAGATGCTGGTGTCTAGATCTGATCAAAAATGACTTTTTTCAAATAGTGATGATGCTGTTTTTTACATCAGTAATGTCCTGACTATACTTTGATCAGCTGAATGCCACTTTGGTGAATTAAAGTACCAATTTCCTTCCGAAACAGCAAACTGTACAACTGTAAATTACTCCAAACTTTTGGACACAAGTGTATATGTATATATATATATATATATATATATATATATATATATATATATATATATAAAGTCACAACTGAGAGATAAAAAGTCAGAATTGCCCCTTTCAATTTTTTTAGTATTTGGCAGTATCCGTCTTCCATAATAACAGACCTAATCAGCCATATAATAACAGAAAAGTCTCAAAATATATAAATAAATAAAATTAGAATTTTTGCTGGGAGAAAGTGGTCTTCCATATGCCACATTTCCCGCGCCCCAGCGGGGCAGGGATTCGGCACTGGGCTCTTCCCTCTTCTCTCACCGCTACTGAAGGAATTTTTGTATTGTTTCTTTTCCTCTGCTTACTAATATGCTTCAACACAGCGGGTTCTCGTCTGATCTCAGGTTGTCATATCTTGAGACAATCCCTGTGTCACAATCAGCTCCCTATGTCGTGAATCAGTATCATGAAGATGAATTCGGGCACTGGTAAGGGTACTGATCAGGTAATGAGCTGTGTATTGAAGCGCAGCTGTTATTAATCAGCACCATTGCTGTATAAATGACACTATTGTTCATTTTCCTTGAAGATATTCTCTTCCCTCCATCAATGACATTTACAAAAAACACTGCATCCGCAAAGCCACCAGCATTGTGGATGACCCCACACACCTCTCACACAAACTCTTCACCCTCCTGCCGTCTGGCAAGAGGTACCGAAGCATTCAGGCCCTCACGGCCAGACTGTGTAACAGCTTCTTCCCCCAAGCCATCAGACTCCTCAATACTGAGAGACTGGACTGACACACACACACACACACACACACACACACACACACACACACACACACACACACACACACACACACACGTCCTGAGTTGCACTTTAATTATTGTCATTTTATGAGGTCTGTTACCTCAATAACTGCTATGTCCATAGAACACTATCTTAGAGTATGTTAAGTTTACATTTGGCATTTTTAGAAACTGTCATCTTTTTGCACAACTGTGTACTGGTCGGCGCTGCACTGTCTCTTACTGTGTCTATTGTAATGTTCATTGTCAGTTATTTATTGTACTGTCCCATACTTTTGGCACATGTTTGCACGTGCACTTTGTATAGGTATTTTATTTAGTCTGTGTAGTCTCATGTGGTTCTGTGTTTGTCCTATGTTGTTTTATGTAGCACCATGGTCCTGGAGGAACGTTGTCTCGTTTCGCTGTGTACTGTAATAACTGTATATGGTTGAACTTGACTTGACTTGACGTACAGTTTATTATAACAGATTAATGGCATAAAGAAATTCAAATATATTGGTGTGCATTGTTTTTTAGCAACTCAAATATTTAAAAGATTGTTTCAATGAATGACATTGCAAACAACATCTCTTTTTAAGAGAAAATAATGCTTGTACTTTATAGTTTCACACTTGTGCTCGTCGTTTAACGACTTGAGAGAATCCAGAAGACACAAGGACGCTTCCGGTAAGGGAACATAGTGAGAAACCATGCTCCTGATTTTTACAGTGCATTTTACAGTACTGTTACACGATTGAGACTCCCTGATCAGTGCCCTGATACACACCAATCCTTTAGCAATGTCACACAAGGAAGTGGTGCTACATGTGTGCAAGCAGTCAACAGTTATCAGATTAAATTGTTGAAAAATTATTTCAAGGATTCCTGTAGACGGCTTTTGTTTTAAGCCATCAACAGAGCTGACTGGACTGAGAATATTAACTCATATCATTATAATAATTGTATTGCTAAGAATATTTGTGTATTTACACAAATAATTTGTGTAATCAGAAATTCACTTACAGTAAAATGTGCAAATGGTCTGTTATTTGTGTGCTGATTTGAGCTGTTTTACTCACTTCAGACTCATTAAGACACGCCCTCTCCTCAAAGCCCCGCCCTCAGCAAAACCAAATGAGAATGATGGACAGACAGAAAGCGTTTCTTAAAGGGATAGCTCACCCAAAAAGGAAAATTCTCTCTTCATTTATTCACCCTAATGCTATACCAGATGTGTATGACTATATTTCTTCTTCTTCTATCTAGAGGTGGTGGTGGCGTAGTGGCTAGAGCACAGGGCTGCTAATCAGAAGGTTTGAACCCCACTGCCACCACCATTGTGTCGTTGAGCAAGGCACTTAACTCCAGGTTACTCTGGGGGGATTGTCCCTGTAATAAGTGCACTGTAAGTCGCTTTGGATAAAAGCGTCTGCCAAATGCATAAATGTAAATGTTCTATCTCAGCTCTGTAAGTCAATGCAAGTGAATGGTGACCAGAACTCCAAAAGCAAGATAAAGTCAGAATAAAAGTAATCCAGCAGTTTAATCAATGTTTTCAGAGGTGATAGCTGAAAGAGAACAGATCAAAATATAACTCTTTTTTCATGTTGCATCTTGCTTCTAGGCATGATCTTGATTTCAAGCTCGATTACACTTCTTAATGCTTGATGCACATGCAGAGCTATAAATGGGAAGTGCAACTGAACTTGAAATCATGTTTGCCAAGAATTCTGTCAAGATGTACCGTGAAAAAGGAGTTATATTTTGGTTATATTATATGTTAAGTATTAAAAGCATTAGTATCATGTTTTTTGTAATGCTGACATTGTCTTTTAAGCAACTTATATTAAATTCTTTCAGAAATGCAATAGGCTAATCCTAAACACTAAAACAATTCTAAAACTTTTAAAGCTTTTCAAATTTATGCAAACACCTATTTTATTATTTTATTTTTTTAATCATTGCTAACCTCATAATCTCTATATTATGAATTTACTTCTTGCACAGGTTTTTGGTTTATACAAGATGATGCAAAGAAAGTTTGATTGGTTACACATTGCATAAAGGTTGTGTTTATTAACATTAACTACATTAGTTAAGATGAAATAACAATGAATAACAATTAACAATACCTTAACCACATTTATTCATCTTCATTCATGTTCAACATATACTTTATAATATTTTTTAAAATGAAACATTGTAGACTATATGTATATTATTATATTCATTACGAACTAACAATTAACAATTGTATATTTATACATTTACATATAGCAAGATGAATGCTATTAAAAATATTGTTCATTGTTGTTCATGATAACTAAAGCCTTTATTAATGTAAAATGCAACCACATATTGTGAGTGCTACCCTTTGATCGTGTAAGAAAGCATTGTATAGGTGTAGTGCGCCATCTAGTGGAAAATACACAAACATACAAAACAAGGAGAAAGAGCCCAGACACTGCATTTCAAACACTGCAAACTGAGCTGCACAGTCCTCTTAAAACATGCCATCATTAAACACTGTGAATGCTGCGTTTCAAACAAAGCTTATTGTTGTTGAGGAGAGTCTCTGTGTCACACATTTAAAACAGTGATAAGAGTTTATTGGCTGGTGTGAGGATGGCAAAAAAGACAGAAATCCAACACTACCACTCTCTCTCTCTCTCTCTCTCTCTCTCTCTCTCTCTCTCTCTCTCTCTCTCTCTCTCTCTCTCTCTCTCACACGCACACACACACACACACACACACACACCAGCTGCAGAACTGTCCAAAATCCATCACAGAGACAAATACGTGTGTTATTCCCCAGAATTCCATAGAGCAGGGAAACAGATAATCTGCGACAACTGAACAGGGTCTACCATTTTGGGGGCCCTAAGTAGATTTTCAAAATGGGGCCCCCCCCACCAACGAGTACTCCTATCCAAACACACCCAACATCAATAACAAAGCTAATTTAAATTGACCAAATAGACAAGCATATTTATTCAAAAGCATAAAGCTTAAAAATGCATAACTATAAACTGTAGTTTATCAGCACAGTTATATCTACTTCAGAAGTACAAAAAAGAATGAACATCATTTTTTAAGTGTATTGCTGGCAGTGGGAAGAAATGCACGTGACGTGTCACATAATGGTACCTCATCACTGCTTTCTTTAAATGCCGAGCGTGGATTTAGAGTGGTCTCTTCAGGTCCAAGAAATGGGAAACAGAGTTGCCGCCATGACCGTCACTTTCCACCGGCCCTTGAGATGCCGAACCGCTGGGAAAAGCCGGCAACCACGCATTTCAGACCGGGAAAGGCATGCATGCACACGTCACACTCTTCTCTGCACTGCCCATTGCTTAGTGAACCCCCCCTGATCATGACGAGAACACCATATTTACTTTCAGTGATATCACACTCCCCTATTTTTATTTAAAAATAAATGACTTTCTGCCACATCAGGTGTTAGGACAAGGAAGGTAAAATTCACATACTTATCTATGCATCTCTTTTCCTCAAAGCGTCTGCAATATTTTAAATAGTTTTGATAGGTTCCTTCAGTCTATTGGTGTGCATATAGCCAGGCTGTGTGTCCAGTGGAATTTACACTTATTGCAAATAATTATTTGGAATACTGAACCCGTGGTAAGGGGTGGCCTTGCGACCATGGGGGCCCTATATGAAACGCTATATGAATATGTCACTTAATAGGCAGGGCCAGCACTGCAACTGAAACAAAATAATATCCCAAGAAAAATCAACAGGCTCTGCACACTAACCACAGATATTCTGCAATCAAAGTCAACATTATAAAGGAAATAGATGATAAATTCTACCACACAAGAATGACAACTAAGAATATACAGAGGAAAACAAGATGTATATGCATTTATACAGTTGGTGGTGGTAGTTGGCACTCATACAACTGGGGCTGATCACTACTCATATTTATAAAATCATTATTCTGCTATATGAATATTCATGATGGCTTGAATCTTGTACATTTTAGCAGCAAAGAAGACTAATTAAATTTTTATTGAGCATATCTGGCCCCTGACAAAGAGTGGTACAGAATATAAGTAACTCAATACTGTAGTTTAAAACGGCACCCTGAGAGACCAAATTTGGACAACTTCTGGACATTGTTGTCAAGATTTTATGTCTGTCCTCCATTACCCATAATTCCCTTCCTTCATCACTGTCAGCTGTCCTTGATTGTTTCTCACCTGTGTCTCATTCATCTCATTACCCATTGTGCGTTTAATGCCTTGTTGTTTGCGTAGTGTTTGTCAGTTGTTATGTGCTTTGACCCCCTGTTGATCCATTCCCATTGTTCATGTTTTCTTTGTTCCGGTGTTTTTCCCATCATGGATGTTTCATTTGTTCCTGTGTTTACCCCATTAAGCTGTGCTTTATTTTATTAAATACTTTTAAATTGCGTTTAGATTCCTCCATGTAACACCAGTAATTTATTAGCATAACATAACTCCTCATTGTTCCAAGACAAAAGCTAGGTTATGTGTGCCAATAACAGGAAACAGATATTGTACTGATATGATTAACAGAATACTGAACTTAAATGATTTGATCAGTTTAACTGTGTTTATTTGAGTATTGTAAAATGCTGGTCATCATATTAGAGGAAGTGACATCATCATATGTTTCAAATAGATGTAGGTTTCTCTTGAAGTCTTTATCATTATTTCATGATATTTACACTTATATTGATCTTGTCAAACTCATTAGTTCAACTTTGTTATGGGAAATAAATTGAAGTGCTTTATTTACTTGACTTTTAAGTTGCCTTCTAAAACACTTTTCACAGAATTTATTTTTCACTCAATAATTACAAAATAAAGTCAAGTCAAGTGGTTTTTTTTGTTGTTTCAACCATATACAGTTAGTACAGTATACACTGGAATGAGACAACGTTCCTCCAAGACCATGGTGCTACATAAAACAACATAGGACAAACACAGAACCACATGAGACTACACAGACTAAATAAAAATACCTATATAAAATACCTATATAATACCTATATAAAGTACAAGACAGTACAATAAATTACTAACAATGAACAGGTCAATAGGCACAGTAAGAGACAGTGCAGCGCCGACCAGCACACAGTTGTGCAAAAAGATGACAGTTTCTAAAAATGCCAAATGTAAACTTAACATACTATAAGATAGTGTTCTATGCACATAGCAGTTATTGAGGTAGCAGACAGTTATACAGTTATAAAGTGACAGTTATTAAAGTGCAACTCAGGACACATGTGTGTGTGTGTGTCAAACCAGTCTCTCAGTATTGAGGAGTCTGATGGTTTGGGGGAAGAAGCTGTCACACAGTCTGGCCGTGAGGGCCCGAATGCTTCGGTACCTCTTGCCAAACGACAGGAGGGTGAAGAGTTTGTGTGAGAGGTGTGTGGGGTCATCCACAATGCTGTTGGTTTTGCGGATGCAGTGTTTTTTGTAAATGTCTTTGATGGAGGGAAGAGAGACCCAGATGATCTTCTCAGCTGTCCTCACTATACTCTGCAGGGCTTTGCGATCTGAAACGGTTCAAGTCACAAACCAGGCAGTGATGCAGCTGCTCAGGATGCTCTCAATAGTCCCTCTATAGAATGTAGTGAGGATGGTTTGGACGATATGTGAACTGCAGTGGGTCTAGTGAGGGGGGCAGCTGGGTCTTAATGTGCCTCATGACGAGCCTCTCGAAGCGCCGAGTGCGACGGGGCGGTAGTCGTTGAGGCAGGACACTGAAGACTTCCTTGGCATGGGGACGATGGTGGTGGCCTTGAAGCATGTTGGAACGATGGCGCTGCTCAGAGAGATGTTGAAGATGTCGGTAAGAACATCTGCCAGCTGGTCTGCACATCCTCTGAGCACTCTGCAAGGAATGTTGTGTGGTCCAGCGGCCTTCCGTGGGTTGACTCTACATAGAGTTTTCCTCACATCAGCTGTGGTAAGACAGAGCACCTGGTCGTTGGGAGGAGGGGTGGTCTTCCTCGCAACCACGTCGTTCTGCACTTCAAACCAAACGTAGAAGTCGTTCAGTGCATCTGGAAGGGAGGCATCTTTGTCACAGGCAACTGATGTTGTCCTGTAGTTGGTGATGGCCTGGATGCCCTGCCACATGCGCCGCATGTCGCCGCTGTCCTGGAAGTGACTGCAGATTCTCTGGGCGTGTGCGCGCTTTGCCTCTCTGATGGTCCGGGACAGATTGGCCCTCGCAGTTCTTAGGACTGCCTTGTCACCTGCTCTGAAGGCGGAGTCTCGGGTCCTTAGCAGCGTGTGCACCTCCGCAGTGGTTGGAGCGTGTTGTGATGGTCTTGGAGAAAGTGACATCATCAATCACTTGCTGATGTAGCTGGTCACTGCTGTGTATTCCTCCAAGTTGGTAGAATCACCATATGTTGCAGCCTCCCTGAACATGTGCCAATAAGTACACTCAAAACAGTCCTGAAGAGCAGAGATGGCTCCTGCTGGCCAGGTTTTCACCTGCTTCTGAAGCGGTTTTTTGCATCTGACGAGCGTTCTGTATGCTGGAATTAGCATAACAGAGATGTGGTCTGAGTAGCCGAGACGCAACAGTCTCTAATCTCACGCTGTGTAGCCTGCTGGAGTCGGATGTAGTCCAGTTTATTGTCCAGGGAGAAAACATTTGAGAGCAGGATAGACGGGAGAGCCGGCCGGCTAGGGTTTGTTTTTAGCCTAGCATGGATCCCCGCCCTCTTGCCGCAGTTTCTCGCACACTGCTTACGATGTCCTCTCCCCGGCCACCGGCATCAGGCGACGCCGAGTACTGGAGTCCTGGTCTCCGCAGCAAGCCAAGTACGCATAGCGCCTCCTGTAGGTCATCATGCAGCTTGGGTGTTGCATGAATCCTATATTTGAGCAGTGTCTGGCGATGGAAGATACGAACACCGGTTGCTCCGATGTCCATGTGCTGCAAAAGTCGGGTTTTTTAACAAAAATAGCACCATTTTGGATCCAGAGTGGCTGCTGCGTGCTACCATGCCGCCATCTTGGATCATACTCTATATTTCCTTGTTCATTGTCGCACACCCTTCTGCTGTCACAGAAATGCAAATGACTCAATTTAGAAGACTAAAGGCTGAAACATACTCAATGCGATAATAGAAGCAATAGAAAGTCAGACATTTTTTTCATCAAATTTTTTATTATGTGTCCAGGAGTGTTGGTTATTCATGTTTTTGAGATGTTACCGCAGATTTTCTGTAAAGCTGAATTAATAATTAATATTCAAAGTAATGTCCAGCATCATGCAATCACAGCCAACTATGTTCAAATAAAATGTAGCATTATCAAATTGTGAATCTATGTACTGATTATCATTGTCCCATGTGTGTCAAACATGTTGAGTGATCCAAACGTCATCTGCAGTCTGAAAGTGAACTTTTGATCAGATTTTAGGAGTGAATGCACTTAACTGTATAGAAAGATACAGGATGTTCCCTTGCTCCCTATTTAGTGAATGACTTAACCTCCAGTGTGCTGTCTGTCTGCACTGGTCTCAGAACAGTTTGAAATGCACCTTATTTTCATCCTAACTCCATATAAAGCCTCTGAAAGCAACATTTATCAGCTTTTTGATAAACCCATTTATTCTCAATGTTATAATGTTCAGTAAATATAGAAATGCATTTACTAATGTTTATGAATAGAATTGTATTGCACAGTGATAACAAAATAAAATATAACAAAATGTATATTAAAATGAAGCTAAATGACCCACAGATGTGTTAGAGTTGAACGTGTTTTTTCTACTTTTGAGGAAATGTGGTATGAGTTTTCACATATGTGGACATCATGTTTATCAGCGTGCTGAAAAATTAACAGATTTTTAAAGCGCATCAAATGAAACTAGAGACTCTACTCTTTACAACCAAACAGGTTTCAATGAAAATACTCAAAGATATTTCATTCCAGAGGCACTTTTGTTGGCACAGTAGCCATAGAACTTTTGATCAAACAGGACCCAGTGTGTGAGAGTTGATGGGGTTCTATCTTCCAAGTTATATTAATCTACTGGCTATATTAATCTCTCCCTTACTTTTTATTTTGTAAAGCAATGATTGCAGAAGTAGGTTTGATAATAGGTATGTTACATGTTATAGAGTCTTTTAGAGGGTGATGAGGTATCTCCTGGTCCTGTGGTGGAGGACTTTTTCCTGGTGTAAAACCTGCTGTTTGGATATAAACACAGCTAAGACTAAATATATGATTATAGACTTTGGAAGGTCTGCCACCCCTGCCACTCAAACAGTTATTCAAGGGAGGGATATTGAGATTGTATCCGAATACAAGCATTTGGGTTCAATTGTTGACAACAAATTGAGTTTCGATTCAAACACTGATGCTCTTTGTAAGAAAGTCCAACAACACATGTTCTTTTTAAGGAAAATAAAGACACTGTTTTATTGTAGTTTTATAGAATCTGTCATGTCTTGTTGTGTTGTGGCATGGTTTAATTGCATTAGTTAAAACTGCATTGAAAGTGAAAGGAATTCAACAGACTCAGCTTAAGGAAGTTTTTAGATAACGTGTTTTAAAGAAAGTCTATTCAATACTTCGATGTGTTGAGCATCCTTTAAACAGAGAATTTGAACTCCTTCCCTCAGGCGGCAGATATAAAATGCCTGGGGGTAGAACTAGGAGATACAGGAACTCATTTATCCCTGTAGCTGTTGGCATGTTGAATTCATTAAAGACACAGTAAACATACCCTTTTTAATATTTCTATCTGAATTAGTTTTTTAACAATGGCATTAAAATTATATATTTATGCTTTGACCTGATTCTCTATTGTTCTGGACTTGTATGGGACTGTTAGTGTGGTTTGTTGTTATGGTGTTGTTATGTGTTTCATGTCACCTGTGCAAATGTAAATTCCTACGGGATAAATAAACTGAAAATGAACTGAACTGAATAGCAGCAAATCACGTGATTCAAGTCACGTGACTCTGTGTGGCAGAAGTTAACCCAGTCTAGATGACAGTCTAGAGTCTTGTGAACAGTTCAAATGGAACATGTTACACTACTTTTGACTTAAAAATTAATTAAATAACAGTAAAATATACTGTGTAATCAGATTACACCCAACACTGTTTTTAAATTACAAACAAAAGTCTAATAATTTTCTATTTAGGCCTACATATGTAGAGCTTTTATTTTCAATATTTAAAATACCCATTTTATTCACAAAAGTTAATTGAATAGGCATATAGAGCTGTTCAGCCATGATGTCAGAAAAAACACTCTATGCAAGTATGTGAACACAGACACATCTTGTAACGGAAGCTCAATTCCACAGTCATTGCTTTCTAAACTGTGTCAGACCCCAATTCATAACTTAATGCATGTATGGGTTGTATGTTCTCAGCATTGCCACAAGGGGTGCTATAGCGAGATCAGATATGAGCTTCTACTGTGTTTCTCTTTCAACAGTTTGAAGATAATATTGTTGTATAAGTAAGTTAAAGACACTTACCTGAATAATGTCATGTCCAGTTTAATGGCACAGACATTTGAAGGAAATTACTGCCATGGTATGTACTTCACCATGGGTTCCCTTTAGAATTTTCTATGGGTTTTAAGAATGGTGAAAATTGATTCAAGGGTAAAATAACATCTGTGGTGAAAATTAGAAGAGACTTTCGTTTTTGCGTTTTTTTCTAGAACATAAATTACACACAGTCATGCCTCAGTTGTGGATTTTATAGCTGTTGTGACTTTAAAAAATGCATCTTGCTAATTCATCGCTAAATAAGGACTACAGCAGTCGTCTTTTTTGTAAAGCACATTGCTCACATGCTGATGGTAGTTGTAGTCTTTAATTAGCAACAGGCATTTTTGAAAACACAGTCGCTTCAAAATTAATTTGAAGGAACACTGAAGGAACCCATGGCTTGAAGATGCAATCCTGAACAGTTCTATTGGTATTTGTATCAAATGGGAATGAAAATAAGTGATATCAACCATCCCTAAACCTCTTCTTAAACTCATGAGGAGACACATGTGAGATTCCTTTTTAGTCTACTGAGCTTTGAAAGAGCAACCTCTAAGCAATCAAATTGTTCTGTAAGTGTCTGCATCTGTTGATAAATCTGTATTCATACATATGCATATAACAGTGAGTCTATGTATATAGGCTATGTACAAAATAAATAAGCATGCACTCCTTCACACAGACACATGCACACAAATGCACACTGCTTCCTGCTTGTCAATGAAACTGGAGGGGAGGGACTTGCCTTTTATGGTCTATTTGCACAATACCTCACTTCCTCGGCAGCTGCCATTACTGTGTATACACACACACACACACACACACACACACACACAGAGAGAGAGAGAGAGAGAGAGCGAGGCAGAAGTACGTGTGCTCCAAGCCCCAGAGGAAGAGGGAAGCATTGAGCAGCTCTGGAGGTTTCTGTACGGCTCCTTCATGGCTCAATCAGCAAGCAGCATAGACTCTGATCTGGCAAGCAAACGGCTCCAATCAAGGTATGAACTGACCGCAAGGGGGAGGGGGTCTGATCTGCTTAAGAACGAAGGCAAGAAAGACCTTGTTTGGATGGGGGAGGAGAAGGTAAATCAGCAGGGTCTGCCGGCTAGCTGTCTGCCTGAGGACGGGCTGGTGAAGACAGCAGACGGCTTGCATTGAGGTTTAAGACGTGGTCATGGTTATCCTCTGAACACTGACAGTCAGATTGAAGCTTTGGGTCTGTGAGGAGTGAGATGGCTCAGATTCAGATGGCACACATGTGGGCACAGCATCAAAAATGACCAAAATAAATTAACAAAATTGTGACAACAATATTTAGCTAACACAGTCTGTGTTTTTCATTCTGAGAGACATTTGGATGTACAGCTTGCTGCCCTTTTCTTTGCCTACGTGTCAGACATGTCATGCTGCTCTGGCAGATCGTTCTGGCACATTTTTTACATTTAACTGAGCTGTATAACTCTTTGTGGTCTCTGAAAGTCTAAGGCCATGAAAACATGTTAAGTGAGATGAGGCAGACAACATTCTTGAACTGTTGACCTAGAGTGGTTCTAGTACCATTGACTGAATAAAGTGTTTATACTATGCATGCTGATGGAAGATTTGATAAACTTGATGAACAGACATGAGATCGCGAAGGGAAGCATTTACCTGCGCATGGATCAGTCACACTTTAACAAACTTTCTGATGCCTGCCATTTTGTTATGATTGACAATAACGCAGTAATTGTTGAATGCTGCATCTTGTGGCGACAGCAGAGGGCATTGTGTCATTGCAGTAAACACTGACTTCAAGCTGCAACTGTATATAGTGAGGAATACTAATGACATCAAAGGTAGAAACTCACTGTGGCTGATGAAGACTGTTCAGTAACACTTTACATTAATGATCTCATTGTTAAGCTATTATAAATGGAGTCAGTAATGACTAATAAGTCATTTACAAGTGCATTATAAACCTTTAATATGTGGTTATAACAACTTGAATAAAAAGGACGACTTTCATACAATACTATAATACATGCAATAATAGTGAGCCAGTTAACCTCAAATTTTATCAATGTGTAATATCACTTATTCAACATTAGTAACCTATGAAAATGTTCTGTATTGCAAAATGGAACACCCTTGAAGCATTTATTAATGTGTTACCAACCAGAGACTAAAATTGGAAATCAGAAAATTGGTAATGTGAGAGCTGTCATGCGGATCGGGGTGCACACCGCGGTACAGAACCCGAGACTAACTGTAGGAGGTGGTCTGAGTTCAGTTGCAATGGAACTGTAGCACGATTCGCATGAATGTGACAGCAACTCGGACTCGGGTGCGCACTCGTTCAGGAAGTAAAGTAACCTGCGCATGCGTTTAAGCCTTTGACGACATCATTAGTTTGATCAGTTGTCTCCTCAAAAAAAATCGACATTTGCGAGCAGAAGCAAGCCACCTTCCCCTGGACATCTGATGAGTGACGCCATGAAGCGCACTTATACGCATCTGTCGTTCACTCTGCCATGCATAATGACACCAAAATAACAAAAAAATAAAAAGGAAGATGCGTCGCATTGTGGTTCACGATGCGTGTTTGTGACGACGTAAGATGAACGCAAATGGACCGGGGTTTGATAGAATCAAGTGAGTGTGAAACCAGACCAACGCTGCGGGGGGCTCCGGGAACAATCGCACTCGGAATCAGGGTGCTTTCACACTAGCACTTTTTGTGTCAAATGATGTCAAAGTTCGGTTTGTTTGGATAATGTGAACGCTGTTTTCCGAACTCGGGTGCGCACCCGGGAACTGCACCCGAGTCCGCTTGAAACGGTGGTCTGTGGTACGTTCATGTACACACCCTAAGTCTAAGAATTGTGAGAAAATACTGTCAGTGATGTCAAACAATGTTAGTTTATGGTGACCACCTCTTCAATCTTCAAAAGAATACAAAAGTATAAATCAGAATTCTAATAAATTATTCCATGAGACTCGTGTGATAAGGTTTGGTGAGAAACAAACTGAAATATAATGTATTATTTAGTGAAAATGTTTACTGACCATTGATCTGCTGTGTGCGTTCATGATAGGACATGAGAGAAACAGTTCACGAAGCCCCCTCACGACATTGGGGCGTTCAAGCGAAAACTCATTTTGTTCATCTTAAAACAGATCCTCCACAGCGATAGTGACAACAGAACACAACACAGCTGCACACAAACCAGAGAACAGAACTTACTATACATGTCTCAAGAGTTTGTAGTCCAAGAATTGATGCATTTCTATGCCCAGCCTTATTTTTTTGAAAGTTTTTGGACCTTTTATCGCATGTCATTTGTCATCAGTTTAGGACACGATGTGACTGTGGATGCCTGTAGCCTTCCCTATGCTTCTGTCTGATTTATGAATACTCTTTAAAAAAATAAGGCTCATGCACTCTGCCGATGACGAGATTTGCATCACACGTCCTGCACATGGACGCTCAGCGTTCACATCTGACCAAAGTACACTTTGAGCTTTACTGTCTGTTCTTATTGTCACAACAACCTTACGGTCACAGAATCACACAAAGCATTTTTCAGGTCATATACTTTGTGATTTTTACTCAGAGGCTAAAATGTTTGATTCTGATTAGTTGTGATTCTGTTGTGAGTGTGATGTCACAGCAGTGAGTCATCGGCCTGAATGGAGTCTGCTGACGTGTAGACGTCTATGTTCTTGAATTAATAATGAGAGAGTAAAGCCATTTACCACTCCATAGACATCTTCTGTTATTAGTCACTTTCGCACTGACATTCAACCCCATGAACTGATTTTTTGGTATCTTCTTAACTATTTTCAAACTGTGTGCCAGTACAGTATGAAATCAGCATTCACTAAAAGTAAGAAAGAATGCTCTGCATGAGTTCAAGGTTTGTCTCGTCAACTTCACAACAAAGCAAAATGTTTCGAGACAACAAAACCACAGAGCTGAACTGACCGCACTGAAATCATTTAATTGTACAGTTCACAAGTCAATCGGAACGAATAATGCCTCTTTCTGACTTTTATCACTTCATCCGAGGGATTCTGTTTTTCTCTCCTTCTCATGGAAGAAATGCATTATTCTTCAGGGTTAAAGTGAATTATGTACTACAGTTCATTTCATTTCTAACCGTCAATCACCTGAAAGTTGTTATTATTGCATATTTAAAAATTACACACTGAAACTTGATCAATAATTTGTGTCTACTTACGTACACTTAATACGTTTCATTTTAATAGGCCTTCTTGGCTGGACACTTCACTACTTTTCTCTATACATCAACTCTACAGTCCTTCCACTTGACAAATGCACTTTTCATGAATAGGGTTTACTTAGGTATACACAATTAAACAACATAAAATGAACACTATAATGATTTGTGATATGTAAAGCAGTTCAATGGAAAGGAGGAGGCGAGAACCGGCTTGACAATATAAATAATATTTTTAATAAAGAACTAAAACCAAAAGACACAAACACACACATAAGACGGGCAGCTGCCCATAAACGTTCTCTCTCTGTCGCACCACAGTCCGCAGTCGGCTTTTATCCCTCTCGGAGGCTTGATTAGCCTGATTAGGGACCGCGTGTGTAGAATCACGACCCGGCCCCGACCTGTCTTGGTTGATTATGAAGGTCTTGACCTTCGCGACTGTTTCCTACAATTAAACTCATGCATGTAATTTTGACATAATCTGTTGAATTGATATTCAAATCAATGTAGTAAAATAATTGTAATTACTAAATAATGTTAGTAACTAAAGAACATAACATTTAAAGTCAGATTCACTAAACAGTTGCGCCACTTGCACATGGTATTTCAGAGCAAAAATCGGCATCTTATTCTCTAACAACTAGTTTGACCAGGTGCAATCAGCTCTGAAATTCCTCTGCATCTTGAGTATTTCAAATAAATCATTGTCATTCCTTTCCGTGTAACCACACCTCCTTTCTATGTAAATTAGGCTTATTATAGATTGCACTTTATTCACAAAAACTGCCTGGCACAATATAGATTTTGCTATTACCAAAGATGAAAGACGGTAAAATTGATTTTAAGTGTTGGGTTCATTTGTGCTTATACCTTTTGTGTTTCTAGTCAAAAATGACCGACCCCATACGAATGTTCATTCATATAGTAATTATTATGTATTAAATTTAAAAACTATTTCTGGGATTTTCACACACACAACAGTCTCTATAATTTACTCAGAATGCCGACAAAATCAAAAAACATCCAGTGAGCGGCAGTTCTGCAGACAGAAATGTCTTGTTGATGAGAGATCAACAGAGAATGGTCAGACTGGTTTGAACTGACAAAGTCTACAGTAACTCAGATAACCGCTCTGTACAATTGTGGTGAGAAGAATATCATCTCTGAATGCTATTCTGAGATGCAGGTTGGCACTGTTTTGGCAGCACGAGGGGGACAAACACAATATAAGGCAGGTGGTTTTAATGTTGTGGCTGATCGGTATATATATATATTTTATATAGTTGACTGCATTAGTCATGCCCAATAATTCAAACCCTTTATATATATATATATATATCAACAGTTTCAGGCCTTGTTTTGTACACCGGTTTTCAAAAGTGTCTAGCACTATATTAGAAATAATGAAACTTCTACTCATTCTTTTCATAATTGGAGATACGTTGACTTGTGGCTTCTTAGTGGAGACTAGACGTCTAAGTCAGGCTGAAGCTCTTTTGTTTCCTTAAGTCTGTGTTTTGTTTTTCTGTGAGCTGCTCAACTGTGGCTTTAGTGAGGTGTTTTATTTGGCCCGTACACTAGCGTCCTTGGCTTAGAATTTACACATATTTAACTTATTACAGCTGACCGACAGTAGAAGTTGTTACACAGTTGAATAATACAGTGGCCTTATCTGCCTTTATTACGCCCCGCCTCTAGGGGAATATAGGAAACTCTTAAGAGGCGTAATAAATAAGTTGGGTTGTGATGATGGAATCCCAGCAACGAATCACTCCGGTCGATAATCAGACAAATACACAAAATGAAGAAGAAAAGATAATACATTTATTAAGAAATAACCAGTGAAATAAAGAGCATCTCTTCAGGGTGTCCCAAAGGCCAAAATAACAAACAAAAACTAATATAAAGAAAAGAGAGAATTAATAACCTAACCCAATAACAAAAGAAAACACATTTAGCTTACCTAACTCCCTCCCAACGAAACAGAGCTCAAACCAATTCCAAAAAAAACAAGGCAGGACACCCCTACACTCCACACTTTTAGGATGTATTGTTTAGACATACAGAAAACGTTCAATTAAACTAATTAACATGACTAATTTGATCATTGGCCGGGGGAGGGATTCCAGAGCTCTCAACCCAAGTACGACCGCACCAACAATGAGCTCCCAGACGAGTGCCAGCAGCGTCCTTATAAAGACCATGCCCCAACTGGACAACCAATGGCTTTCATACACCCCATCATTGGACAACCTATTAGAAAACAGACAAAACAAGAAAGAGAAAAGAAACACAGAGCAAAAAAACAACAACAACAATATACCACATAACAGGTCGTAACAGCATTTCAGCCCATTTATCTTGCACTTGGATCACATCATAATTTTGTTGTTTACTGATTGTCAGATTACACACAGGCTGTGTTCGGGATTAAATATTTGGGTAATACTTATTACATATCGCTTTTTAATTACATTTTCGGTGATTTTCGTCGTCCAATCAAATAGTGAGTGAAGATGATGTTATAGAATCACAGTTGCTAAAACTTATACTATTAAAAAGTGGTGGGGACATGTCCCACACATCCCACCCCTGACTCATAAATGATGCATATGCTTAATAGATCTGGACAATAAATAAATAAATATATAAATAATAACATTATAGACCCAAATATAGAAGGTCATCTAGGGAATTTGAAAATTGTGCACACTACACACACACCACTACTTTATATAGTAGGTTGTTTTATAGTAAACACCATGTTTCAAATTACGTTATATATTGTGAGCTGTTGGTAAGTGACTTTGTCTGTGCTTAACCGTTTTTCATTCAGCTAGCGCGATCATTTCAGAACTCTCAGCTAATTAGAAAATACTCATCTTTAATCCCTTATTGCTACAGATCTCATTTGCTGTAATTCTGGATTACCCAGATAAAAATGTACAACCCCATTAGGAAGAGCAGCCACATCAGTGTCTGATTAATCCGCAAACAACAATTTTAGTTGATAAATTTACAATTCTAAAATGTATATACAATATTAAATTGCCCCTAAATTTCTAAAACACTCTGAAGACCTACACACTTGACTTCATAATTGTGATGAAGTGTCTTGGTTAAGGTGCTGGTTTGATGTTGTTGGTGTGTGATACTGCCAGTGTGAAGTGATAAATATTCATGCAGGATCTCTGCCTTTTCCTTAATTGAAAGACCTGCAGTGAAGCGATACTAGACAGGAGTCACACACAGTTCTGCTGTGGAGATCAAACGCGTGCATGTCAGTGAAATGATGGCCTTTCTTTGAGCGCATGTCAACACGTCCAGCGCATTCAGTGACATGCCTTTCCTGTACTGCATGAACTTCTTAGGCTCTCCTAGTGTGCCAGATACCAGATTTACTGTAAAGACTGGCAGAAACTACTTGAAGAAAGATAAATATAAATGAAATCTATCACATATATTGTCAGATAATGCTTATCTTTATATCAAGGACTTGTTTCAGTCTTGCATTAAAAACCAAAAAACGAATTTCAATTGGGAGTACAAGCTGACATTTTGGGTAGCATGTGTACCCCCTAGCAGACCTGGGGCAACGCAAACAGTTTAAATGAGGATAAAACACTTCATAGACATTCATAGCCACTTGAGGACAAAGCACTCATCTCAGAACAGGCCAAGTCAAAAATATGCTGATGTTTTCTGTGCACGTCCTTAAAGACTGAATCTCTGTGCATTTCAGTAAGTGTTATCATCATGTCTGCGTCCTGTGTTTGAGCTCTTCAGGTCAGTAGGAAAAGGATTGTCTGTGTCCTTCAGGAGAATTAGAGCAGATTCCTCCTTTTGAAGGGGTATTTGTACAGCCGTGTCACTGTCATCATCGAGGACTCGTCTCTTGCATTTAGACTGCATTAAATGGAGCTCAGAAGGAGGCGTCAACACACTTTTTCTGTACTTGAAACTGGAACTTAGAGGGAAGTTTCTTGTATTGAGAGTCCAGTGCTCATGTTGCTTCATGGGTCTAACTGAAGTCTTATAAGTCTCATTTTTGCCCATGTGGATATTTAAACTGATGTTGAGAAGGGCCAATGTTCCGTAATACTCTTAAATCTTCAATTTTGTTGTTAAATTGGACTTTCACTTGAAAGACAATTTTCACATCACAGCAAAATACTGAAATTGATGGAGTATGATTGCGAAGAGTCTTGTTTGAAGTGGCGTCTACAAACCATCTCCATCATAGGATTTGTAGAATTGTGTTGTTTTGAGGACTGTGATTGTGAGGCATGTCAACTGAAGCATTTCCTTTGAGTGGATCTCAGATAGCAGTGTGTCATCTGGTTCATCAGTGCCCCTGACCACAGGCAACACTGAGGCCCCTGAACATGGAGCTTAGGATGCATGTTTAAAAGACTCTCACCAAACCAAAATGTAGGAACAGGTGGATGCTAAACAGATGGCTGATTTTATAATTATATCCAGACCAAATAATTAAATGATTAATCTACAGGGAACCACCATAAACTAGCAATATTAGCAATATGTGTTCATGTATATAATAGTAAGTGTGTAATGACCAGGCTTGTGGAATCGAGTCACATGACTTGGACTCGAGCCCTCTGACTTGGAAAGACTTTATACCTTCTAAAACCAAAGATTATTACATAGTTGTACAAATATGTGTGGCAAATCAATTATTAATTTCCCCTATAAACAATTAGTTTGATTTTCAAATCTGTATTTCCATGCTCCACATTCAACCAATCAGAGAACCAACAAATGAACTTCCACGAGAGCATGATGACCAAGTTTGAAGATTGCACATTCAAGGATGGCACAGCCAAAATTTTACCAATGGTAATTTCATTTGGATATAAAGAATACAATATTAAAGGCAACAAAAGGACTGCAACATGTAGAACCTGTGGTTAAAAATTACAGACGTCTCACTGTCAACAACGTCCAATTTTGTGAGGCATCTGAAAACCCAAAGACAGTGGAAAGTTGAGATTGTTAACTGTTTCATGTCAGCTACAGTAAGATTCAATAGCATTTAATTTATCATGTTAGCTGGGTTAGCTAGCTAGCTACTTCGTTTCACAGAGCTCAGTGCACTGCAACTACAGTTGCTGAAACCAGACAAAATATGCACTGTGGATCAACGGTTGCCACCCGTCCTGTAAAATATGGGATTGTCCCATATTTAAAGATGAAGTGATGCCTCCCGTATCAAACAAATATGGGACATGATTTGTCCCGTATTTTAGTCATGATGAGTATCTCTGATGAGCCATTCAAGAGATTGGACAGATTTGCGCCGTGTTGAGTAACTCAAGTGAGATTGCGAGCATGCATGTTTGATTTACATGTACTGTGTATGAATGTGCGCGCAGACCGACCACTGCTTTCATAACATCTGCCATGCTCAGATATTATTTTATGATTTTTATGATTATGATTTTATTTCTTGTAAAATCCTCTTGCACTTGAATTGCCCCTGTAACGTGATTAGCGTAAATCCTCATGAAAATGGACAATTCAATATTCATACAGATTTGATAGGCTGCTGATAAATATATTTCTGATAATGACATCATAATGCAGGCCACGTGTTGAATAGCGCTGCTTATTTTTCAGCAAAACTAGGGCGCTGCCATTAGCAACATTGAATGTGGACCACTTCCGGTATAAGCCACTTCAAGCTATTTTAGCTATAGAAAAATACTACATTATGCTGCTTTATATTACAGGCTGACAATAAATGTTGACATATTATTATCATTAATTGCGTTTCATAAACTCATTGGTTTTGAGCGTGTATAGTTTTACTGTTTATCGCATTTTGCCATCGTTTAATCACACTGTGTACTGGCATAATGAATTAAATCAGGCGCTGACAAGGACAGTCCTGGGTGCCGTCTGATATGCCTCCACAAACTTTACACAACCACAAAGAGAAGAAAGATGCCGGGAAATTGTTTCATCTTGACAAAATAATAAACGCATTATTCTCTCTGTTCTTGTCAGAGAGCATTCTCAATTTCTTAGTGGTGCATGGTAAACAAACATGCATATCTCGCATTCAGCATGGCTTGTGAAACATCGCCTTTGGAAATAAATAAAGGCATCATCGGAGGTTATGCAAATATATATGAACGGAGGTTTACTGGGAGATAAGAAAGACTGCATCATCACAATCTCGGTAAAGAAGCAAATTTTATTTCCCTCTCTTCATCACAACACACAGCAACAAGTGAATGATTTACTTACTCTTTTACTATAAATTCTGATGTTAGAAAATGATCTGACATTGGCATATAATTCTGCTAGTCTATGGATAGTTTATAAGCCCAGATCACTGACTAACTAACTAGACTCTAGACATAAAACATATGACTTTAGGCAGGGCTCTTTTGATTTGAGCCAGTAAGAAACCACCTATTAAACCATCACACCCACCCAGAACACCCTTAGCAACCACCTAGGACACCCTAGTAACAATCCAGAACACCATAACAACCACCCAAAACACTATAGCATCCACCAAGAACAACCTAGCAAACTACCAGTGCACCCTAAAAATTACAGAGAACACCAAAGGAACTACTCAGAACACCCTAGCAACCATGCAGAACACATTAACAACAACAGAGAACACCATAGCAATTACCTGGAACACCATAACACAACAACCCAAAACACCATAGCAACCAAACAGAACACTCTAGAAAACATCCAGAACACCATAACAGCCACCTAGACCACCATAGCAACCACCCAGAACACCATCAAATCAATCAAAGCACTATAGAAACCACCCAGAACACCATAAAAGCCACCAAGAACATCCTATCTACCATCCAGAACCATCATGGCACCCACCCTGAACATCAAAGCAACCTCCCAGATCAACATAGCAGCCACCTAGAACACCATAAAACACCCTGAACATCACAGCAACCACTCAGAACATACTAGCAACCACCCAAAACACCATAACAACCACCCAGAAAAACCTAGCAACTACCCAGAACACAATAACACCAACCCAGAACTCCATAACAACAACAATCCAGAACATCCTAGCAATCACCCAGAACACCATAACAACAACCCAGAACACAATAGCAAACATCTAGAACACCATAGGAACCACATGGAACACCATAGCAACCACTCAGAACACCAAAGACACCACTCAGAACACCATAGCAACAAACCAGAACACTTTAATAACCATACAGAACACCATAGCAAACACCAAGAACACCATAGCAACACCATAGCAACCACACAAGACGTCCTATCTACCATCCAGAACACCATGACACCAACACTGAACATCAAAAAAACAAAACAGATCATCATAGCAACCACCTTGATCACCATGTCACATACCCTGAACATCATAGCAGCCACCCAGGATACCCTAGCAACCACACAAAAAATAACAAACACCAAGATACAACAACAACCCAGAACACACTAGAAACCACCCAGAAAACCCAATTAAACACCTAGAACACCATAGGAACCACACAGAACACAATAGCAACCACTCATGACACCATAGCAACCACCCAAAACACCTTAGCAACCACACCGAACATCCTATCTACTATCCAGAACACCATGCCACCCAACCAGAACATCAATGTAACCAACCATATCACTATAGCAACCACCTAGAACACCATAGCACACACGTGGAACATCATAGCAACCACCATGAACATCCTAGCACCCACCAAGAACACCCTTGCAACCACCAGAATGCCTAAGCGACCATCCAGAACACAATTACAGCCATCTAGATCACCATAGCAACCACCAGAATGCCTTAGCAACCATCCAGAACACAATAACAGCCATCTAGATTGCCATAGCATCCACCCAGAACACCATCAAAACAATCAGAGCACTATAGCAACCACCCAGATCACCACAACAGCCACCAAGAAATCTATAGCAAACAAATAGCAACATGCTAAATAATACTCAGAATACAACTACCTTGTAATGCCTTGGTAATCACTTATAGAATCGTGGCAGTAAATTTTACATAGGCAAACACAACTCACAAACACAAATATTTTTTTGCAGAAAATGTAAATGACCAATTGTGTTTTTTTGGTTCAAAGCAGAGAACAATACATTATTTTCATTGCATCTAGAGAGGAAAGAAACCACAGTGAATATAAAGCAAATGATAGGTGGATTTGAGTCTGTCTGCTGCTCATGCCAGAATTCTTTCCCAACCGCAGCACTGAATAAATCTCTCTCGTTTCTCAGCAGCCAAACCAAAGCATGACTGCTGGAGACATTCATGGAAAAAATGCAGTTCTATAGAGCTGATTGTCAAAGCATGACTAGATATAATTGCTTTCTAACCATTAAAATGCTGAGGCTCTGAGAGTGAAATGGAAATATGTTTAAAGTTTTTAGCATAATGAGTTAAGAAAACAAAATCTTGGCATGCATGCTCATTGCCACATTTTTAGGCTGAATCACTGTTCTGCATGAACTTCAGGCCTTGGAGTGTTGCTGACAGATGTTCTTTTATGGCAAGTTCAGATTTATGTCAGTATTCCACACAGAGTGAATAAACCATCCTTATTTTATAAGTAGGAGATTTGTTGAAATTATACTGACATTTCTCTTGTGTTGTGTTCTGCTTCATTGAGGTCAGTTGCGAAAAATATACTAAAGTGATATAAATTAAAGACTTCAAATCTGTCACTGTTAGTTTGAGTTCATGCCTTACTGATACTTAATTGTACGAAATCCTCAGATTACAGTCTGTTCTGTGAGTAGTGTAAATCACATCTGTTTTATTTTTTTTCCCGCAATATTCTACACCAGCTGTCGATAATAATGGTTATAAAAAAATTGCACAAGGCCCATCCTATTACTGTAAAACCTTTCAAACAATCCTGATTACCTGTTGTCCCCAATTTCTCTTTCAGCCCTCAGAACGAATTCATGTACACAGAATAAATTCACAGCAGTACGAAAAACTCTTAGTGTTCTTCTTGCTGCTATTATTTAGCCTTTTCTTTCTGGGAGTCTATGACAGCCTATAGAACCATATGGTATGAAGTTGTGATATTTGGCAGAGTTATGGAGGAGGGTCTGATGTTTCATTTGACCAATTTTCTGAAAAACCTACCTTTTCTAACTCCTCCTAGAGCGTTTATCTGATCTACACTGAATTTGGCTCAAACTATCTTTAGACCACACAGATAAAAAAGAAAAGAAAAGAAAAGAAAATTAAAAGCTTTTTGATAGACCAAATCGTTCTTGAAAACCGCATTAACAAATTTTATGTTATGGGCACCAAACAGCAAGTGAGGCTGTATCTGTAACGTTCCATGTGGTCTCTTGTTTTTGTTCCTTCACTCTTAAGTTTCTGGCATCTGTCTCACTCCATATTGTCTAAGTTTTTGGCACTTGTCTAATTCCATATTGCACTCTTATTTTGAAACCATTCTTGTGTTCCTGTAACCTTGATCCCTGCCGGATGTTACCCTGATATTCTTGAGTCCAAGCCATAGTCTATTTTATGTTCCAAGTTCCTGTCTTTTTCCCGTTTCACCACTATCTTCAATAAAGCTGCACTTGGGTCCTACTCCTCGCCTTCATCCTTGCCTTGACTGCATCCTCAGATCGTTACAGAATACTTGACCCTAACCATGGACCCAGCAGCTCTGACAGCGCAGCAAGCTAGTTTCCAGCTTCTCTGCCTCAAACAGGAGGACCGCCCGATTGAGGTCCACGTTTCTGAGTTTCTGGAGCTGGCAAACTCTTCGGATTTCCCTGACTACAGCTTGATGGTATTCTTCAGGGCAAATCTTGACCCCTTGTTAAAGGAGCGGCTACCACCAGTGACTCCTGGCTGGACGCTCATCGACTTCCTCGATGAGACCCTGAGGATCTGTGGCTCTCCTTTGACCGTGGGTGTTGCGGAGGAGGACGCTATCTCACCCCCCACAGTGGTCACCTCCCGGCCTTCCATGACTCCTTCCTCCACGCCTGCTATGGCCAACGTGCCCCCAGCCTTGTCTGTCCCTGGGCCAACGTTGACAACCCCGTCCGCCAGGAGGAGGAGGAGAAGAGGGAAGGCTTCAGCTCCTCAGTCTCTGCCTGCCACGGCCAACGAGCCAACGCCCACGCCTGCCACGGCCAACGGGCCAACGCCCACGCCTGCCACGGCCAACGGGCCAACGCCCACACCTGCCACGGCCAACGGGCCAACGCCCACGCCTGCCACGGCCAACGGGCCAACGCCCACGCCTGCCACGGCCAACGCCCACGCCTGCCACGGCCAACGAGCCTACGCCCACGCCTGCCACGGCCAACGAGCCTACGCCCACGCCTGCCACGGCCAACGAGCCAGAGCCAGCGCCTGTAGCCTCGACCGTCCAAGAGCCAGAGCCAGCGCCTGTAGCCTCGACCCCCCAGGACCCTCAAGGCCCTCAAGGCCCCCAGAGCCCTCAAGGCCCACAGAGCCTTCCAAGCCCGCAGAGCCTTCCAAGCCCATTGAGCCTTCCGTGGCTCCGCCCGCTTCCCTTGAGACGCCTTCCTGGCCTTCTGACCATGTCCTGTGGCCTCCTCCCTGGCCTTCTGACCCTGTCCTGTGGCCTCCTCCCTGGCCTTCTGACCATGTCCTGTGGCCTCCTCCCTGGCCTTCTGACCATGTCCTGTGGCCTCCTCCCTGGCCTTCTGACCATGTCCTGTGGCCTCCTCCCAGGCCTTCTGACCCTGTCTCGTGGCCTCCTCCTCTGGCCTTCTGACCCTGTCCTGTGGCCTCCTCCCTGGCCTTCTGACCCTGTCTCGCGGCCTCCTCCTTGGCCTTCTGACCCTGTCCTGTGGCCTTCTCCTTGGCCCCCTGACCCTATCCCAGTCCTGTGGCCTTCTCCTTGGCCTCCTGACCCTGTCCCAGTCCTGTGGCCTTCTCCTTGGCCTCCTGAACCTGTCCCAGTTCTGTGGCCCTCTCCTTGGCCTCCTGACCCTGTCCCAGTTCTGTGGCCCTCTCCTAGACCTCCTGACCCTGTCCTAGCCCTGTGGCCATCCCCTAGACCCCCTGACCCGATCCCTGCCCTACAGCCACCTCCCCGGCCTCCTGACCCAGTCCCTGCCCTACGGCCATCTCCCTGGCCTCCTGACCCAGTCCCTGCCCTATGGCTGCCTCCCTGGCCCCCCCCCCCCCGACCCAGTCTCGTACCTCCCAGACTTCCCGACCCGGCCCCCGCCTTCAAGTCCTCCCCTTGGATCCCTGGGCATCTGCCTGTCCTCCATGGTCTCCTGGCCGCCCTCTTGTTCTGTTATGGTCTCCCTGTCCCTGTCTTGTTTCTCTGTGCCCCCTTGTGCTTCTTGTTTGCCTTTCCTTTTTTGTTTTGTTAGGAGCGTCTGGAATCCGCTCCTTAGCGGGGGGCTCCTGTAACGTTCCATGTGGTCTCTTGTTTTTGTTCCTTCACTCTTTAAGTTTCTGGCATCTGTCTCACTCCATATTGTCTAAGTTTTTGGCACTTGTCTAATTCCATATTGCACTCTTATTTTGAAACCATTCTTGTGTTCCTGTAACCTTGATCCCTGCCGGATGTTACCCTGATATTCTTGAGTCCAAGCCATAGTCTATTTTATGTTCCAAGTTCCTGTCTTGTTCCCGTTTCACCACTATCTTCAATAAAGCTGCACTTGGGTCCTACTCCTCGCCTTCATCCTTGCCTTGACTGCATCCTCAGATCGTTACAGAATCTTTGCAACTCTTTGGACTATTAAACCTAAACTTGGTATATTTCATCACTGCCATACCCTGACTAAAATTATCCTTGCTTCATAATTCTTCTATACTTTGACCTAAATTCTTGAGACTGATGTCTTTACATTCCTTGAGCTGAATGATACCCAATGTTCCTAGGTCTATTATATTGTATGTCTGCCATTTTAAATTTGGCTGTAAAATGCTGTATTTTAGCAACGCATCGAGATGAAACTTTGTTTGTGTCAGTGGCACTATGCCCTGTTGGTACCTGAGAAGTTTGGTGACAGTGATACCTAGTGGAAATAAATACTTACAACTTTGAGCAATTTGGTTATAATCATGCGCTTGATTCCTTATTTGATGCAGAATTGAATGATACCAGTGTTTGCCCATTAGTCTTATTTTCTCTCTTTCTTTGAATTTCATGAATAATTCCACTTTTTTAACCTTTTCTACAGCATTCATCGATCTTCCCCAAATTTGCATAAGGTCATCAGACCTTGTAGGCAAACATTTGTTCAAAGATTTTTGATAAACCAATTTGTTCTTGTGTAAAGCATCATTGAATTTGATGCCAAAAAGGATATGAAGCTGTATCACTGCAATGCTTTAACGTATCAACATGAACGCTTGCATGTGTCATATCATGCAATATCATAAAAATTTTGACCAAAATGTGGTCTTTTCACCAAATAAACCAAATAAATTTACCAAATATTCACCAAATAAATAAATAAATAAAGCAGTTTTATTTATGCTTTAGAAGGGGTCATGAAATGCTATTCTTATAATTGTATTATCTTCCCTGAGGTCCAATGATAATGTTATAAAAGTGTTTTTTTTTAATGTATTTTTTTGCTCAAAAACAGTCCTGTTTTGTCCCTCTGTCTGAAACATTTGGTTTTGGACTAAGCCTTAAAACTTTTACGTAAACACCCACTGTTCTGATTGGCTGACATCATGCAGCCCCTCAGATTCAGCAAACTCAACCAGAAGACAATGAACAAGCCCCTCAACATTTAAAAAAAATTATAATTCAGGGTTTACACTTAACGGACCTCCAACTCATTGCATCTGAATATATTAAACTGTTAACACTCAGCACCATAAACTATCAAACAGTCATGACATTTGAAATACCCATGAATGAAATGGTTTACTTACATTTTTGATCGGGTCCAAGGTCTGATTTGAACTACCCCATCCTTCAAGTTTCTTTGGAAATCTTAAATCGTATTATGACTGGTTCACAAGCAATCCACGCTGACATTAGCAAAAAATAAATAAAATAAAATTATAAATAAATAAATAAACGCACACACAGTGAAAGCATTGTCAAATGGCGCACACATACTGTAGGTGTCGGAGATTGTTTTATTTATTGAGATAACAACATCTGCGGCTCCGTCATAAGAGAGAGCGTAACAGTAAACTAGCGTGTTAAGTACCGCCAATAGAATGTCTATGAGACCGCCGCGTTGTGTTATTTTATTCTAAGCTTGTAAGCTCTTCATGGTAGAAGGGCAATGGGGCTGTCTGTTTGTGGTGTGTGTCAGTGTAATGACTCTGGCTGGACACATTACAAATGTTCTGCCCTTCACATCAGTGTTTATGCTGTTTTAACTATAAATGTGTTAATAGCGATTATGATAAATTAACACGCTATATTTTTTAATTAATAGTATACATTAACGCATTAATTCTGACAGTATAGTAAATTCAAATGAGCAATGTGTCGTGACGTCACAAGCAGACATATTTCAAAACGAGACATTTCAGCAGGGTGCCAACTATAAATGCTCTTTTTATACTGGGAAGTTTTGAGTTCTGAAATGTACTGTCTGTTTTTTTAGTACAGTTACCTCTTACATGTCTAACTATCAAAGAAAATTGTATTCTCAATTTCATGACCCCTTTAAAAATGTTTACTTTTGGCTTTCATACCACCTTGATTATTCCATCTCTGATGATCATTTTAGGCAATCGAATATTATTGCCATTGTTATCGTTGGTGTGCTTGGCACAGTGATTTTGCTTGCAGCTATATTTATTCCTGAATCTCTTGTTTCCTCAGAATGGAGGCGTCATGTTTGGAGTTGGCTTTGGAGGGTGAGCGTCTATGTAAAGCAGGAGATTTTAAGGGTGGCACAGCATTCTTTGAAGCTGCAGTTCAGGTGGGAACAGAAGATCTGAAGACTCTCAGTGCCATTTATAGTCAGCTGGGAAATGCTTATTTCTACCTGAAGGAGTACGGTAAAGCCCTGGAATACCACCGCCATGATCTTACACTTGCACGGTAAGATCAATGATTTTAAACATCTCAAACAAGTCACTGACAAACAACAGTTTATAGTTGTGTATCCCACAAGAAAGGAGTTAAAGAGTTGTATTATATATTCTCGTCAGGACAATCGGTGACCGGATCGGCGAAGGGAAGGCCAGCGGGAATCTTGGAAACACTCTGAAGGTTTTGGGTCGTTATGATGAAGCAGCCGTGTGCTGTCAGAGACACCTGGACATTTCACAAGAACAAGGAGACAAGGTGACAGAAGCACAATCATTACATCCAGCTGACCGCATTTATCTCCTCTTAAGACTGTATTAACATATTAATAGCATGTAATAACTGCTCAGCTAACCCATCACTTAACAGGCCTTTATGTACTAAGAGGTGTAAATATCTGCTCTGATAAAGGTTTGTACAAAGCATGTCTTTAGTACAAAGCAAAATGAAATCTGAAATTTGGTCTTGATTTGGTGTGATTCACTTATTTTGGTATGTTTCATAATTATATATTTAAAAAAAATGACAAAGAAAATGTAATCCCCACCACAGATTGCAGATCAGGAATTGGTGTATTTTAACTACTGAACATATGAAATAGATCAAGAATGGCAGTTTGAATAAGAAATTAATGTCTAATAAATTTGTTGTAATTATAGATAGAATTGATCATTTAACTTGAATTTTTCAGTCATTATTAGCTTAAATATAACATGGTGTTTCTTCAACTTGTTTAATAGAATTTTGTGCTAGAAATGACATTTTTCAAATGTCTAATTTCTTAGCTTTCAAGTTTTAAGTATCATAAATACACACAATTAAATCAAATTTTCAACCTTTTAATTCTGTCCCACTTTATATTAGTGTCTTTAACTACTGTGTACTAATATTAAAATGAATGCTCAAACAATTTAGCTACTGAGGTTTATGTACGGGTAGGTTTAGGAGTAGTGGTAGGGTTAGGGGTTACGGTTAGGTTTTAGGATAAGAGCTGGCTTAGGGTTAGGTTTAGGGTTAAGGTAAAGGTTAACAGTGTAACTACAGATGTAATTAAATGCAGGTTCTTTAAATGTACATTAAGTACAGTGCAACAACATGTATGTAAATAATAAGAACATTGCAATAAATTGTATTTTATTTTTTTCTCCCAATTTGGAACGCCCAATTCCCAATGCACTCTAGGTCCTCGTGGTGGTGTAGTGACTCGCCTCAATCCGGGTGGCGGAGGATGAATCTCAGTTGCCTCCACAACTGAGACCATCAATCCACGCATCTTATCACGTGGCTTGTTGAGTGTGTTACCGCTGAGACATAACGCGTGTGGAGGCTTCACGCTATTCTCTGCAGCATCCATGCACAACTCACCACACGCCCTACCGAGAGCGAACCACATTATAGTGACCACGGGGAGGTTACCCAATGTGACTGTACCCTCCCTAGCAACCAGGCCAATTTGGTTGCTTAGGAGACCTGGCTGGATTTACTCAGCATGCCCTGGATTACATGCTGAGATACCCAGCCCCTGTAATACATTTTTAAGTACATTTTAGTTGGTCCAAATATTCTGCTCACAAGTGATATTTCCCTTGATTTTCTTTGTTTTGTCTCATATTTCATCTCAAGCATTCTCTTCTCTGACACTTTTGTCCACTTGATTAAAAAATAAAATAAAAACTTTATTAGGGGCTAAATGGTCTGGTGTGGTGGAAATGATGCCACAACTGTGTGACAGTCTTAATTTCAGAAATCATTTTCTAGTACTTTCTAGAATTTTCAAGTACGTGCATACACATTAGCTGGACCAGCATGAAATAAAGAAGCACAATTGATGACACCACTACTGTCAGATTTGACTGTTGATTTTAAATTTGTTCTTTAATCGTAATCTTGACTGGCTGTTTTGGAGATTACAGTATTTCCCCAACTTTCATGCAGCTTGTATCCATAGAAAATAGCTGCTCAGGGGCGGCTTGTTAAATGAATGAAATGGTAAACGGTCTGCATTTATATAGTGCTTTTTTAAACTTAGCGGTATTCAGAGTGCTTTACACTGCATCTCATTCACCCATTCACAAACACACCCATGCAAGGCGCTAGTCTGCCATTTGGCGCAACTTGGGGTTCAGCATATTGCCCAAGGACAGTTTGGCATGTGGAGTCATGTGGGCCAGGAAATGAGCCGCCAGCCCTACGATTAGTGGCCAATCTGCTCTACCACCTGAGCCACAGCCGCCCCAAACACTTTTTGCTTGTTAATAATTTCATACACATTGTTCGGATTTGTATGTTTAGCTCTTATGGGTTCTAATGTTGTTCTGCTCTCTCTGCTGCTGTAGGTCGGGGAGGCCAGAGCTCTGTATAACATTGGGAACGTGTTTCATGCGAAGGGCAAACAGCAGCTGTGGGGATGTTCACAAGATCCTGGAGATCTTCATCCTGATGTGAGAGATGCGTTGCAGAGAGCCACAGCCTTCTATGAGTGAGTCCCACACATCATGATCTTATCACAGTACAGACACTGTCTGAAGTGTTAATATTCACTAGACAGACACGAGAAATGGATTGTTTACTTAAGTTTTAATAGCCACATTTAACAGATTCAGAAGGCTAAATGACACATAAATGAGACATAGCGAGGCCAGAGGTGTCAGATGTGAACAAATGGCCTTAAACAGTCATTAGTGGTGTCTCTGTTTATTGGCAAAACACTGAGGACAGAAAAATCTGCTCCCCTGGAAAGAGTTCAGTTGAAAACATTATTATTATTGCTATAATCTGTTTTTCAATGGAGGAAATTGGATTTTTACATCTGGATCCCAACTGTCACACTCTATAAACTGATTTGAAAGACTGTTATGATTGATTATTTTTATGTGGATAACAGCACCGTTTGTACCTCTCTTTCAGAATGAACCTGTCACTAGTGAAGGAGTTGGGTGACAGAGCTGCTCAGGGACGAGCCTTTGGTAACCTTGGCAACACTCATTACCTGCTGGGTAACTTTGTTGAGGCCATTAAGTTCCACAGAGAGGTGCGACACTGAAATCACAGAGCAAATGAAATCAAAGATATAAACATGCAGACCATTATGTTTTACTGTTGTTACTTAAACTGTGCTTATGTGTTTTATAGTAAGACTTTAACTTTCACAGTTGATAGGGAAGTTCAGACTAACAGGAGTTGCAATTAAAAGTCACACACAAATACTGTTTGTTATTCACAGCGTCTGTCCATTGCCAAGGAATTTGGTGACAAGGCCGCCGAGCGGAGAGCGTACAGTAACCTAGGCAACGCTCTCATTTTCCTAGGCCAGTTCAATGCAGCTACTGAGTATTACAGGTAACCATGACTTCCTGACGACATCTAGAGTATGCTACCACACAGAATGTATATGCATAAGCACACCTGTTGTATCAATGTTATTTGCATATTTCTAAATCACAATGCAATTCTATTTCAGTGCATTTATTTTAGTGCATTTAAAATAATTTAACACACACCTAGCCGTGGATTATCCCGCTTATACAATGGTCACTGGCCAGAATTGATTAGTTACAACTGTCATTTATTTTTTTGCAGCGCAAATTTTGGAAGAATAAAAGATAATAGTTAATTGTATCTAAGGGTCGTTGGATCTGCAGCTCCACTTGTTCTAAATCAGACGCAAAGAAGAAGTAGAGCAACCACACACTTGGTCAAAACTGTAAATTTAAATGCGCAATCCAGAAATAATAATATCCACAGAACGTAGAGGAGTTAGAAAATATATTATTGCATTTTTATTCATTGTCATTTTCACATTAATGTGGAAAAACTGACATTACAACCATGGCAGTGACAGTAAAAGTAGCACTCCCCTTACAAAAAATCTAAACTAGCAGTAAACTTGCTGCAAATTTGCCACTTATTATTTCACAAACAAATTAGCTTTTGATTTGCCGCAACTGTTTGCCAGAAGTTTGCAGCTCTTCGCTGGTAGTGGTGAACCTGCATACAGTGGATACAATGGAAAATTTACCACAAGTTTGTGCAAAGCTCTTTTGCATGTGAAAATTATCAGTGGCAATTAACTCTTGAGTTTTATAAGGGTTACTGTATGATAAGGGGAAAACCTTTCAAAACAAACTGGAACCTGCAGATTTTCAACTCTGAGACATCGTTATGGCATCCATCAAAGCTGCACAATTGACTGAATTATAAATTAAATTGCAATTTGTTCCAAAACACCCAAGCAACCACCTAGGAACACCTTGACAACTACCTAGAATATCCAACATCATGGTAGTGAGTTTAGCACAGGCAAGCACTCTATTCTTGAGGAAATGTAAACTTGTAGTTTATCTGTGTTGTTCCAGAAAAACTCTGCTGCTGTCTCGGCAGCTGAAGGATCAGGTGATGGAAGCTCAAGCATGTTACAGTCTGGGAAACACACACACACTGCTGCAGGAGTACGAGCATGCCATAGACTATCACCTCAAACACCTGCTCATCGCACAAGAGCTCAATGACAGGTCTGAACACACCAGATCTCCATAAAGTCTCCAGACCTACTGTTTAAGCCACAATTAAGTTATTTAAAGGGATGATTCACCAAAAAAAGGAAATTCTCTCATCATTTACTCACTTTCTTTCTTCTGCTGAACACAAATTACGATTTTAGAAGAATTTCTCAGCTCTGCAAGTCCATAAAATGCAAGTGAATGGGTGTCAAAAATGTAAAGCTCCATAAATCACATAAATATTGATCTGTTTCTCACCCACACCTATCATATGGATTTAACCATTGGACTCTTATGGATTACTTTATTGCTGCCTTTATGTGCTGTTTGGAAATTCTAACTTTTGGCACCCATTCACTTGACTTGTATGGACTCATAGGGCTGAAATATTCTTTTAAAAATCTTAATTTGGGTTCTGTTGATGAAAGAGTCATACACATCTTAGATGTCAAAATTTTTGGGTAAACTATTCCTTTAAATGGCAGCTATTTATGTTTAATTAAATAAATAAGAGTCTGTGTTTGTAGCTTGCTAGCCTGCTTAGCATTGCTTATTCTTATACGCTCAGCATTTTAACCTTTGCCATTTTACCATGTGCTTCATTTGTTTTCATATTTTCTACCGTTTCAACTGCGTGTATTGTACCTTGCGTACACGTTTTCTCTCTTTTTACATTTTTTCCCACTTGTCTACATATTGCATCTCGTCTGCATGCATTAGTTTTCTCCTCTGTATTTTACACGGATTATTGCATCAATCTCAAACATCTGCTGATAAGGAACCACATCGATTTCAAACACTCGCCACTCAAGAACAACCCTAACAGCCATAACAACAACAAACATTTGTGGTAAGTCATGGCATCTGCTGGTGTTATTTCTTCCTGCATTGCATACTATATCTTTACTATAGCTTCTTCCATTGGCAAAGAGGGATATACATGTGATAAATGTAAGGAATTAGTCAGGCTGATGGAGAAGGTTAAGAGTTAGAGATACACATCTGAATGCTAGTTGAGGTCAGTGAGAAAGAGAAGCCGGTAGATACTGTTTTGGTAGAACAGCAAGCAACACACACTTTGGTTCCGGCTGTAGAGCCCCTGCAACAGGGCATTTGGGTGATATCTCGGTGGCATACCCGCTCAGCAAATCAACACCATTCATTTTAGGATTTCTATGGTAAGAAACATGGAAATAGAGACTCTAGCCACTATTGTTAAATGCATTTCGGGGCTCTGGCATCTGACATCAGATCAAATTTACAAGTGCTGTCTAATGCCAAATGTAGATTTGCTAAAATTGTTATTCATGTCGGCACTAACGATGCCTGGCTTCGCCTGTCGGAGTTCACTAAAGATAATATTAAAGAGGTATGTGTAATATGCTCTGGCGCCCTCCCTGCTCGTCATGTGACGAGGTTTATATTAGATTAGTGTCACTGAATGGCCAGAGTTTTTGGGGTAGACCTGATCTGCTAAAGAGAGACGGACTCCATCCCTCCAGGGAAGGTGCCACTCTCCTCTCTAATAATTTGGCTCATAGTCTTAATAGTGATAGTATTTGACTAACTGGGGCCCATGTCAGGAAACAGACAAACTGGTTAATCCGAACGTCTGCTAGCTGCCTTTAGATGTCACACAGGTCTCAAAGACTGTATCACCTAGATATCATATAGAGACTGTGTCTGTTCCCTGAACTACCAAATACAAGCCCCTCACTAAATCAATTAGAAAAAATCTGATTAAGGTCAAACTTGAAATAAATTTTTACAGATAAACATATAAAGGTAGGATAATAAAAACATTAGATCTCTTTCAAACAAAGCACTTATTGTAAATCAAATTACATATTATTATCATCGTTTTGAAGCTCTCTGCTTGACTGGAACCTGGCTTTAACCAGATGAATATATTAGTTTAAATGAATCTACTCCCCCAGGTTATTGTTATAAACATGAGCCTCGTCTGAAGGGTCGAGGAGGAGGTGTTGCTGCAATTTACAGAGAAGTTTTTGGTGTAACTCAGAGAACAGGATTTAAGTTTAAGTCTTTTGAACTAATAATGCTTAATCATTAACTTCAACATTCACATATATAATGAAACTGACACATTGGGATTAGCAGAAAATGGAGCGCAAGTGGAAGAATACAAAATTAAAGGTATTTCGCTGTGCATGGAATCATATTGACTGACAGGCACTAAAAGCAGCCAGGTCAGCAAATTTTAGCAAACTCATAGAAAAAAACACAACAATCCTAGGTGTTTATTCATTACTGTGGCTAAATTGGTAAACCCTCGACTGAACCAGATATTATGTCACAGCACAATAGTAATGACTTCATGCATTTCTTTACTGATAAAAATGAAATCATCAGAAATAAAATTGGAATTATGCAATCGTCTGTCACAGTACCTCAGAAAATAGTGTCTCATAATTTTCCTCATGAGCAACATCAATCCTTCACTGTCATAGTTCATGAAGAGCTAACAAAACTTGTAAAAATATTGCCACAATATTTATGTTAGCTAAAACACCAACTAAGCTCTTAAAAGAGGTATTCCCTATAATCTTAGAACCTCTTTTTAATATTATTAACTACTCGCTATCCTTGAGTCCACAGCTTGATCCTAGAGAATTGGCTGATTATAGACCGATTTCAAATCTCCCATTTATGTCAAAAATACTAGAAAAGGTAGAGTCCTCCAAACTATATTCATTTCTACAGCGAAATGCTATATATGAACAATTTCAGTCAGGATTTAGGCCCATCATAGAACAGAGACTGCACTTATCAGAGTTACAAATGACTTGCTCTTATCATCTGATCGCATCTGCATTTCACTTCTAGTGCTTTTATATCTTAGTGATGCCTTCTACACCATAGATCATGACATTCTCTTGAATAGGCTGGAGAATTATGTTGGCATTGGTGGGCTTGCAGTAGCATGGTTTAGGTCTTATTTATCAGACTGCTACCACTTTGTATGCGTAAATGTGGAATTTTCAAATCAAACAAAAGTTAAGTATGGAGTGCCACAGTGATCAGTTTAAGGGCCTCTGCTTTTCTCCTTATATAATGTATGCTTACCCTGGGAGGTATCAGGAATCATGGAATACATTTTTACTGTTATGCTGACGATACCCAACTTTATATTTCTTCAAAACTTAATGAAATTTCAGAATTCTCCAAATTAGCAGAGTGTATCAATTAAATAAAAGATTGGAGGGCCAGAAATGTTCTTCTTTATTCTGACAAAACAGAGGTACTAATTATTGGACCGAAAACCTCCAAAAATAAGCAGCTAAAATATAATTAGATTCTTGATGGATGTACTTTTACGTCGTCTTCTACAGCGAAGAACTTGGGTGTTATATTTGATACCAATCTGTCCTTTGAAAATTACATTTCCAATGTTTGTAGACATCATTCTTCCACCTCAGAAATATTGCTAAGTTACGACACGTTGCTGATGCTGAAAAACTAATTAATGCGTTCATGACCTCAAGTCTAGATTATTGTAATGCATTACTGGGAGATGTCCTACAAGATCAATAAATTAACTTAAATTGTTTCAAATTGCAGCTGCCAGAGTGCTGACTAGAACCAAGAACTATGATCATATTTGCCCCATTTTATCATTTTTATATTGGCTATTTTAAATTTAAAATTCTGTTAACTACATACAAAGCTTTGAATGGTCTAGCTCCAAAGTACTTAAGTGACTTTCTGACACGCTATATTCCATCATGTTCATTAAAATCGCAAAATTCTGGCCTGTTAATAGTTCTTAGAATATCAAAATCCACAAACGGAGGTAGATCATTTTCATACTTGGCACCAAAACATTGGAATATTCTCCCTAACACTGTTCGGGACGCAGACACACTCTCTCAGTTTAAGTCTAGACTAAAGACTCATCTATTTAGCCAGGCATACACCTGATTTATCCTTCAACTCACAGTTAGGCTGCTTTAGTTAGGTCTGCTGGAACCAGAAACATTTATCAGAAACATTTCTCATAATCTATAACGCTGCAATAAATTGAAAAGTATCTACGCTAATATTATTCTATTTGTTTCCCTGTCTCAAACTCGGGATTCATGTCCGAGGTCACCAGAACCGGCCAGATCCAGCTCCGTTCCTGCTTGGTATCGGACTCCACTGCTACCTGTCTCTGAGTGATGATGACAAACTACAGCCTGTGCTAGCCAGACGTCTCTTCAGTCTAATTACAATGGACTTCAGAGGATGAACTGCTGCCAACTCCAACTGTAAGACATGGGATACTTCATATGCCACTGCCTGAACCTTGGACTTAGGATGGACCCCACCGAACCTCACCGAATTGACCTGTTAAACTGCGATGCATCTTGTTGATCTCTGCCTGCATCACCTTTGTCTATTAATGGACTACACTCTTGAAATGGAATACATAGACTAGTATCAATTAATTGCCAACAAAAGCCTTCATCAGCCAACTAGCAAAGGACAATGAATCTATGTGAATTTTTCTCCATTAACCAACATCTTATGGAGTTTTGTGTTCCTTGCCACAGTCGCCTTCGGCTTGTTCACAGGGGTTCTAAATACAGTTATTTTTTAATAATTTAATCATTTTTTTTATACACAATTTACAATCATATTTAATCAAACTACACAATGATTACTCTAAAACTTTATAGATATTACAGTTTAATTTTCCGTTAACGCATGATCTGTTAAGCTGCTTTGAAATGATGTGTGTTGTGAAAAGCGCTACACAAATAAAAGTTATTTGACTTGATTTTTACTAATCTTTGTCACAATCTGTCTTCTTGCAAAGACCAATATGTAAACAAAATGGGGCAAAAAGTCCCCAGAGTTATCAAAGTGCAACATCAACAAGAGCAATAAATGTTATGGTTCTTTGTTGTTGGTCTTCTATAGGGTTGGAGAGGGCCGGGCATGTTGGAGTCTGGGTAATGCTTATGTGTCTTTAGGAAACAGCCGTCAGGCTTTACATTACGCCCGAAAACACCTGGATATCTCCAGAGAGGTGAGCACAAACTGTGCTTTCATGTTAGGCTGGGCATGTCCAGCAACAGTCCCCACTTCTCATTCTTATCGTTAATCTATGCTTATCTTTAAAGTTATGGTTCCCCCAAAAATGTAAATTGTGCCATCATTTACTCACTTTCATTTCAGTCATGAAAACTCTGAATAATTTTAGGGGGTTATAATGAATATGTCATGTTAGTAGGTTAGGCCTTGGCAGACTATATATGCTTATGCTGCTACATCAGAGCAAGTACGAGGAATTTCTATTGCTTGAACAAAAACACATGCTGTGTTGAGCATGTAAGAGGTGTTTCTGCTGCTGCACAATTAGACATATATACCAATACCCTTGCAGCAGATCTAGACAAGTGATGCTGAGGAGAGGGAGGGTTTCAGAGAGAAAAATCTTGCACTATGCTACAATAAAACCAGCTTACTTGCAAATATGATTGGCTGAGGACCTATTAGCTTGGGTCATGTAGAGTTTCATGGCTGAATGATAATCAAGCAACTTTTTTCTCTGTGAAACACAAAATGAGATGTTAGTCAGAATGTCTGAGCTACTCTTTCCCATACAATGAAAGCAGCAACAGACTGTTGTGCTATATTTCAAGTTTTCTGAAGTCGTATGATAGCTTTGTATGTGGAACAGACTCAAATTTAAGTCTATATTATCTGAAAATCTTCCTCTCTGACAAAGTTTACTAATCACATTTGTGTTAGTGTTGAAAAATCTAGCCTTTAGAAGCATCAACCCAGGTTTTATGTAATTTATGCCGAACCACATTGGATCTTGTGTCATATTACCGATTATGCCCTAGCAAGTTTATATATTCATGACAGAAAATATTATTTAAAAACTATAAAAGAGGCAAAGATTATCTGTGAAATTGACTGACAGTCTGTTTCTCACACAAATCTATCATATAACTACAGAAGATATGGAATATAGCACACAAGCCATTTGGACTACTTTCATGGTACTTTTGTTGTGCTGTTTTTTCCTTTTTGGATGTTGACAGTACAAAACAGAAATGCACATTCCTTGTATGAAAAAGATTCTTCGAAAAAATAAAAAAATTGTGTTCCACAGAAGAAAGTAAGTCATATGGGTTTGGAATGACATAATGTTTAGTTAATGATGACATACTTTACATTATTGGGTGAACTATTCCTGCAACTCTTTCCTTTTCTTTGCTCTTTTTCAGATTGGGGACAGGAATGGCGAGCTGACGGCCAGAATTAATGTTGAGGAATTGATGGAAGCTCTCGGGGTGAAGGAGGCCGATCTCTCTCCATCTGACTCAGATTTTACAGTGCAGGGTAAGACAGGAAACCTTTTAAGTAACTACACTGGTAGCATATAGGAGAGACTGGGCTAGTTGTCACACTTTTAACTCCAGTGAAGCTCCAGGGTTTATTTCTGTAGAAACACAGACCTTGACTATATAAAAAAGTACAATTTCATGAGCACTTCCACCATTATTGCCCAGCAAATCACAATACAGTTCATGTATTGCTTGACATATGTTGTCACACTATATGGGGTAAGTTGTCACAAATGTGGGCCCTCTGTTTATTGACACATATATCTACTATCTGAAAAAATATATATATATATTTTCAAAAATATTGGTATTTAAAATGTTATATGCTATTTAATGAGTTTTCCGAAAAGTTAAACAGTGAAACAATTATGAAACAGCAAAAATGTAAATGGTAACATAAAATAATTGTTTTGGCCAACATACATTGTTATTAATACATTGTAATTGTAGTTGCAGGTTGTGTTTATATTGGAATTTCAGTTTAGAAGAATGCAGTTCTCAAAAAAATCTAATGTATAACAAGTAGAATCTCCACATTACCATTTAATAATTACTGTAATTCCGACATGATGTGATCACAGAATCATTTCTGCTCTACTAGACACTGTGTTCAAATATATTTCTGAATACTCCCCCCATCTGCTGTTGATCGAACAAGCAGTTAGTCCAGCCAACCCAACTCACGCCATTAGTTGAGTCAGCGTTATTGTGTTGGGTTGGGTGGGTTGCTCAAAACTAACAGAGCAATTTTTATAATGTCACAGTTTTCTAGTTTAAATATTTTGAAAAATAAATTAACCTACAAATGGCTTGCTTGTCATTGTCTCTGCACATTAAGCTGAAAAGGAGAAAGTATTTCAACACTGCACTTCAGTTTTAAGAGGGTTTTTAACTGGGTATTTGAAACCAACAAACCAACCACAACTTCTAGAGAAAACACATTTGTGTAATTAACGCTACTTAGGCAATATCACATGAGCAAGAGTGCTGTTTCTCTGAATATCACATATGCTAATGTTCAGACCAACAGCACAATACATTTGATATTGCTTTTAGATAACATTTTAATATTGCTTTGTTATACAACAAAAAGTTAAACATCAAGTAATTTGCATTTCAGATAAAAATCGGTCAGTTCCCAGTCTGTCGCTCACTTCGACGTTGTGTCGAAGAAGCGACACTAGGGGTCTCTCTTGAGAGCCTTATGCATCTCTGAACTTTGATATAAGGCCAATGAGAAATTGGCAGACAGAATTTGCATGTCCCGCCCCCGGACATACGGGTATAAAGGGAGGGAAATGTGTCTTCTTCGGAGCCGACCGGTTGTGTGAGCAGCGAGCTGTCTGTTTCCTCCCATCTCTGGCGTATGCTGTTGGATTTACTGCACATATCAGCAGCTTTCTCCTTCTCTGCAACTTTGCCCCTGGGCGCTTCGACAGTGCTATTAAAAGATAAATTTTCCCTAAAAGAGTAATACACAGCGGCGTTGAACGTCCTTTTCAGGACACAGAGTCTGACTGCTCCTCCCCACAGCCTTCGTGGCTGGAGGATTGGTTCCTCGGGCCTGCGCGCCGCTCGCAGCCAAACCCCACCCCCCCCCCCCCCCCCCCCACCCCCATTCCTTTCTTTCCGGAAGTGCATGATGAGCTGATGAGGTCGTGGAGGGCACCTTTCACTGCCTGTAATCGATCCTCTCGCTCATCCGCTCTCACTACCCTCTACGGTGGAGCGGTCCACGGGTACATAGCGGCCCCCCAGGTGGACAGGGCCGTTGCGATCCACCTGTGTCCCAAAAACGCCACCACCTGGTGGGATCGCCCGATGATCCTCTCCAGGGCCTGTAGGATGACGTCCTCATTGACCTCAAAACCCTACAGCGCCACCGGACAGGCCGCTTCCGCCTTGCATGCCATGGCCCTCCTGCAAGTCCACCAGGCCAAGGCACTTAAAGATCTGCACTTGGGTAGTCCTGACCCCGACATGCTGCAGGAACTGTCAGCAGTCACTCAGGCAGGCGATAGTCACCCTCGTGGTTCAGGAAAAACATCTGTGGCTGAACCTGGTCGAGATGCATGAAATAGACAAAGCACGCTTTCTCAACGCACCCGTCGAGGACTTCGCCCAGCAGTTCTCAGCAGTAAAGAAGCAGACGGAGGCCATCTCTCACATGCACCATCGCACTTCAAGCACGGGCCGTGCAACATCTGCCCGCCGAGGGCGTCATCCTACAGCTTCTAAGAAACGTGCAGCTCCGCCTCAGCCTGGGCCCAGCTCTCAGCTCTCAACCCCAGCGTTGAGCACCCCGCAGGAAGCGCACGCCCCCAGTCTAAAAAAAAACACTACTAGGACCCGGAAGGCTCCCAAGCGTTCCTGAAACGAATGACCCAGAGACCGAGACATTTGTAAGCAGACCACTCCGTCCCCCGGTGGAGGGCCGGGAGGAGAATCCTCACTTTACTTTGCCGTACCCACATTCTCAATAAAAGAGCAATTTCTTCTGTCTCTGGGTCACCTGGCCTGCAAATGCCATTCTCACGGCACGCAGGTGCCACACCTCAACTGTCCCGGCACATTGGACGCAAACCCTTTGCCTCCAGCCCCACGACTGTTGTCCCCCGGCCGGCCGGTTCTGATGAGTCTAGAGGACACCTCCATGGGACCTCCTCATCAGTCACTAACCCGCCCCCTGCCGGGAGTGTGGAGCAAGGTAAGAAAGGCTTTTTTTTTTTTACGGGCAGAAGTCCCTTTGCAGCAGGTGTCCCGATGCGTCCTGATCACCACAGATGTTTCCAAACAGGGTTGGGGCGCCTTGTGGCCCCCGCTGCGCTGGCACATCAATTGCCTAGAGTTGTTGGCTGTACTTCTTGCCCTGTGGAGGTTTCTCCTGCTAGTTCGGGGCAAGCTCGTCTTGATCAGATCAGACGTAAATCGGCAAGGCTGCGATGTCGGCAAGTAGCGTCAGATGTTGCAACTCGCCCGTCGTCTCCTCAACGACTCATGTCGCTGCGTGCCACTCACATCCCGGGCAACCTCAACATGGTAGCGAATGCACTATCATGACAGCGTTCGCTCAGCGGAGCGTGGAGGCTTCACCCCCAGTCGGCCTAGCCGATTTGGGAACGTTCGGCAAGGCACAGGTAGACCTATTTGCCTCCTGAGAGACCTCCCAGTTCCCGCTCTGGTACGCCCAAATGGAGGCTACCCTCGGGACAGAAGCACTGGCACACAGCTGGCCCACGGTGCTGCACAAGTACACATTTCCCCCAGTGAGCCTTCTTGCACAGGTGCTATGCAAGGTCAAGGAGGATGAGGAACAATTCACTCTGTTGGCCCCTTATTGGCCCTCTCGGACTTGGGTCTCGGATCTCGGATCTCGTGCTCCTCGCGACAGCCCCTCCTTGGTGAATTCCCCTGAGGAAAGATCTTCTTTCTCAGGGACGGGGAACTCTCTGGCATCCGCGCACAGACCTCTGGAACCTCCACGTCTGGACAGGATGCGGAAGATCTATCTGGCCTACCACCTGCTGTCGTAGACACAATCAACCACAATCTTCCCGGGCTGAAGACCCACAGAGGTCCCCTTCCACCTTTAAGGTGTATGTAGTGGCTATGGCGGTCCACCACGACGCAGAAGACGCAAGTCTTTGGGTAAGCACGACTTATTTATCAGGTTCCTAAGAGGCGCCCGGAGATTGAATCCCTCCCGGCCAAGCCTGTTCCCCTCCTGGGATCTCTCAGTGGTCCTCTCAGGCCTTCAGAGACCTCCCTTCGAGCCGCTAGAATCAGTTGGACTCAGGGCCCTCTCTCTTAAAATGGCCCTGCTGATCACGCTCGCCTCCATCAAGAGGGTCGGGGACCTGCAAGCGTTCTCTGTCAGTGACACTTGCCTGGAGTTCGGTCCGGCAGACACATATGTGATCCTAAGACTGCGACTGGGCTACATGCCCAAGGTTCCTACCACGCCCTTTATAGACCAGGTAGTGAACCTGCAAGCGCTGCTCCGGGAGGAGGCAGACCCAGCCCTTTCGTTGCTGTGTCCGGTATGTGCTTTGCGTACCTACTTGGACCGCACGCAGAGCTCTAGACGTTCTGAGAAGCTCTTTGTCTGCTTTGGTGGACAGCGGAAAGGGAACGCTGTCTCCAAACAGAGGCTTTCCCACTGGGTCGTCGATGCCATTTTGTTGGCTTATCACACCCAGGCTGTGCTCCCCCCGCCCCCCCCCCCCCCTTACGGGTCTGAGCGCACTCAACCAGAGGTGTTGCGTCCTCGTGGGCACTGGCCAGGGGCACCTCCCTAGCAGACATTTGTAGAGTAGCAGGTTGGTCAACACCCAATAGCTTTGCGAGATTTTACAATCTCCGGGTTGAATCAGTATCGTCCTGCGCTTTTTCTCCCAGGAGACCCCTTCTTTTCGGGTCCCTGGATGATTCCTCCCTAGCCCTTGTGGGTCTGCAGTTCAGTGGAGGAACTTGCCGACCCAATCCACTGCGGGTATCTAGTTTACCCTGTACTGGAAGAGGTGCTCCACAGATCAGGACTCCTTCATGGACTCCCCCTGTGTGTATTATCCGCGGCATGGTCCCCTTACTAGTGGACCCGCGTCTCCCTTTGGCAGTTCCAAGCTGCCCTCTGGTCGCTGTAGTGTAGCGTTGGGTCTACCTCTGCTCCATTTCCACATGCCATGTGATGTACTCACCACTTTTACCTCCCCTTCTGGGTAGGTGTGGTCTCCGCAGGGTCTTTTTCCACCTGAAAAAAATAAATACTAGGAAATCGGGTAAGACCCCCTTCCCTCGATGCGTGTAAGGGCCCCGCCCGTTCTTACTCTATGCGAGAAACATAGAGAGAAAAGAGGCCTGACCAGGCTTGGCCCGTTCCCAGGTTGGCAAGCGTCGCCTTGTTCCCGTCTAGGATAACTAGAAGGATTCCGACGACTTTTATGGGGCATTGGGGAAGGGTAAGTGCGGTCTGATACAACTGGTCGTGTTTGCACGTGAGAATGTATCAGCAGTTCACGTACATGGCTCAGTGCATGGCACGATTTAATTTGGACCCCTAGTGTCGCTTCTTCGACACAATGTCGAAGTGAGCGACAGACGGCGAACGTCTAGGTTACGTATGTAACCCCCGTTCCCCGATGGAGGGAACGAGACGTTGTGTCCTCCCTGCCACATCACTGAGCCGAGCCACTGTAGTGGCCGGACCATTTCCGGCTCATCAGAAAAATCCTGAATGAACACAGCGTATTTGCTTGCTTAAATACCTGTATGTCCGGGGGTGGGACATGCAAATACTGTCTGCCAACTTCTCATTGGCCTTTTTTCATAGATCAGAGGCATATTCGGTGCTCAAGAGAGACCCCTAGTGTCGCTTCTTCAACAAAACGTCTCGTTCCCTCCATCGGGGAATGGGGGTTACATACGTAACCTAGACAATTTTCTGTCAGATCTAGTAGTTACTAAGGAAGTCTGAATTGGGCCCTGGGGGTCTGTATACAGTAGCAACCAGAGGTGGGTTGAGTGGCCAAAAACTTTACTCAAGTTAAAGTATAATTACTGAAAAAAATGAAATGCTCAAGTACAAGTAATAATGTAAAACTTACTCAAGCATGAGTAAGAAAGTATCCAATAAATAGAATACTCAAGTAGTGAGTAACTAGTTACTTTCACATATAACGTAACGGATGTTTACTCTCCTATATTCCAGTGCATGATACACATTTCACATGTATTACAGAATGATTAGTAATAATAATAATAATAATACTGTTAATATTACTGTAATAATGGAAATTGTCATCTTTCACCACCATGTTGTTCCAAACCCATATGACTTATTTCTTCCATGCATCATATTAAATGGATATTTCACCCCCAAAAAATATATATTTTAAAAATAATATTTTTAGAAGAATATCTCTGTTGGTCCATACAATGCAAGTGAATGGTGACCAGAAATTTGAAGCTCCAAAAAGGACATGAAGGAAGCATAAAAGTAATTCATATGATTCCAGTGGTTTTCAGAAGCAATATGATAGGTGTGTGTGAGAAATAGATAAATATATATATAAAACATTATAATATATAAAGTCCTTTTTTAATATTATTTCTTCTATTAATTCTTAATGCCCTGTAGGTGGCGATATGCACAAATAATTGAATCACCAAATACACAAGAAGAAGAATGTTAAAATGGAGATTTATTAGTAAAAAAAATTTAAATATTGATCTGTTTCTCACCCACACCTATTGCTCATATCTCTTCTGAAGACATAGAATGAACCAGTGTCATTTGAATTCCTTAGAAGCTCAAAAAGCACATAAAGGCAGCATTAAAGTTTTGGTAAACATTCACTTGCATTCTAGTATAAACTAACAGAGCTGAGATATTCTTCTAAAATTTTTGTGTTCAGCAGAAGAAGAAAAAAAAAACACATCTGGGATGGCATGAGGGTGAGAAAATTATGCGAGAATTTTCAATTGTGGAAAAATGATTCCTATCATAAGGAGATGTTAGACAGAATACTAACCTTAATTATCATTTACTTTCACTGAATGTTTTTCCCCCTCCATATTTTGAAAGGGAATGGTGACTGAGACCATCAGTCTCTAACATTCTGTCTAACATATTTTGGGTTCCACAGAATACAGAAAGTTTCACAGGGTTGGAAGAACATGATGATATAATATTAATTAACGGCTATCACTTTAAGGATGCTTGTCAGATTTGGACGAATCTGTCAATTAGAAGAGAAGTTTGGAAACCTTTTCTAGTAATTATTACAGTGAAAAACATGAACAAAATCAAACAGTTTCATGTTATATATCATGTTTAATTATATGCTGAAGCAAGATCGTGTTTTATTCATGCCTTCTCATCGTCATCATTTAGTTCAGTGACGGTCATTTAGATCATTAGTTCTGTATACCTAGGGTAAATGGCACATTATCTCTGTGTTTGGAATCTTGTTGTCCATAAGACAAAGCTGCAATTAACGCAGATGTTTACAAGGATTTATACAGTTGGCAATGATATGTTGCAGCGCTGATATAAAAATGCAAACTTAGAAACTGAGTTCATGAGAGTCCACAGTTACAGATTTACACTGAAAATGAAGATAAGATTTACACAGATAAGCCCACATTGTCACAATCTCTAAAACTTACCTCACCATATTTTCTTAAGTTGGAACTGCATTTTTAATCTTGAAATATATACTTGTCTTGGTGTAATAATAAGGCATTTTTTGGAGTGAAGAAATGTTTGTTTTGCGCACTTGCTGCTGTAGTGATGAACGCTACTCGAGTGACAGCGTGCTGCTGTGAAGTTCCTTTCAAAAATGTCAATAAATTATGCATTCATTAACACTTATTAAATTAAAACCAGTAATGTAACGACAGGAACATTTCCCATTGTAACAAATCAAAGTAAAACATTTTCATCAGAAATGAAAAGTACCCACCATAAAACATACTCATAAAAGTATATTTTTTCCAAACAGTTACTCAGATAAATGTAGCACATTACTTCCCATCTCTGGTAGCAAGAGCAAAAGATAACAGAGAATTTGTACTTATATTGGACAATGTCAAATTAAGCGCTATCACTACAAAATAATTAAACTTGTATCCTGACATCCGAGTTACACCAAGATCACTGGAAATTGTAGCAACGCCTCCTCCTCAACTATTCAGGCCTTTCGGAAAAACCTGGATGAGGAGATTCATTTAAACTAATATATTCATCTGATTTTAGCCAGGTTTTAGTAAAACAGAGGGAATCCAAACTATGATCTGTAATAATTAAATTTACAATTAGTGTTTTGGATGAAATAGATCTAATTTTTAGTATCCCTACCTTTATTAAATATTTATCTTTTTTTTTGTCATTTTCTAGTTTGACATCAAAAAATATTTTCTTAATGACTTAAAGGTTGTGTGTTTGGTAGCAGACACATCCTCTATATGATATATAGTGATACAGTCTCAATGTGTATTAGATTATATGACCTGCGTGACTATATCAAGGCAGCTAGGTGGATTCTGCACAATAGTGTTGGTTTAGGAGAGTCCCCTCTTCACTATGTAAAGTGCTTTGAAAGTAGTGTCATAAAAAACGTATAAGTGTTATGTTCAACATTCAGCTAGCAGACGGTCAGTTTAGCCAGTCTGACCTGGGCCCCAGTGAGTCAAACACTAACACTATTAAGACTATGAATCAAATTACTAGAGAAGAGAGCGGCCTATCCCAAAAACCCGTCCAATTGTCTATAAATCCTATGCTATTCTCTGGACTAATTCAGCAATTACTTAATTAAATAATTGAATGTTAATATGCCATGTTAGTAATTAGTATTACATAAATGATCCTTAACATCTTGTCCTTGATTTCTCCTGACAGGTGCCAGACCAAAGTTCACCAAAAAGAACAGTATGGACAGCGTTGACCTCTGGAAATACAACACTGAAAAGGTCCAATCTTTATTAAATATTTTAAAATCTTTTGTTCATCCTAGAACAACATTCCTGTCAAACAAACCCTATCCCTGACCTAAACCCTAACCATAGCAATTAATTACCTCTTAAATTAGAGGGATATTGTAGATTGGTAAGAATAATGTTGCTTAACCCCAAATGTAACCCATGAATCTGACTGGTTTATAGGAATGTTTTTCCAGGAACAACAAGAAGCCATGTGGTACTTCATTGTGTCCAGTTTGTAGGAACCAGTAATTCAGAAATACTACTATTGCTTCACTTATTATCACTTACTATAATTTTGTCAATTTAAAAGAGTACATGCTCATGTGTTGTGTTGTGGATTGAAGAATGGAGATGGTCCTGATGTTGATGGTGTATCAAGGAGGTCAAGGAACAGCAGAAGGAAATGTTACACAGGCAGTCAGTCATCTGATGAGAGACAATGGATGGACTCGCCTCTAGACACGGATGATATCACCGTTCATGTCACACCTCCAGTGAGTGTCTTTCTAACTGTCTATGTACATGGATCATTCTTTGGAAATGGAAACATTCATGCATTAAATGTTTTTTTTATTAGATTTTTTATGTCATTGTTTTAACAAATACTAACTATTATCTCGAATCTTAAAATGTGGTTACAGCTGGTGGTGGGTGACAAACCGTTAAAATATACCAGTAGAAATGTGTCAAACAGTAGGATTTTTTTTCTGTAGTTTTTATCATGGCCATGTAAAGTGTCACCGCGTGTTAAATAATGCATTCCAATCAGATGCTAAAAAAATCATTATCTTATGATCATTATATTCATTTTTTCTATTATCAGTTACTTTTGTGTTATTTCTCAAGGTCTTGGATAAGCTCTCTCTCTCACACACACACACACACACACACACACACACGCGCACGTTTGGAATTATCCGGCAATGTTAGGTAAATAATGAAAAATACCCAGTTAAAGCAGCATCTGGATCCAATCACTTTACATTTGGAGAGGAAGTACGAAGTATTACGAAGTGCATATCAATAAAAAGCTGCATTAAATAACACTTTCATCAACTGTGTATTTATATCTAATACACAGTATAGTTGCCAAAAAAGGTTCCATTTTCCAAAGGAAGACAAACATTTTTTTAATTAAACAAATAAAAAATACATTTATTCTTTTTTTTTTTTTGTCTATATAACCCATTAAAATGTCATAATAAATGGGGACTACTCTTCCATCCCGTATGTAATGCTGTGGTGTTTGTACAGTTACTACATGAGTGTTTGATGATTTTATTTAGCTGAAATCGTAACTCAAGCTGAACGAGCAGATGTGCTTGTGTTCAGGCTTTAATTGAATCCATGTTGTAAAGTGCTTCAATGAAGATTTTACCTGATATCACCAGCGATTTGTGTTTCACTGTGAATCAATACACATGGCTGCACTGCTGCCTAATGCATCCATCTGCATGTTTGCTGCTGACGCAATCAAGAGGATATGACAATATTACACTTTAATATTATTAATATTTCCACAGTTTTTTAAATTTTGCAGATGGTCAGTCAAATGTCATAAAAGTATACAGTATAGACACACTTTGGATTATATTTTTAATTGATTAATTTTTGGCTAATTATAGTCCTTATTTAGGATATAAACTGGACTATAGTTTTGCATGGCATTATATTATTTTGTATTATATTATAGCTCTTTTTTTCTTTAAATCAATTTACAAAACCTTCACTAAGAATAGTAATAATAGCAGCAATTGTCTGTTTAGAGCTTGTTCATATCTTTCAGTACTTTTGTATTAATTCTCATGGGTTTATAAAAATATCTTTCTCCTTGACCCTGCACACGCACACGCACACACAAACACAAACCTTGTGTGCATGTGTTTTAGGGTTTGTGCATTTGACCAAAGGCCACAACACTGGGTCAAGGGGTTTCTATGGAAACTGTGATGTTATTTAATCAAAGACCCATTCTCTCTCACTCTTTCTCTCTCTCACACGCTCAGTGTAACTGAATTATTGAAGTAAATGCATCGACAGCTTTAATAGCTGAACAGGATGAGAGAGACAGACAGACAGAGAGAGTGCAGGAAGGGTTTAGGGAGACATAGGAGACTGAGGACTTCATGATGGATTCTCTACTATGAGCAGAAGAATGACAAACATATGGACGTTTGTGGAGGAAAATGTGAGACTTTATCTGCATGCTTTGACTTATGATTGTTTTCTTTATCAGTATTTTTGTCTTGGTTTTCGGTCAAAGCTAAACATCCTAAAAACAAGACTAAGCAAACAACATTTACCAAGCAAAACTGTGCAATTGTAAATATTTTTTCAGAGAATATATTGAATAAAAATTTTATTCACTTTCACACAAAGTAAAACATTAGATTATCAGTTCATAAACACTTACTTTCTTCCAGTTCCTCACACAATGCTATCATATGACATCTACACATTTTTACTATTGCGCATGACTTGTAAGGTGATTTGCAACTCGATAGAGCATTAACCGTAAAAACCTTATCTGTTTTGGAGAATATTTAACTTGCTTTTAAAACGGAATTGTTTTCAAGCTTTGAAGTACTCCTGTTTCACTTGGACAAGGATCAAATAGCGATCGCAGTGATGTATCATCCGCCGAAGCCTAACAAGAATTTTATAAATGGGTTTTCACATTTTTTAGGACAAATTGTTCTTAAGTACGATAAACTTTTCATTGTGGGGGATTTTAATATTCATGTTTGCTGTGACACAAATCCACTGGCAAGGGAGATTGTTAGTCTTGTTGACTCTTTTGATTTGATCCAAATGGTGCATGTACCCACTCATAAACAAGGTCATACATTAGACCTTGTTTAATCACACAGATTTTTGGTATGTGATCTTAAAATCTGTGATTTAAGCTTTTCTGAACATAAGCCTGTTATGTTTACCTGTTATTTTTTAAATGAAAACTTGAGTCAATTTCTTTAAACTCATGTCAACATTGAATTGAGCAGTTAAAACCAACTATGTCTCTGTACGTTATTATCCATACACATTTTCTTATTCAGGTTTTTAATGCTGCTGGGCAGAGTACTTTAGCAATAATAAATAAGTGTCTTCATACAGGGACTGTCCCAAAATACCTTAAACATGCAACTGTTAAACCACTGCTGAAAAAGTCAAATCTTGACTCAACTGTCTTATCTAATTTTAGACCAATTCCTTTTATTTCTAGAATTTTAGAGATGGTTGTTCTTGTTCAACTGCAAAGTGTTTTTAGAGTTAAATAGTACCTTTGAAACACTCCAGTCTGGGTTTAGGAAACCCTTTTAAAAGTTTTAAATGATATTTTGTTATCTGTCGATTCTGGCGATTTAGACTTAAGTGCTGCTTTTGATACTGTAGACCACAGTATTCTTATTTCATACCTAGAACACTATGTGGGCATTAAAGGTAATGCTCTCAACTGGATTAAATCCTGTTTGGAGGATAGAAACTTTTCAATTTGTATTAAGGTTTTTTCATCGTCCAAATCTACTCTGACCTGTGGGGTTCCACAAGGCTCCGTTCTGGCCCCTGTTTTGTTCTCAATATACATGCTTCCATTGGGATCTATTTTGAACAAACATGGGGTCTCATTTCACTGTTATGCAGATGACATTGCAATATATCTGCTCTTGAAGCATAATGACAAAAACGTCTTGAAGTCCTTATCCGCTTGCCTGTCAGATATTGAGTCATGGACGTCCTTAAATTTCTTAAATTAAAATGAGAGCAAGACAGAGGGTATTGTGTTTGGGCCTTCAGGCATCTCAGGCAGCAAAAAATATGATTTGGGAAATTTGACATCTTCTGTTAAACCCTCTGTGAAAAATGTGGGTGTCATATTCGATTCTGCACTGAAATTTGACAAACCGATAAATGCAGTGGTCAAATCTAGCTTGTTTTAATTAAGGCTCCTAGTTAAGGTTAAGAGTTTTTATCATTTGAAGAGTTTGAGTGATACATGCTTTTGTTTCATCTCGACTCGACTACTGCAATTCACTTTCTATTGGGATAAACCAATTGTACATTAATCGTTTACAAACTGTTCAAAATGCAGCTGCTAGACTTTTGACTTGTGCTTGGAAATATGAGCACATTACCCCTGTCTTATTCTCTTTACACTGGTTGCCAGTCAAATGCAGAACTGATTAAAAAAATCCTACTTTATGTTTTTAAAGCCTTGAATATACTGGCACCGAATTACCTCTCTGACTTTCTGAGTGCAAATACATCTGTTAGACGTCTAAGGTCATCTGATCAGAGATTATTGATGGTTCCTTGGTATAGACTGAAGTCGAAGGGTGACTGTGCTTTTGCCATTGCCGGCCCTAAACTGTGGAAAAGCTTACCAATATCCCTTAGAGGAATTTGGACAGAATCAGAATTTAAATCAAAGTTAAAATCTTTTCTATTTGTGCAGGCTTACGATTGTCCATAGAGTTCAAAGGTGTAATCTTATGTATATGTACGGTTTGTACAGCATAGCTGTATTGAAGTATTTATGTGATATTTCTTTTATTATGTTTGTACAGCACATTGGTCAACTTCTTTTGTTTTATTATGCTTTATATATAAATTGATTTATTTTTAAGGGTATGTATATTTTGCCAACACGTTACATTAATGTTCTCTTTGTTAAGGCTTTATAAACGGGTTAATTAATGACAAGTAAGACATTTACAAATGCATTATAAATAATTGATATGCAGGCATAGCAACATGCATTAATATAGCAACTTTTGTGCTATACTTGCCAAATAGTGAGCATTTTAAATTACATGTTATAAATGCTTAATAAATACACTTACTCATACTTATATTAATCAAATACATAAAATGCCCTAATTCATGATTTATGTCAAAATGCAGCAAAAATAGTCTATTATAGTGAGATAAACGAGGGATTATGTCACTTTGTGTTTATATTCATTACTGTAATGTATGTAATGTCACTGACCTTGTAACGATAATGTCAAAAGAAAGGTGCTACTCCGAGAGCGGTTTCAACTTACCTAGTCCTAGTCACCTGTCCAAAAGTCCATACTGATCTGTATGTACATTGATTTCTAATGCTGCCAACACATTAATTAATGATTCAAACAATATGTCCACTTTCACATTTTCATATATTACTAATGTTGAATAAGTGTGATGAAGAATTTATAACATGTAAGTTTAAATTGTTCACTATTAGGCAAGACATGACAGTTGGCCTTTTTATTTATGATGTTAGAACTGCATATACTGTAAATGATTTATAATGCATTCATAAATTACTAATTGGTCATTAATGAACCCCTTTATCAAACATTAATGTAAAGTGTTATCAGTATTTTTTCTTGTAAACAAAACGTCAATGCCAATTAAAAGCGTGGTCACATTTACCTCTGCGCGGCGAAATTCTGCAGGCGAAGATGCCATGGGCGGATGTTTAGTGTGTATGAAACCAGCAAAAATCGAATTGCCAAGCAGCCTTTTAATGCTGCACTTTATACTCTGGGAGAGTGAAATTAAAAAGAAACTCGCTGCTAAAATGATATCCTTGTCCATTGTGAATATTCAGTGTAGCTGTGTACAAAGTGCCGCACACAAAGAGAGGTCACTGCCAAACCAAGCAACTTCCTATCAACATCAAATAATTGAGGTCAACGCCACAAATTCGCCTTTCAAAGGTGATTCTCAATGTGTGTTCTCGTGTGTTCTCACGTTCTCGTGAACTCTTTGTACATCATCATCTATTGCTAAAGTTCAATACAATACTCAAGAATGCAAGTATAACTGAGAATGTATTAAATGACCCGAATGTGTTCTTCATCAGGCCAAATATCAAGGAAACATTAGATGGTGATTTGTGCACCAGAACCCATTTGAAGTCCCAGAAGTCATAGTGTCTGTACAGAGGCAGACGAAGGACATTTATCATGTTTTTATTAAGAGTTTGAGATTACAGCATTTCACCTGTGCCTTAAGAAAAGATTTTGACTTGGTTAACAGAAGCTCATACTGTTTGCTATAGTGGAGATATGATATGATCATGCTCAGTTATTTGAATATTTGATTGTGTAACAGTTGGCACATACAGTCACTGCCCATTAATGACCCTTAATCACTGTCCTCATAACCCCCCCTTCATAATGAGATGTATTCCTACAGTAGTACAAAGATGGACACATAGAGAGAGAGAGAGAAATGGCAGAGGACACACAGTGATATAATAGAGAAGGACATGTCATTCATTTGAATGGATGATTGTCACTCAATAAGTATTAATGATTATTTATTATCAATTATATTGCATTGCTGGCATTGTATTTTAGCATTTTATAGTACCGCACTTAAGAGATGTTAAACTATTGCAGCTTAAAAACTCAATTTCATGTGGTCTGATTAATGGTTTGGAAACTTAAACTTTATTGGTGATTGTTTAAAAGTTGTTAAAATGCTTAAATATTTCTATATTATGTCAATACAGTTGCTAATATATATTTAATGATGCAGTGATTTTAAATGAGTGTTTGTTGAGCAGGGCTGGGCCAGTACTGGCATATTTCACACTGTTATTGATTAGCTGTTTGATTGGGTCTGTCCTGCAAGAGCCCACTCACTGATTGATCTATGATCACTCAATCTAATATTCACACAAGATGCCTTTGTACACTCATTTTTAAAGGTGACATTTATCCGATAACGACAAAGATGTGTTGTTGACTCATTGTACGCATCAGTCTTTAATTAATCTCAAGCATCCAGAGTAACACAGGAAAAAACATTCATCTAATTTGATTTGTCTTGAGTTGATCGGTGTGATTTAAACATCATTTGATGTTGTTTTGTGGACTTTACGAATCCATCTCACATCAGGATGGCGATATTGTAATGTTATTCAGGTCTTTAGTGTCAGGTGTAAATGACTGCAATACATTCAGCACTGCGGAATTGATTGTGTGTAGATGGATAGTGAAATGTCATTGTGATAAGCACACACACAGGGCTGTTGAGAATTGAGATAACAGCTCACATGAGTGTTTACTAATGTCAGGATAGATTGCACGTGACCAGCTCAGACCACCAGACCCAACTAACCGGTACTATCATATAAACCCAGATAATACTGTATTCTCAAAATATTTTAAAGATATTTCAGAATCAGAATCAGAATCAGCTTTATTGCCAAGTATGCTTAAACAAACAAGGAATTTGTCTTGGTGACAGGAGCTTCCAGTGCACAACAATACAAAAACAGCAGCAAGATTTTTGGGTGAATCTGATTTAACTTATTTATTATATATATATATATGAAGAAAAATATGTTCTGAACAAGTTTCGTCACATTCACCCATACAAACACTCAAACATATCTGAACAAGTATGTATATATGCTGTATATATATATATATATATATATATATACACACACACACATACATACATACATACATACATACACTTTTTCCTTTCAGTGGAAAATGTCTAGAAAAGTCCTTATCTATCACAAGAAGGATGCTTTGTCTTCAATACAACTGAAATGAACCATGTTTTTACTACAGTAACTATAGATAATCTATGGTATTTGTAATGAGCCATAGTAATAATACATTTACATTTATTCATTTGGCAGACGCTTTTATCCAAAGCGACTTACAGAGCCCTTATTACAGGGGCAAAGCCCTGGAGCAACCTGGAGTTAAGTGCCTTACTCAAGGACACAATGGTGGTGGCTCTGGGGATCGAACCAGCAACCTTCTGATTACCAGATTACCAGTTATGTGCTTTAGACCACTACACCACCACCACTCATAATAGGGGAAAACCTAAATTATGGTAATAAAAATGTATTAAAAATAAAGTTTTACAATAGTGTTGTAAAATACTATGTGTTTTATATAATGACAAGTGATTTTCTAGTATCAAATGATCGATTTATCATGATTACTCAAGGATAAGGTGTTGGAGAGATGCTGATGTCTAGATCTGATCAAAAATGACTTTTTTCAAATAGTGATGATGCTGTGTTTTACATCAGTAATGTCCTGACTATACTTTGTGATCAGTTGAATGCCACTTTGGTGAATTAAAGTAGCAATTTCCTTCCAAAAGTTTGGAATAATATACAGAATTTCCTGTTTCGGAAGGAAATTGGTACCAAAGTGGGATTCAACTGATGAACATCTTATAGTGGTAGTATTAAGTTGTTTTTAATGATCAGCAAATGGTTGTACAGATACATGTTTTAAATGTTTTCATTTGTATTTTGTGCAGAAGCTTAGCTGTGACCCATCAGATGAGGAATGCTTCTTTGACCTGTTGAGTAAGTTTCAGAGCAGCCGTATGGATGACCAGCGCTGCCAAATGGATGATACGCCCGATGGAGAGGATGTGGGAGCAGTGGATGAATCTTCTTTCAATGACATGATCGGTCAGTCACATGCACTTTTTTACTATCAACTCTACATAATAAATATCAATATTCACATATACACAATATTCTTAAGATATATGACAAAAATTACATTTGTTTTTATATATATATATATATATATATATGTCATGAATATACAGGTGCTGGTCATATAATTAGAATATCGTCAAAAAGTTTATTTATTTCAGTAATTCCATTCAAAAAGTGAAACTTGGATATTATATTCATTCATTACACACAGACTGATATATTTCAAATGTTTATTTCATTTAATTGTGATGATTAAAACTGACAACTAATGAAAATCCCAAATTCAGTATCTCAGAAAATTAGAATATTACTTAAGACCAATACAAAAAAAGGATTTTTAGAAATGTTGGCCAACTGAAAAGTATGAACATGAAAAGTATGAGCATGTACAGCACTCAATACTTAGTTGGGGCTCCTTTTGCCTGAATTACTGCAGCAATGCGGCGTGGCATGGAGTCAATCAGTCTGTGGCGCTGCTCAAGTGTTATGAGAGCCCAGGTTGCTCTGATAGTGGCCTTCAGCTCTTCTGCATTGTTGGGTCTGGCGTATCGCATCTTCCTCTTCAATATACCCAATAGATTTTCTATAGGGTCAAGGTCAGGCGAGTTTGCTGGCCAATTAAGAACAGGGATACCCCATGGTCCTTAAACCAGGTACTGGTAGCTTTGGCACTGTGTGCAGGTGCCAAGTCCTGTTGGAAAATGAAATCTGCATCTCCATAAAATTGCTCAGCAGCAGGAAGCATGAAGTGCTCTAAAACTTCCTGGTAGACGGCTGCGTTGACCTTGGACATCAGAAAACACAGTGGACCAACACCAGCAGATGACATGGCACCCCAAACCATCACTGACTGTGGAAACTTTACACTGGACTTCAAGCAACATGGATTCTGTGCCTCTCCTCTCATCCTCCAGACTCTGGGACCTTGATTTCCAAAGGAAATGCAAAATTTACTTTCATCAGAGAACATAACTTTGGACCACTCAGCAGCAGTCCAGTCCTTTTTGTCTTTAGCCCAGGCGAGACGCTTCTGACGCTGTGTCTTGTTCAAGAGAGGCTTGACACAAGGAATGCGACAGCTGAAACCCATGTCTTGCATACGTCTGTGTGTGGTGGTTCTTGAAGCACTGACTCCAGCTGCAGTCCACTCTTTGTGAATCTCCCCCACATTTTTGAATGGGTTTTGTTTCACAATCCTCTCCAGGGTGCGGTTATCCCTATTGCTTGTACACTTTTTTCTACCACATCTTTTTCTTCCCTTCGCCTCTCTATTAATGTGCTTGGACACAGAGCTCTGTGAACAGTCAGCCTCTTTAGCAATGACCTTTTGTGTCTTGCCCTCCTTGTGCAAGATGTCAATGGTCGTCTTTTGGACAGCTGTCAAGTCAGCAGTCTTCCCCATGATTGTGTAGCCTACAGAACTAGACTGAGAGACCATTTAAAGGCCTTTGCAGGTGTTTTGAGTTAATTAGCTGATTAGAGTGTGGCACCAGGTGTCTTCAATATTGAACCTTTTCACAATATTCAAATTTTCTGAGATACTGATTTTGGGGTTTTCATTAGTTGTCAGTTATAATCATCAAAATTAAAAGGAATGAACACTTGAAATATATCAGTCTGTGTGGAATGAATGAATATAATATCCAAGATTCACTTTTTGAATGGAATTACTGAAATAAATCAACTTTTTGATGATATTCTAATTATATGACCAGCACCTGTACATTTAACTTCTGTAAAGAGTAAAACAGTTAGAAATAATGTTGAACTACCCATTAGGATTTGATTGGTTAATTTGATTTTTTAAGAGTTGCTTGTAAAGCAAAAAAAAATTATAATAATAATTATTTCAAAAGGTAGAAAGTTTTTATGCAGTGTTTTCAAATCAAAATGTGCCTATACTAGACCACTAACCTGAGATATGGTTCCATTGCAAGGAGCACTAGCATTTTCAATATGGTGTTCTGAAGGTAAGTAATTTATGAATGATCTGATCATTGCCCTTAAGCCATCAAACAGCAATTCTCTCATGAGGGAGCATAGCAAAAATCTCCTTGTACCACAGAATTGAGCGCAGGCCAAGGAATCCACAGTAAAATGTGAATCGCAGTAAGACTTGAACCTATGAAGGAAAAATAGAGCCTAAATGATTTGCATGCGCAGAGTCAGATTTGTAAAAGCGTAAATGAAGTTTCAAGCATGATAGAAAAATGTGCATGCACTGATTCAATTTCTGAAAGCGTAAATCAAATTGCAAGCATAAGAAAAAATATTAGCAATACTTTAATGCTTTGCATAAGTGTAATTCATCTGTAATTGGGTATGTTTATACTTCTGACTTCCTTTTTTCCCCCACGCTCACACTTTTGAACTGTTTATGCGCCTAAACATGGCCAAAACATTTCAAACCTGCAATCAGAGATATGCATGCAAAGAAAGGGTGTCATGAACAGCAAAACGGATTTACCGTGTAGAATCAGTCTGTATGTGTCAAATAAATGACTGCAAATGTGTAAATGACTTGTGTTTGTGACATAAATATTGTTTCGTCTTCTCACTGAAAAGAGTTTTGCAAGAGTGAGGGGGAAGGCGGGTCTACCTGCATCTAATAACCAATCAAATGACGTTTTCCTTGACCAGTTTACTCTGACCTGATTGGTTTAATAACGTGACAGACAGCTTCTTCTTCATATGGCTCAGAGTCGTTCCTCTGAGTATCTCTCCTCTCTTAAATATTAAACTGGAACACGTTTTACCATTGGCATATAGAACGTTTTTTAGAATGTCAGACTTTAAAAAACAAAGTCACAAAGTTGTTCATAGCTATTTGTTAATTAATAATCTTCATAAAAAAAGGAAAAAGAAAATACATTGTGATAATTTAGAATTACATTTTTCAACCCTACTGAAAAAGGCAACAGCAATACATTTAATTAACAGCGTTAACATTTGTTAGAATTGACCCGGCTAGTCTGCAGTGGTAGACTAACATAGAGTGGTTCAACTAAGTTCCCACTCATAAGCATAATGAAATGTAAATGTTTTTATTGTGTTGTTATTATTTTTGATATGCTTTTAAAGTTACAGAGGGTGGCTTGGAGTAGATAATAGCTCTTTAATAGCACATGTGGGCCCTTTGACCCTTTGATCACAGGTCACTCGCAACAATGTGGCTGTTTCTCAGTCTGCGTTCTTATGTGTTCTCACATTCTTGTGAACTCGTGTGACGTCATCATCCACTGTCGAAGTACAAATCCAATCCTCAAGAATGCAAGTAGCGAGAGTACATAAAATTACACGGATGTGTTTTTGATCAGGCCAAATATCGAGGAAGTCCCAGAAGTCATAGTGGCACTACGGTGTCAGACGAAGGACATTTATCATTCTGTTTTCCCTCAAGAGTTTCCTCCTGTAAGCTTGTAAAAGCGTGATGCTCATGAGAGTCGTCATATTCCGTTAACATTGGGCATCATTTTAATTAAGTAATAAACACATGGGGGAAATGAGTTTTAACAGCCTTTTTTCCTTCAACGTGTCTCTAGTCCTGCAAAATCTCACTGGTGTGATGGTAATAATGCTGTCACTGGTTTGATAATGCCAGTAGTTCTCTCTTTACATGTGCTGTGAAGGTTAATTACGTCTTACATCTTAAAGCTCGCAATAGATGTTTTCTACGTCCTCCTGCCCTTCCTAGTTCATTCTACAAAGGTAGCTTGACAAGACTGGTCTTCATAAGAACACAAGTACATTCTCTGCATTCCTAGCATTGAGAAACACCCCTTATCTCTCTTGTTTGTCTGTTTGGATACATGTGGAAAAGTAAAATTCAAAAAGCAGACGAACGATATGCTGAGTTCATTCTACCAAGTAAGCAGGTCCGGCGTGTCATACAGGTGATACAGGGGGCTGCCCAGGGCCTGTCATGCCGGGGGGGGGGGGGGCCCGTAAACATGTAAAAAAGTAAATTAACAAGTCATAAGATTAAGAAACATTGATGACATTTATTTTAAAATGTTTCACAGTCCAAAGGTTTCTATTGTACACACACGTGGACCTGATCGTTTAACATACAAATCACAATGATGGTGAAAACTAAATACAACATATCAAGTATAAAATGAGCTCTGATTAATCACAAAAAGACAAATAAATGAAAGTTACATCATCTAAAATAACAGCAGTGTATCTAAAACTGGAAAGAATAGAGCTAAGCAGTACACACTAATCTGCATAATTTATTCATAACACAAAGCATTGCTGGGAATTGGAGCGCAGTTTCTTATAACAGTATTATTGGACAAAGATCTTCAGCACATCTTGCTGAATAATGCGCACACCTGACAGAAACGCAGGAAATAAGTTATGAAAAATATTGCTTTGTGGCTATTTGAGTGTTTGAGGCTTATTTTGTGTAAAGGGTAGCAGAAACAGCACTTGTCAAATCATTAGGGCTTTTCACGTTTTCTCAAGAATAATCTGCTGGGGAATTCAGACATTGTTGATATAAAGACGCAAAAAACTCACATAGAGTGAAAATGTGAGCAATTAATCTGCAAAATAACCAAAAACCATCCTATCTGCAAAGATCTCTGCTCTCTAAGAGGTATGCGTTTAACCATTGCTGTAGTTGCCTTATTTTTTACTGATGTTTTAACTTTTATTCACTTTTGCACACATTATGGCAAACTTTTTTTTTTTTCATTTTTTGTTGTTGTTGCACTAAATAAACTTTTACACATAGTGATGCGGGTAGTTGAAATGGAATTTCAGGCATTGTTAGCAGTACTTTTTGTCTACATTGTCATGTAAAACACGAACATGATATCAGAGAAAGATTGGAAGTGGGGGCTCTCTGTTACCTCAATTTCTGGGATTCCCCCAGCGCACTCGAGTGCAAACGTGGATGCAAGGGACGGTTGTCAATTTTTTAAATGTATGTGTTCTGGTGATTAGTTTGGAGAGTTCATATGAATTAACCAGTTCAAATAAATAAGAACTCACAGATTCTGGGTGGACCAAGCGTCCTGTGCACCCAATCGATTTTTACAGTACCATGTTTGTTCTCCAGGCCAAGCAATGTAAGCAGCCATGTCTGGAAGAGTTTAACAGGTTGTCGACCGTCCGCACCTTATTTCAGGCAGATGGCCCGAATGTTATCCCTCCATCTGTGATATTTCTGCATCCTCAGCTCTGTCAGTCAGTTACTGTATTTTTTTTTTTTAATCACGGTTATATTGTTACTTAGCAGTGAGTCTGTGAAAAATGGCTCTCTGCCTCTGTGATGGGTTTCATGTTATTCTCAAGTTTAGATCTAATTCTACTGTTTTTAATTCTGTAATTACGTTCTCAGCAACGGCCTGTGCTAGGTTAGTATGCTCTGTTGAGGCATGGCCATCTTTGCATCCATGACAAGCAGCCGCTTGTCCTTTTGCCGTTGTACACCCTTCCTTGTTTTTTTGTTGGAATGCTGCAGGTCCAGTACCAGACCTGGTTGGGAGTATACTGGTGAAGTTGTAACCCAATATATCCACTTACTTTATTTTGGTATAAAAACGTGCACGATGGTAGCAGGAGCACTCACAAGAAAAGCATCATGTGACTCTGTATCTTTACAGTTTATATGTAAATACTGTATCTTTACAGTTTATATGTATATACAGTTTATATTTGTTTTTTTAAATCTCTCCATTCCACTAAGATCATCAGTGTAAAGTTTAGCATTTAGCACAAATATTTGTTTTGCCTCTTTCTCTTTGTCAGACGGCAGTTTCCTCACTTCTCCGCAAACTGAAGAGTTGTTTGACTTGATCGCTAGTTCTCAGAGTCGTCGTCTAGACGATCAGAGGGTGAGTGTCAGCAACCTGCCCGGACTCAGAATCACTCAAAATAATCTGGGTCACCTGTGCGGAGAGGGCGACCCTCAAGAGCCCAGCGACGACTTCTTCAACATGCTCATGAAGTGCCAAGTAAGATCGTGATCACGGATACTGTGATAGACACTTAAATTGAGTAAATTTACATGTACACAAATCCGCTAATATCTACTAAAAATCAGCTTATTTAAAAAAACGGACAACTCAAGAAATCCAAGAAAACGTGAGATTTGAAATATTATTAACTGCTTTAAACATCAAAACCTAAACAATCATGCACACAAATTACGGCCACTGAAAAAGCATTAAGAATGCCGGTAAAGTGTTTACATGAAACGCGAAATCTGTGTAATGGCAAAAACCTACATATGTCAATAGGTTTTGCTTAAACCATTTAAGAGGCTTACACGAACATGCATGTTGTTGATTTATTTAGCACTATCGATGTAAGAATGTGCATGTAAACATGTACTGTCTCAGAAATTTTAAGTAATTTTAGTCTTTGTGATCAATTCATTTTGAAATGCCTTGAGATCCGGCCTTACTTATTTGCACCCAAAGTAGCTCTGTAGCAAATGTTGGTTAGCTGCCTACCTAAAAAAGCATTTTATGCCATCATATGTGCACACTCCTGACCCAAAGGCATATTTTCATTTTGCTGCCCTCCGACATACGTTTCCAGCCCTAAAAGTAATAAAAAAAAAAAGGGCAAACTTACATATTCTGCAAAGATTCAGATTTGTGTATTCCAGCATATTGTACATTGTCCTGATAAATAAATGGCAAATACTTGGCAGTAAATATTATTCAAAGCATTGTGGTGTTACCCAATAGTTTTTGTGTGCTATGTATTTTTGAGCATATTACAGTATCGCATCATTAGCTTAGCAACATGCTTATGTAGACAGTAAACAAAAGAGCCCTCATGTTATATTCCACAAGTCTTATAACTGTTTATTTATGTGGTCAGTCGTCCAGGATAGATGACCAGCGCTGCTCTCCTCCCGAAGGTGGTCCGCGGGCCCCTACGGTTCCTGATGAGGATTTATTCAGTCTCATACAGAGAGTTCAGGCGAAACGGATGGACGAACAGCGTGTGCATCTCCCGTCAGATGAACAAGAGCCACCTGAGGCTGAGAGAGAGCCAGAGGCTGCAGACTCTTGGTAAATCCACAGGGGCCTGCAGTAGACCAGGGCCAAATATGGACAATAAGAACAAGATGAAGGAAGAGGAAGGATGCTTTTTTTGTGCAAAAAAGACTCTTTAATGAGATGAAAAGAAATGTTCACTTCAGAGTGTGTGACGTGTGCTGCCATGAGTGCAAAACATAATATTTAGCGGACGCATGTGAGATAAGAGATCATCAAATTGCAACGCAAGTGCCATCACAGTATACGGTGCAGTGTTACACCTCATGTGCTTTATAGCCAATGATCCATAAAGTTTATATTGACTAGATTAACGCCTGCATTTGAACTGAACTTTGGGGAATTCACAAAGAATAAATTGCGCCCGCTGATAGCATTATTTATTTTATGTTTTAGTGTCCGATTCACTAAAGATATTACCCAAAACAGGTAACAGTGTAAAGACGGGGAAAACTGTGCTGAACACAACTTACACAGTTGGGGGATGGTACTAAATACATGGTTGTGAAGGATTGTATTGTATTGTTTTGTATTGTCATTTTAAAATGTGGAAAATTACACCACGCATCTGGATATATGACAAGTTATATTGCTCTTCTCCATCATTTGATCATTATTTGATGAATTACTGCTGTCATGATCAATAGAAATCTCATTTATATTTTAAATGTACCCATCTGCTTTCTGTAGGCAGTTATTGCGTCACACAAACTGAGAACAATTCCTATTAATTTCTTTCCTTACGAATTTCATACAATCCTTCATAAAAGAGATGTGTGCCAAGAACCAAACCAACCAGCTCCGAGGTGAATCACAGCATTACAAGCTTTGATTTGAAGCAAAAAATTATTTGAAAATATGAAAAAAAGACAAAAGGTACAAGACTGTGTACTTACCGTCTTTAATGAGGGAATGAACTACAATCCCATGCAGCACTGCGAAAACTATGGAAGAAATATAAAACGATTTATTTAAAATAGTTGATTTTAAGTATAGAAACAATATATTTTAATTTTATTCAGATATTTGCAAATATAAATATTTGAGACTCGAGTGGGCAGTTGCTGCAGAGCACTTTTGCTGTGCTTTGTCTGCCATGATTCTGATTGTTGGATCTTTCACTTTAGGATCATGGGTTTTGTAGTTCTGCACCAGAAATTCTGCAAATAAACACTAATAAACTAAACAAATAATATAATAATAATATATATATATATATTTTTTTTATTAAGTTGAAAATACATGGATTTAACTGAAGCATATACCATTGATTAACAACCTCAGAACTCAAGGTAGGTTTGTCTTTAAAGGTTTATAAGTTATCATTAATAATCTAGTCCCCTACGGTAAATATGAATGGTATTTGTACTTCCAGAACTGTTTGCCCAATTGTGTTCAAGCACCTAAATCAGCTCTTTACAATGCCCAAAGTGTTTGATTCACCCCGTTGTTTCCAATATCAGATGGACAACCACCTCAATTGTCATATTTGCTTGCATACTGCCTTAAAATTATATTCATACAGAGTCCCTTAGAGGACAAGGACTTGCTTTTTAAATGGTTACTACAGTCATGGTTATTGCAGTTTTAATATCTATGGTTACTGTAGAAAAATAATGGTTAATTTTCGTAAGGGTTAGACTGAAAACTATTGTGAGGGAATTTAAAACTATTTCAGAAAATCAAATTCCCAACTATCCTTTAAGGAGCTCTGTAGAGTTGCAGACTCTGATTGTATTCTGTATTTTACGAGCACTTGAAGGAGTATTGTTCTGGTTTAGTGTGTGTGTTTATTGACAGTATTAGTGTTGCATCATTGCCAGTGTTACAGAGCTGCTAACTTTGACCTTCCTAATCGCAAGTGCATTTGGGTTCTGCTTTTATATTGCATTTATAATTTACCTGTAAATGTAATGAAGACCTTAGGGCTGGTTATCTTTTCATGAAACTCTTTGTTTTATCACATTTGAAGATATAATTGTTGTAATCTCCACAGATGTATTTATTAAAAGTGTTGATAAAAATGGATATCTGTAAAAAAAAAAAAAAAAAAAAAAAGACTGTGAAAATATTAAGTATTGATAATTGTGGAAACGTACAAGTATGTGAATGTTCATGGTACAAAGCTTATTTTACTTCTTGAAAGTCTGACCCACAGCAGTTTGATTGATTTTCTTTATTTTATTTTTTTAGTTCTGTGTGGGACAAAGAAAAATCGAAACAGTGATTTGCCCTGTGGTGGGCTTGACTGCATTAGTTTTCCATCATTAGCTCTGAATCAATGAATTGTGTTGTTTGGACATTGATTGAGTTGCTCATTCTTTAGCATGATGCTACAGTGTTTACTGCATTGGTGGAAGAGCTAATCTACGTTCAGAATAAGGGCTCACTTGTGTTCATTTAAGTTTTTTGAGGCATAGAAAACTAATATTTGATATAAAATGTTAATTGCCATAAATGTCTGGCTGTACAGCATTTGAAAGTTTATTTAATGTATTTGTACTTTATTATTTTGTGTGGAGGTGAATAGAAATTATTTATCAATTCACTGCCACCTTGTGGTTGAAAATAAGTAAAGGACAATGTTTTTTTTGTTATGTTTTGATTAAACATCTTTGTAATACCTTTTATTTGTAGTATATAAACAACAGATTCATAATGATAATTTTGTTCCTATTAAAGGATTAGTTCACCCAAAAATGACAATTCTCTCATCATTGACACCCTCATGCTGTACCTTTCATGTGACTTTCTTTCTTCTGCAGAACACAAATTAAGATTTTTAGAAGAATATTTGAGCTCTGTAGGTCCATACAATGCAAGTGAATGGTGACCAGAAATTTAAAGCTCCAAAAATCACACAAGGCAGTATTAAAGTAATCCATAAGACTCCAGTGGTTTAATCCATGTCTTCAGATGTGACATGATAGGTGTTGGTGAGAAATCAATCAATATTTATGTCCTTTTTTTATATCATATATCTTCTCTTTCACTTTAACATTCTTCTTCTTTTTTTATGTCTTTTTTTTTGTCAATTTGCATTCTTAGTGCATATGCCACCTTCTGTTCGGGGCTGGTCAAAGGTGGAGATTTATAGTAAAAAAACAGGCTTAAACATTGATCTGTTTCTCACCCACACCTATCACATCGCTTCTGAAGATATAGATTTAACCACTGGAGTCATATGGATTACTTTTATGTTTCCTTTATGTAATTTTTGTAGCTACTAAGATCTGATCACCATTCACTTGCATTGTATGGACCTACAGAGCTGAAATATTCTTCTAAATATCTTCACTTGTGTTCTGCAGAAGAAAGAAAGTCTTACACCTCTGGGATGACATGAGGATGAGTAAATTAATGATCATTTTTGGGTGAACGATCCCTTTAATGCCTGATGCTTGTAACTTCTTCTCATTTCCTATATCAGTTTACTTAAATTACTTTACTGCAGTGACCAAATGTGCAGTTCATTGACTCATGTCTTAAAAAACAGAAATGACAAACTATAGGAAATATGTAATTCATTCACAATGATGTCACTAGAAGCCTTTATTTTGTCATACATTATACATTTGCATATATACAGTGAAATTATCAAATAAAATTCACATGTCCCAGCTAAACTGGGGTCAGTGTGCTGGGTCAGCCATGATACGATACCCCTGGAGCAGATAGGGTCAAGGGCACTAGTGACTAGTATTTAACTACAATGTAAATGCAATTAAAGTACAAATCATTAGTTCATCTAAATTATTTGTATTTTTTTTAAACCTATGATTATGTTTGATTTCTGCCTTCTATTTGCTAAAATATTGTGTAAATGGTTGAGAAATGATCTGATAACCTTTGAAATGACATTTACTGCCAACTTAAAGAACTTGTTTATATTTATTTTCTGTTAATGAACGTGGGATTGAATCCCTTGCTTTAATAAAACTTTAATCAAATGTTGTTAGAAACTTGTCTTATTCAAGACTTTACATTTAAGTTCAGGACTCAAAGGCCAGAAGTCCATAAATATATATATATATATATATATATATATGTTTTTGTTATTAACATATTGCATCTTACAAAAATAAAGTAAAGCAAAACATAAATAAATACAATCAACATTTAACATCAATGCAAAATCTTGAATTGCATAAGGCGCATCCTTGCATCCTTTCTAGAAGCAGACGTCATGTTTTTAAGAATCCTAGCTCACACTCCCTCCTCCAATACCAAGTTTAAATCTTTCTCCCATAATCTCTTGATAGAAGTTTAAGCTCCATCCCCAGACTCTGAATTAACATGGAGTAATACACTAATTACTCACGAGTCACGACCTTTTCCAAAGGCTGCACCACTCCCAGAGTATCTGCCACTTAGGGGGGCGTGCGCTACTCCCAAAAATAGTACAAAGCAGGTGGCACAGCTTTAAATACCAATAAAACTGAGATATGGGATCCCAAAATGTTGAACCAAATTTACAAAAAGATCTCAACACTCCACTCTCATATAGGTCACCGAGTGTATTAACCTCCTTCACAGTCACTGACCAGCAGAAAGGGGACTTATTAATACATCATTTTGGTTTCAGCCATATGCTCAAGGCAACATTTAAATAAATGTCCGAATTAAACACTCTGGACACTTTTGTCCATACCACATGCAAATGTGAGATAACGGGGTGTAATTTAACTTCTCCTTAATGGTGAATTAGGGGCATGAACTTCCTGTTCAATTCAAAACCAGGGAGGGGTGGAATTTACCAATGAGCCAGACTGAACGCATAAAAATAAAACAAAATCTTGGGTAGGTCTAGCCCATCTTTGTCAATCGGCCTATGTATCTTACTGAAGTGTAATCTGGGACGTTTACCATTCCAAATGAAGGACTTTGCTATGCTATCAAATTGATTTAAATAAGAGAGGGTGACATCTACATGGAGAGACTGTAGTAGATAGTTGAACTTTGGAATACAATTCATTTTAATAACATTAACCTTCACAATCGTAGATAAATATAATGAAGTCCACCTGCCCACATCGCTCAAAAACCTTTTTAGTAAAGGGTCAAAATTAACTAATCATACAAATTTGCTGGGAATAAAATGCCCACATACTTAATGCCTTGTTTGGGCCACTGAAAGGCCCAAAATGATATAAATATAATTTTATAAAAAGACAAGTTTGGTTAATGTCAGATGGAGTAACCCTAAGAAAAAAAAATACATTGAATTTTTTTTCTCCCTCTAATAATGATAATGATTATGAGTTCACTCACAGTGTGTGGTGCAAGAAGTTACTGTACATCACTTGACATTTTTCAAGTCATTACATATTTTTGTATTTTTTTGTACAAAATGTTAATGTTTTTCAGAAATGTTTGAAACGAACATGGACACAACGATTAAATTCTAACTTGACACGTGTGTTTTTAACTAGACTTTTAAAATATTTTACATTTTTAGAATTCCGGACATTCGATGATTATCAATGACCCGATTCAGCCAGTAAATACAGTTTTACCATATCCATTTACCATATAGCACAAAATTCAATATCTTTTTATATAATTATTAGGGCTGTCAATCGATTAAATTTTTTAAAATCAAATTAATTACATGGTGTCCCGATTAATCGCATATACAAATATTTGCTGAGAAAGCCCCTCATATAACAATAACTCAATATATAATGATTATACATATTTATATCAATATATAATTATGCATAGCTATCTGTAATATTTAAAAATTAATAATATATATATATATATATATTATAATATAGATATTCAGATAATTAAAATGCATTACATTCTTGTGGCAGAAGTGTTAATCATTGATAAGACGATACAAAAAGCGGCTTTAGAATACAATGTATTGTTTACTACCATATTATTGATCATAAGTCAATCATTGGCATACAGTTCACAGCAATCCATTTCACAAGTGAATTTGTCAATCAGTTGGAGATTTATTATGAGGGCTTGTTTAAGGACACGTCAATCTACACCTGCGTCAGACGTCTCGGGTGCGTTGTGTCATAAATATAAAATGTTTAGGTCACTGTGTCAAGTTAAATATAGTTTAATATTCAATCTTTAAATACATCTTGAGATCCCTTAGTTCGCATTTGCGCTCCTTCAAGTGTTTTGAACGCAAGAACGTACCGCATGGTTGTGGTGCTCTGTCTACTGAAGTGTTTTCTTCACTGTATAAACTGTGTGTTGCTCATACAGCTGAAATTTCACTTACTGCCCTCTGGAGTAAACAGGTGGTACTACAAGCTGGCATTTCTCAGGAATCTTCCTTATATGAACTGTGGGCATGCATTTAATTGCGTAAATTTTTTTAACGTGTTATTTTTTGTAAAATTAATCGTACTGAATTAACGTGTTAAATCGACAGCCCTAATAATTATGTGAAGTAACGGCACTAAATATGTTAGCTTAGTGGTATAATTGATTTGCTTGCAAATTGTAGTGAATGCATGATGGAATGTAAGCTAGCTCAGTGAAGGTCAGCATGCAGTTATCTAAGCATGCTAACTGAAAACAAAAAATAATGATTTATAATTTGACAATTTGTTGCTCTGGTTATATCATGTGATATACTTCCTTCAGTTGTCTGTGAAACTTGAGGATTTGACTGGCCCACATTGCAATGCTGTGTGAAAGTGAAGAAATGAAGGCAAATGTTCAGAACTGCATTTGATTTTATACAAAAATATATATGTTTAATACACAATACGAAATATTTGGTTACAGCCTTGCAATGTGCCATTGCTAACCAAAGCACTATGCTATTTCAACCCCACCACAATAAGTTTGGAATTTATGTGCTTGATCATTTGAATAGATACCGGATTAAATTCTGGCATTATCAAAGAGTTTCAGTGTGCCTTGTAATAAATGACACATTCTAAAAAAAAATAAAAAAATAAAAAGCAATAATCTATGACATTTCTCTTTGGAATGTTTAAGTTGTTTGTGCCAACTCTGTTACTTTTCAAATGTTTTAGGATTGAATAGTACGGGGTTGAAAGTCAGAGCAAAAATAGCTAGAAATGGCCTTTGCTAACAAATGTCATTGCACCACACCATGTTATTTACAATCAACAGCGGTGGGAGCAAGTCACACGTGCAAGTCTCAAGTCCTCATGTCAGCAATGCATACAGTCAAGCAAGACAAGTCACGTCAGAGATTCACCTCAAGCAAGTCAAGTCGAGTCCTGCATCTACATTTTTTACAACTACATGTATTGTATTTTTAAATGTATACATTTTCTTTTTAACTGAAATCATATTTTTTTTTTATATATATTTTACGATAACTACTCGTTAACCAATTTACTCATTTTTACTGTAGCATTTTTACAGTCTTTTACCGTTAAAATTACATATATATATATATATTTTTTTGTAACACAGTTAAGGTTAGGATAGGAGGAGGCAGGAACCGGCTGAACAGTCAAAATAATATTTAATAAGAACTTAAACAAAAAGACACGCACAGCAGCTGCATGTGGCTCTCTCTCTCTCTCTCTCTCTCTCTCTCTCTCTCCCGAACTGCCATGTTCCGCCGCATTTATCCCTCTCCTTGACTGATTAGCCCAATCAAGATTAATATTAGTCTGTACAATATATATTTGCTTGTCCCATAATAGAGATAAACTATTAATTTTGACCAGGCCAATATACTGTAGATTTTTTGCATGTTTTCCACTATAAAATTGCACATTTATCACTTGATTATCACTGGTTAACTGCTGACACTGAAAGGTGAATTAAAAAATAGGGTACAATATTCTTATTAGGGTTAAGGCATCCTGGTCTCATATAATCATGTTACTATTCTTTCATTTTTGCAAACAGTTTCCTGGTGAGATGAACACTAGAGGTGCCACAACAACAACAACAACAACAACTCTTATTCCCTTTCAACAAATCATGAGTAAAATGGCAGATTATCAGGTAGATACATTTTAACGTTTACATGACATATTCATCTACATTTACAAGCTTGTTACACTCAAGTGTGATCTAATTGTGTGGTAGCTCGACTGATAGAGCGCTGCACTTGTGATGTAAAGGACCGAAGTACGAGTCCCGAAGAACACGCAAATCAACATATGAGCAAAAAGGGTCATAGAAACACCACAAAATGATGTGGATGCTTCAGTGGTTGTGTTTTTCATCTCACATTTGCCTTTTCTGACTCTATCGGTTAGGTTTAGGTTAAGGTGTAGGTTAGGTAGGTTGGTTTTGTTCACACATTTACCTCAGTTTTTGCAGCACACAGTAAACATTTCATCACATAATATAAACCTGCACTCACGTTTATGATAATAACTTTTGAACCGTGAGTCCTAGAAACAAAATAATGTTTCCTCTGATTCCTTGGCTCAAGGTGATTCGATTGCAGCCTATGACGTCTTTTCCGTCATGAAAATGTTTCCACCATTTTGAGTTTTTTTTAGAACTTGTCCTAGACTGTTTGTCCGATTTGTACGAAAATTGGCCTGCCTCATCTAGGAGGCACTCAGTACAAAAATCTATTCACAGAATTTTGATAAACCCTACCGTTTTTGAATGGCGCTTCAACGAATTCGCCAAACACGGCAAAATGGACATGAGGGTATATCTCTGAAACGCTTTCATTTATTCATACCAAACTTATTATTTGTCATTGGCACCATGACTCGAGGGTGCCTGCTCAGTTTAAGAACAGTGCCACCTAGTGGTCACGAGATATGAAAAAAGCTCATTTTTGCTTATAACTTTTGAAAAGTTTATCATAAAATCATCACATTGGTACTATTAGATTAAGTGAGGTATAGCAAGTCCAGTAATATGTCCAGTAATTCCAATTTGGCCATTTTGGACATCGGTCATTTTGAATTTAGTCATAAAATGCTTTATTTTACAAACGACTTGCCATTTGTTACGAAACTCGGTATGTGTCTTTGGCACCATGCTCTGAAGTTTCGAGACAGCGCCACCTTGTGGTCAAAAATTATTATAAAACATTTAGCAAAAATATTGCCACAGTCACGCAATTTGCATGATATTAGACTGGTTTTAGAACATAATACATTCAAAACCTCATAAAGAAATGCTTTTCATATGAGACAGATCTGTAGAAAATCTCCGTATTTGTTGTTTAAGGAGCTGATGTGTGCAGTCACGTGTGGATAGGTAATCAACAGTTTTCAAAAATACATTACTTCACAGTCCATGGATGATTGCAACTTACAGGAACCTCTCTCTCTCTCTCTCTCTCTCTCTCTCTCTCTCTCTCACACACACACACACACACACACACACACACACACACACACACACACACACACACACACACTCTATGTCTTTATGTTGTCTCATTAACTCTTCTATCATTAACACACACAATTCTGCTCTCAAACGCGGCAGACAGCAGCCAATCATCAGACAGTATACACGTTTGTGCTGCTGCTCTCATCCCGCGCATCTGGCATTAAATTCCTTCACTCCCCCCACACCCCAGTCCTTAGTCTTCCCAGCGTTCTGTGCGTCAGAGCTGTCAGTGCTCTATATAAAGCTGCAGCGGGCAGAGGGAGGGCCGCCGTACAGTGGGTCATTCACAAACAGGCAGAAGCCGAACACTCGCCTTCACTGGACTCCCTCAACCAGAAAGACAGATCCAGAGAGAGAGAGAGACAGGTCAGTACAGACGCCTGGAGGGGAAGACCCATTATACAGCAAGGAAATGAGCTTATTGTGTGACTGTGTGTGTGAGCCAAGCAGTTAAGCTCTTTTAAGTCTTTATGTTTGCAGGCTGTAGTTTATCAGGCGAAAGGGAGCTGGACTGTAGGACACTGGGAAAGTACCTTGTTGCATGCGAATTAGCATACAAAAGGTCTATTCAGTGTTTTGACAGCTGCAAGGTCAATCGGAAAATAAATAGAGCTGTGTTGATGCAAAAACCTTGCCGAAATGACATGCATCTAGTTCTGCTAATGCATATGACTTCATGTCATAAAGATGACATATTTTATAATTCCAGTCACATACAGACCAGCAGCATTGAGTTTTATAAAGAGAATGTTGAGCAGCACTCAATGAACCCCAAGCTGGCATGTATTAATGTGTGTATTCTATTGATTGAGCTGAATTCACTTCCTGTTCACTCAGAACAGGAATAAACACGTCGATGGAATCAGTAGTGTGTTCTCCATTGTAAACACAACCATCACGCTCTCATTTACATCCAACAGAGCGTCTTGCCTCTCTTAAAGCTACAACAGCCTTTAAATGGGATACCATAACTATAGCAACAGCAGAAATGCTGTAATGCCCTGCAGTTTCAAAGAGGTTTCTTGGCTTCTTAGGTTCTGGGAATATAAAGAACACTTTGAAGTGAGTTCTCTCTAGTGCTCAGCAGTGGACAGCTGCAAAGGATCTTGGTCTTTTTTTAGTGTTGCCACATGACATCTACCACTGGGACTTTATTGAGGTTTCCCTTCTTATCTATGTCACCCTCCAGGAACCAACAACTGTGTGTGAGAGAGAGAAGCGTGCAGGGTTCTTACTTAAACAGATGCACCAATTTCGGATAACATTTCAGCAAAAGGTCTATGCCGGATTATGTTATTAAGTCAAATTGTAACCCAAATTGGAGACACTTACTGGCATCCTACACTCTTACAAGTAAAGGTTCTTCAGGTTTAGCAGAGAACCTCTTCTTACATTGCTGTGTAGTGTTTAGAGTTGATATAAGATTCTTTGGAGGTTAAACCGACCCGGGTCTCATAAACTGACCCAGTTTTCAAAATCCCTAATGCAATTCTTCTTTTTGTGCACAAATTTCACCATCTAATTCGTCCCACATCAACTGTGCTACGGACATGAGTGATGACTCAAATCATGTGGTTTATGGAGAAGATGGTTTCTATGACTTTTACAAGCGATCAGGTGTGCAAAGTTTGCCCGGTTGACAATTAAATTCCAGAGACTTAACATTGAGCGCATTTACATGCACACCAATACACTGGTTACTCCCAAAAATCTGTTTATTTAAAAAATCTGACAAAGCAAGAAATCTGTGTTTACATAAGATTTTAAATAAATCGCATTATTCTCTGCTTTTTACATCAAACCATGAAGAGACATGCACTGAACACATGAGCACACGGGATAAGCTAGTGAGAACACCGGGAAAGGGGTTTACAAGTCACACGGAATTGGCGTAATGGGCAAAAATCTACCCGTGATGACTGGTTTATTCTTACACCGTTTATGATATAACACCAATAAAGGAACGCCGTTTAAACATGCTCATTAAAAAGTAAAAATAGTGATCATATCTCTGGATCAGAATGTCATAAAGACTTGGGGTGAGCTCAAGTGATTTGGGCCAGCAAGCAGTCATTCATTAACACCCCTAGCAACTGTCCCGGCATGCCCTAGCAACCATCCAGAGCAATTTCGCAACCGATTACCAGAACATCGTAGAGACATAGGGTTGGGCTTGTATGACAATGTGTTAAAATTGAGAAAATGGAATGAGATTATTTTCTTGTCTTCCCAATGTGCAGTAGAAAAGGTCCAAATGATGTCACTTCCTGTGTGTCACAATTTTACATGACCTTTTTTATTGGGGTCATCAATGCAGGGTTTTATGGTAAATGTGGGACAAAGCTACATGTTTAATGTTTTTTACACTTTGCTTATTGCTAAACTGGCAATCAAGATTTCATTTGCAGTGGCAACTGAATTATGGTAATGGGAAATCCACCCACCTGTCTGCTGACTGGGTCATATTTAGAAGAGCTTTTAATAGAAAATTTTACTAACAGATACGAGCACCTCAAGTTGCATTTGTGACTTCTTGTCCGGGAAATAGAGATAAAACTCTGCAGCATTACGCTCTCTAGTAACCTAAACCTAAAGTATAATGTTACCCAAGCATTAAGTAATCTAAACCTAAACCCAGCAGGTTTCCTATTTTCAGTATAGACTTGTATGTACTGCTCTGTAATAATACAGGCATGAACATGAGGCAGTGAAAAGTGTCATGATTCTTAGCTAATGGTTTCCATAAAGACACAAATGCATCTATTATGTCAGTGGAAATAACTAACAGGCCTCCTGAGACAGAGAGCTTTTCACTGTAAGCCACACCTGTGTTTGCGCTCATGTGCAGATCAAACTCTGACACATTTTTAGTTAGTCAAACCTTCAACCGTCATACATTACGAGTTTGGACCAGCTGCCCTTGTAGTGCCCACTGACCAGTGAACTTGAAGCACAACTGTCCACATGCCAAAGAGACCAACACAATCACCATAATTGGCCAGAGGGGGAGTCCTAAAGTGTCCATTGCTGAGTCAGGCATTTGGGTGACATTTGCAGTGAGCACAGGGGTCACCAGACTCATAAGACCAGCCCAACGGAGAACACATCCAACTGGAGAAAAGATCAGTGTGGCGAGTGAGATTTATATGGAACCACACAACATCACTGACCACTGAAACTCATTTGAACGGGAAGAGAGAGAATATAAATGAATATTCATGAAAAAGAATGTCAGTGTGCAAACTCTACTGCTTCAAAGAGACTTTATGTTGACATTTCACTTACAAAAATGTACCAAAATATACCAGAGTATTACCACATCATAATAGACATGGTACCATGTAAATACCACAGTACTGTACCAGAATGAGGTAATCATTCTGATACCAGCACTGTATCATGATATCACACAATGGTTAATACACTCCATGTGTGAGATATAAAAATCAGCCTGTAAGACTTTGTACCCTATGCAAGTTACCGAGTATATTCTAGTAGTATCGCTCGTGGTAAGTGCCTTGTAATAAATGAATATTAATAATGCATGACATTTTACTTATAAAACATGTTTTATGCAATGCTCATTCAACTATCTTACATTCAAAATGCTTCAGCCAGATCTAATGAAAATAACACGACTGTAGCGACATTTTTGCTAATTAATGTGATCCATAACATGTATCATAGTGGCACTTCCGGGGTGAAAAGTCCAATATGTGGTGCTAAAAGCGAGTTAAATGTTCTCCCAAATAGATAAATAACAAATAAATAAATAATTTTGGTTAAGGTTATTTCTATATCGAGTTTAAAATCAACAAAACTGACCTCCCTACCCTAAACCTAAACCTTCCCGATAGTGTCATAAAAAGCAAATGTGAGTTGGAAAACAATTGCTGAGACAACCACGTCTTATTGAGGTGCTTCTATGGCATGCTCTTCAGGACTCGTACACTGGTCCTTTACATCACAATTAGACCACTCTTGAACAAGCTGTAAATGTAATTGGTTATGTAATGCAAACGTTAAAACAAGTCATGTGCTATCGTATGTGTTTAGATGTTATAAGATAGTATTGTGCAAAAAGTGATTTTGAACTAATCATCCACCATTTACTCGTGATTTGTGTGAAAGTGAATGAAGCCCTTACAAAAAAATGTGCGTTATTTTCACATGCAAATGAGCTTTTGATTCACTGCAAATGTTTCCCAGAAGTGTGCAGCTCTTCATTGGTAGTGGTGAACCTCCGACAAACCTTTGGCAACAATGGACGATTTGCCGCAAGTTTGCCACAAAGCTCATTTTCGTGTGAAAATTATCAGTGGTGAATTTGTGGCAAATTTTCCATGAGCTCTCGATTTTCGTAAAGGTCAGTCATTGTTGTTGTAGCACTTCTAGTGTTCGTTTCACACAATAAGTGCAACGAGTCACGTTAAAATCAGTTTACAAAAATGCTTGTATAGTAACTTGATTCCATGAGACCAGGTTGAAATGTTTTGGAGTTGAACATTACAGAGCTGAAAGTCAGTGGAACGTTGCTAATTAGCTAGCAAATATCATTGCACCACACCATGTTATTTATTCAATATTTCTTGTGCTTTGTATCAAGAAAGAACACCTGCAAAAAACGAACCACTTTATCCACATTACAGAAAACTTACTTTTCCCCCTATACTTAGGCATACTTTTTTTTTGCCTTGTATGAGATGTGAAAAAAGCAGAACTTAGCTTAGCAACTGGCTCAAAGTCACAGCAAATGCTCAGGCAGGAATAGATAAAAAAAAAACACAATGGAATTCAAATAATGGGTTAGAACCGGATCTTGCCTTTGTATAACACTAGAGCAGTAGTTATTAAGACGAGTATTTGAAACCAAAGCATTTATATGCAAGGCATTGGGGGTCACATGACCAACTGTTCAACCTAGACGGCCAAGAAACAGCACATTTCATACTCACTGCAGAGCGCACTGAACAGTAAGAGGAACTCTTTTAATGTACTATGACTTTAGTCAAGAGTTTTGAGATGTTTTGCAGTGTCATAAATTCTGTTTTAGAAGATGGCAGTTATTGTGGTGGGTGTGTCAGAAGAGTGTCACTAACTGTAGACTGATAGAGCTGTTTTTATAGGAAGTCAGGCTGAGTTAAAGGAATATTCCTGGTTCGATACAAGTTCAATCGACAGCATTTGTCGCGTTATGTTAATTACCACAAGAATGAATTGAGTCGTCCCTGCTTTTCTTTAAAAAAATAAAAAGCCCATTTAAATAACTTTACAACTCAAATAATACACAAGTATTAACAGAAGAATTCATGTCAATGCTTTTATAAAATTATAAGCTTAACATTTCTGCCTTTAAACCCTCCAAAAACATTTTGTTTTTAAAAGAAAAGTAGCAACCAGTCAAAATTAGTGTAGTGGTAATCAACATTATGCCACAAATGCTGTTGCTTGATCTCAACTTGTATTGAACCCGGAATATTCCTTTAATGCTAAAGGGATTATGCACAGTCACCAGGTTATCGCAAAATAAACCCTGACAGGGTGATCGTGTCAGAGCAATTACAGCAACTGCATTACTCTGAAGGGGTTTATTTTGCGATAACAAACACCTGATTGTACATTATCCTGCTTATTACACGGCTACTAACCAAATAATAAATAAATTGCCATAATTTCAACGCAAATCAATATTTTATGTAATTATGTGAGAAGTAAGAAATTGCTGAACAGCTGAATTCCACCTTTCCTTTGCATCAGAGTTCTGTTGGTGTAATTTTGTGATTTAAATGATTTTATTAGCTTACTTGTAGCGATCACACAGTGATCCGAGATGTACCGTGCGTTCAGTCCAGAGGCGGCAACGTTCATTCCAAATACTTGTTTTTTTTAAACTATATTTAAAAGGGTCGCAAAACATCCAGACATGTCAACTGGTATCTTTTTGCCGACATATCACAAGTAGCGGATATTCTCATGAAATCTTTTAATATATTATTATATAATATTATCTAAACCATAATATCCACTTCATCAACTCATCTGGCACACCAACAATTTCAGACACCTTTGTCCACGCATCGTTTTAAAAAATTATTATTTATATCCCTGTAAGCAAACAGGTACAGATCATGTATATGGGAAAACCCGTCACAGCAATAATCAGTTTCTCCTCCATTTTGTCTTCAAAAATAATGTTTGGTGGGAACCAAAGTTTACACTGTTGTGTTCTCTAGACATCACTAGAGTGGAGCACTTCTATATTCCAATAGGTTGCCGCCGAACCGCGTCTAAGCTCATTACCATAATGTTGCCTGCACTTGAACTTTCCTTTGACGGCCACACCACCCAAGATGTACCGCCCACGGCCGCACCGCTTCTTGGCGCCGAGGCTGACTGCCATAGAAAATGAATGACTTTTTGTCGATTTCACGCTCTCGACACCTCTAGTTTGAACGCACCAGTAGGAATTATGACTCCTTATACCCAGATAAATGGTCTGATATGACTTAATCCCTGGATGTAATTCAGAAATATCAGACCACTAGATGATGCCATTGACTAGAGACCCATGTTATAATGCAGAATTATGCACAGATATGTATAACATGTAACATGTAATTGCATGCATTTCCACATATACTGTGACTGCATGTTACACTAACTTCAACTTGAGATCAAAATACCACTGCAGCAATTATTGGTGGTTGAACTTTATAAAGAGTTTTGAATTCCAATCAACTTTAAATTGTATATACTGTGAGACAGTATTTGCCAACACATCAAACCAAGTGCACTCAACAGTCATCTGGTGCTGTCTGGTTCCTGTTCTGTTTTTGTACTATCACAGTAAAAGCATGTGTTTGTACTAGTTATGTGTGTACTATAGAGTAGTGTTGTTGGCCTGTTTATCTGGGTGCCCTGATGAGACTGTATTGTCCTTTTACAGTGCAGGGTTTCACAATTGTTGTTTATAGCTGTGTTTTTATATCTATCTTGGGAATACTCATGGGCAGCTATTTTCTGTGGATACATATGTCATAAAAGTGCAGATATTTTCTACATAAATGGCAAAAAACAGAAACGGAAATCTGGAAAACAGTTGGTCAAGATTACGATCAAAGAACATATTCAAAATCAGCAGTAAAATCTAACAACATTAATATTATAAATTGTGATTCTTTAGTTCCGATCACGCAAACAAAAAAATTGCTATTGTTCTTTGACTGACAAGCGATGTCTGTGGTGATTGGCTGTTTTACCTGTAAGGCGGAACTTTCTTCATTCATTTAAATAGAAGTGGTACAACCAAAACATTAAGCTGTCTTATGACTGAAGACACAAAATATTCAATCAGCTGTTGCACTGCAAATGTAATTTTCTTAATGAGTATCTTTGACTTGTTTTCCAGTAACGGTATCTAAAAATACCTAAAATAAGATAGATGTACAGTACCAAATCATCAAAACTGTAAAAAAAAAAAAAAATCTTACTTCTCTAAAAGGGGTCATTTATAGAGAAGTCACATTTTCCCTGACTAATGTCACTTTTAATTTGGCGACATTGGGTGGAAAGTTTCCCCCACTGAAATCGGTGCTTACCAAACTTAGAAGCTGGAAGTGTTGTTGAGATTAAATGTTCACAGGATGGCAGCAAAAGTGAGATGTATTTTTAGTTGTAAATGACAGTCAAAATGAATGCATAATTTATAAACCACAAACCCCAACCCTAAACCTAACCATCAGTGAAGTGAAAATTCAACTTTCGAATCACAATAGCCATTGTTTACATGGGTGTGATTACTTCCTGGTTTCCACATGACCAGCTCTGAGGCTGCTCATGCAACACACTATAAGAGGGAAACATGTCCAAACTTGAATCGATGCAAAAATGTCTAATGGGGGATGACAGTTGCAGAATGGGGTCAATGTCAAAGGATACAAACTTTTAGAATCAACATGTACATTTCCTGTGTGATCATGTTAGCGCTGCAGATCGTTCTGAAGAATCCCAACATTAGAAATGAGCGTTATTTTTAACAAGATTCAGGAGCTGTGTCCCAAAGGACGCACTATACACTATACAGTTACTTTCAAACACATGCTATGTGTTGCCGCTAGCTTTAGCGTGCTAGTCAACCTCATCTCAAACAACATACATATCCACACAGCGTGGTAATGATTAAGCATTACCAAACTTTTGTTTGGTGCTATATTGAGTTTTGCTAGTTGCTACAATCACCATTATTTACAATTGTTTTGTCAGACCGGCAACTCAAAAAAGCTGGGTAACTCCACCCCTTCTGCTAAATACGGCAAGCCGCAAGTGCTAAGTGCATGAAGTGTTCAACATTCCACATTCCGTTTTCAGGGTTGAATAAGTGCATCATCTGGGTACTAATAGTACACTTCTTTTTGTTTCATTTTCAGTGCAAGTATACTACTCGCACTACTCACACTTCAAAATGTCATAGAATAGCACAGAAGTGTGTGGTTTGGGAAGCCTCTGGTCATTTTTAAGAATCAAAATTGAATCAGAATGAAGATTTGAAAATCAATATTTTTACCAAGCTTTACTTGACCCAAAACCAAGTGAATCAATATACCATGAAAAAGCTCATTTCACATGTGGAGAGGTTGGACAATAATAACGAGGTAAGGTGGGCGAGGAGGAGGCGGGAACCGGCTAAACAGTCAACGTAAAGTTTAATGATAAAACAAACATAAACACAGACACACATGCAACGCGGCCACATGCGTCTCTCTCCCACTCGAACTGGCACCTCCGGCTGATTACCCTGATTCAGGGCCGGCCGTGTGTCCTCACAGCTCGGCACCACAATAATAACAGGGTGCCTTACACATACGTAGTAAAGGTACAGCAGCCCTTGAGAGGGTTGAAAATGAGAACCCTGAGGGGGAAAAATAAATTACAACATTTAGTCAAACAAAAATTTGTTTACGACATTTAGAAAAAAATGACGTTTTAGATTTGAGTACAATTATGGGTAGAACTCCGGGGATATAAATGAATAAAATGATGACCCCTTTAAGACAACCGTCTGTCTAACTGTGAATGAAATTCATATCTGAGGTGTTGTCCAAAGTTTATTGGTCACATGACCAGCAAACGTTCAGCTCAGATGCAGGAAATGTTCTTTTACAACTAATTTTACTGCACATATGAAAGACAAAGAGACGATGAGACAGACATGAAGGTAAACCATCAATTACAAATCATTATAATTGACATGAAATATACAGAATACGCTGTACACAGCAGTGATATGCAGATGTGTGTGTGTGTTTGTGTAGAGAGGTGTGTTGCAGTTCTACAGGTCTCTGTCAATTAAATACTGATAGTATGGGGAACGTTTCTCCTCTTGAATGTGTCAATATTGACTTTGTGTTTCAGTATCAAGTCATTTAAAGTGACATTTAAATACTAATTCTGTTGTCATTTACTCACCCATTAATTACTTGTTTGTTTCAAACCCATTGACCCCTCAACATGTCCAAACTATAGACAACCAAGAAGTGTCAGAATACTGCCTATAATCATTTTGAACATGTGTGTTAATATTTCAAACTCGCAATGACAAACTACTTTTTGTGAAATGTTTTGCCTAAAAAGTGTGCATGTGCTATCTTTCTTTCAAATGAATGACCCTTGCTTTGATATTTTCTTTGGAAGTTTACTTCAGTGTCCAAATACTTTTTGAGGTCACTGTATTCTGTATCTTACAGGACTAGAAATCAACAAGAGTTTTTCAGTCTTCAAATGGACTAATCATTTTTCATTTTGCTTACAGGAAAATCCCTCACATAACAGACAACCATGGCAGGTAAAGAGAACTGCAGTCCATCACCGTTTTCATATATGACTGTCATGAAACTTGTTTACACTGAGAGATGTTTTATGGAGTCAACTTTATTGATTTGGTTTAAGTAAACGGTAAATATAGTTAAAACTGCAGTGCGAAGAGTCTCCTCAAGTATGAACCGCAAAGCAACAGTGACCTTTACACACACACACACACACACACACACACACAGGTTCATGTTTGACCCTACTGCATTATGAAATTAAAATGAATGACTTATTATACTTTTATGGTCTCTGATGACCTCATGTGGACAGTCATGTGTATTGCAAGAGGACATTAAAGGAACATTACAAAATAATTCCAGTTAAGATCATTAGACAGCATTTGTGACTTAACCACAAACTGTTTCTTTAAAAAAAAAAAAAAAAAGAAATCACAAATGCGTGTTCCAGTGACCCTTCCAATGGAAGTCAATGGGGTTTAATCTGTTACATTAAAACACTCACTGTTTCAAAAGTATAGACACAAGACATAAACAATATGTGTGTTAACATGATTTTACTGTCATTAAATCACGCATTAAACACATCTGTGGAAAGGTATAGACAACTTTACAACTCCGATGCCATGATAAAGTAATGCTGTAAACCCTTAAATGACCATAAAACACCCATTTAAACAACTTTACAGCTCCAATAATACATGAGTTTTAACAGAAGATTGAATGTGTGCTTTTATACAATTAGAAACTTCTGCTTTTAAACCCTCCAAAATGTAGCCCCATTGACTTCCATTGTGTCTCACTGTAACAGAGATTTTTTCTTTTTTTTGATTATGCCACAAATGCTGTTGAACCCGGAATATTCTTTAAGCTTCAGAGATATATGTGTACATTTCTGACGTTAGATCTGATGATAGGGGGGAGAGAAGCGAGGGAAACATACTGTACTGTGTTGTTTGTGGACCATATCCTCATGTTAACCATGTTAGATACACACTTCAGGATCAAACCTGTTTTATAGAAGCTTTTCTATCAGCTATTGCGAGATGATGGCAACAGTTGCCATGGAGACTCTAACTGAAAAAAAGAGAAAAATGACAAAAACAAACAGACAAGTGTGGTAGAGTTTGAGCAGAGAGAGAGAGAGAGAGAGAGAGAGAGAGAGTGAGAGAGAGAGAGAGTGCTTAAAGATGGGCTCATGTTGGAATCGATCGGCAGTGTCTGCTGGGAACACACAGGGTACAATGACTGAAACACACTGACTGATCCTCACAAATGACAACAGTCTCATAGTGTCAAGGGTCCTCACAGAAGAAATCAATATGTACAGACAAATGTATTTCTATGCTCTACTGCCTATATTTATTTAATATTTATTTATTAATATGAATGAAATAATTGTGCCACAGATAAACTTAAGGATGCTAAGATCGTCTTTGTTGTGGGTAAGTTCATGCTGTCATTCTTTGAATATGATTTAGGATTGTACTGTTTGATCATTTGCATGAAATGGCATGTATAACGTGTATTTGTTTGTTTTTCGTAAAGCTAAAATGTGTTTAAAAATGATGAATACCGCTTGGTGAGATCAAATCAAAGCAGTGCTATATGTGTGTGGTCATGTCAGGCGGCCCCGGCTCCGGCAAGGGCACTCAGTGTGAGAAGATCGTGGCAAAGTACGGCTACACTCACCTGTCGTCAGGTGACCTGCTCCGCGTGGAGGTCGCATCCGGGTCAGACAGGGGCAAACAGCTGCAGGCCATCATGCAGAAGGGTGAACTCGTACCTCTGGTCAGTACAAAAAATCCTTCCCATCTCTTCTATATTCTGTGTATGACCTCAGGATTCTACAGGCATTAAAATGGATAAAAGTCAACTCTGAGAAAACTTTCAGAGACTAAAGTTTGTAAAAACAAGTACAATTATGTTACAGTAATGCACTTCCAAAGGTAGTGTATGGGGTTAGACACTGCTCCTGAATAAACATCAAAACACGAACTGTTTCACAGTGTAAACACAATAAAAGTATTCTACCATGCACATCAAATATTATGCATTTATGAAAAAATATATCACTTACTATCTTTGTCTTGCCCATGTAAAGCAGGAAAACTCCATAGAAAATGTTTTTTGTTATTTTAACTGTGAAGGGTCTAAATCATTTTTATAAGCTTTTATAGGCAGAGTAACTTCTAACAAATAAGAAATGTTCTTTTGCATATACATAGTATATGACATTTCTTTTTAGGGGCCTTCCATTGTGACATTTTTCATGACCGCTAAGCACATTTTACCCCACAATTTGCATGATCACAATATTAATCTAAATAAATTATAAATTATTTATACATCATAACAGCATGCTTGCTACTGCCTTTCATTTACATTGATTTTAATAAAAATAAATACAAATCTATGTATAACAGTGTGTTAATATACCCATAATTGAAAACAATGGAAATAATGAGTTTAAGTAATAAGTCCAGATGCATCACCCAAAAACATTTATTCTCTCATCATTTCCTCATCCTCATGTCAACCCAGATGTGCATGACTTTCTCTCTTCTGCTGAACAAAATGAATATTTTTAGAAGAATATTTCAGCTCTGTAAGTCCATACAATGCAAGTGAATGGTCACAGGAATTTGTGTTAGGGCTGCCAATTTAATGCGTTAATTCAGTGCGGTTAATTTGCTAAAAAATAACTTATCTAACGCAATTAAATATGTCCCGGACCGTAATAAGGAAGATTCCTGGGCAGTTCAAGCTTTAAGTACCACCTGTTTTCTCCAGAGGGCAGTAAGTGAATCGTCCGCTCGGTGATTACATACCCAAGTATGAGAACTTCACAGCTCTTCCTCAGTGTGTCTGTCTGATTTGAACATGCAGGGTAACGGGATGTCAAGCACACCCACCTGAAGCAGAACTAACACGTGTACTCCCCTAAAACAGTCAATCATTTTGCTCGAAATGTTGCGTTTGTGCTTAGATTAAATCTCAATTGCATCTGGGAGAAACAGCACACCGGTTGTGATTGCGCTCTCTTTGTCTTTATGCCATTTTTGCAGTTATCTTTCGGTAACACACTGATAAAGTGATTGATGTATATCCATACAAAATCATACACGGTCTCCTCAAAATCCCAACACCACAACGAAAGAATGAATGGACATACGGCGCAACACCAGCTGTGTTAACATGACAACGGAAGTAACGCCCATATTTTTTTGCTAAGCATCACGTGACATAGGAAAAAAGTGGAAGTTGTAATTCTGATTTAAAGATACATTTCATTGCACTTTATCTAGTAGGAAGTTTCAAACTTTCCGAGTTGAATGGAACGCAGCACTTTTCAAAACTTGATCCGACACTGAATGTTCCAGCAGCCTGATTTACACGGAGAAAACTCCTGATGTTGCTATAACAACGCAAAAAGCACTAACCAATTTACTTGAAGTGAAAATCAGTCCTCCTTTCCTGTTTAATTAATCAATCACACGGTCATGCAGAACATCTCAGGTTTTTAAATCCATGAGGATCTCTTTCTCAATGGCTATAGTGGCAGTGATAACAGTCAACTTGTCAGCAAGATCTCGCGCTCTTCTCTTTCAAATGACATACATCACTTAAAGTGGGATTGCGTCACTCAAGGCCAGCAAGAAGGCCACGACCGGGACATATACTAAAGATCACACCCACTAAGAACAAATAAATCAATCTGATTGGCTGATGAATCTGACTTTAGTTGCTTATTCATTTGCACTGTTGAGGGATTCTGTAGGCTTGAGTGGGTGGAGCTCAAACTCGTGCTGCTTTGGCCATGTGATTTGTGAAACAGCTGTCACACTATAAATTCTGACTGGATACATTTTTCGTTTTTCTCTATTTGTTTGTAGATTAATAAGAGTGGAAAGCGGTTAAAATACAAAAGGTGATTGAGAATGAAAGGATGAAAAATGTTTATTTATTTATTTTGCATGTTTGGCTATCAGAAAAGCAGCTACTGAACCTGAAGCATTCCTTAAAAATATGCTGAAAAAATTCACAAGTATCACATTGAGGATCAAACAGGTTTTGCCAGTCTTGTGGAGAGTTCGTTCTAATAGTGTTGTTGTTTGTTCAGGACACAGTTCTTGATATGATTAAAGATGCCATGATCGCCAAAGCTGATGTCTCTAAGGGTTACCTCATCGACGGATATCCACGTGAAGTCAAACAGGGCGAGGAGTTTGAGAAGAAGGTAGAGGAACAAAATACCTAAAGCACACAGAGTTTGAGCCTCATAAAACTAACGTTCTGCTTGCCAAAACGCAAGATCCTAAAAGACATATAACATATATTTGTTAGATTGGCGCACCGGCTCTGTTGCTGTACATTGATGCTAAATCTGAGACGATGGTGAAGAGACTCATGAAGCGTGGTGAGACCAGCGGACGCGCTGATGACAACGAGGAGACCATTAAGAAACGTCTGGACCTGTATTATAAAGCCACTGAGCCCGTCATCACGTTCTATGAGCAGCGCGGCATCGTTAGAAAGGTAAGTGAACAAATACAGCTTATAGAAGATGTCCATTGATTTCAGTCATCGTAATGTTAGTTTGGACTTTTGTCTCTCTCCTCTAGATAAACTCTGAGCTGCCAGTGGATGAAGTATTTGCCATTGTTGATAAAGCAATTGCTGAACTTAAGTAAAAAATCACATGACGACAAACTCTTGTTTTGGTCTTTCCTTCACATTCAGTCACACAAATGCATGTTTAACCTTTAAACTACAAATCTCTCTTCAACCCGTTCATGTTTTCAATTGAACAAGGATTATATAACCTTCCAACTTTATAAAGTCATTTTAAACTTGCAGGAACGTCGTTATCAAGCCAACATTCAACTTTTTTTTCCTACTCTGAAAAAACCCTTAAACACCAGTGGGTACTGTGAGCGGAGCGAGAAGCATGCCATATGCTTTTCGCTTAAATTGTAAAAATCCCAGATGCACTAGTCGCTCATGTGTGGTACCATTTAATAAGCAAGGTAAACTTTTCATAGAATGCCAGAAATAACAAAATAAAGCCTTAAAATTTATTATTTAAAAAAAAAAAAAAAAAAAAAAAAAAAAACACTTTAATAGGCAAATCATATATCAAATGAAAATGTGACATATCATTCTCAGGAATGTGACTGCACAGTTTATTTTGTTGCCCTAACACACAGTTTGAATGATTATCAAAAGAATCACAAAGTGAAATATGATCTCTGTAAGACAATAATATGTCTGCCCTTATCACTGCTTCAGTCAGCCCCAAACAGCCAAAAACTCTATATCAACTCTTACCTTAGGCTGTTTTCTTTAAAATAAGCCATTGATTCTGAGCTTGCTTGGTTAAATAATCCAGTGTTATATCTCAGATGTCCAGAAAGAAATGTGCAGTCCAGCAGAAAAAGCATGATAGACAAACCACTGGCAAAACATGTTATAAACTACAGATGATGAAACGTAGATATAAAAACAAAATATTTGTATGAACATAAAAAGATTCAACAACTAAGACATTAACTGAACAAGTTTCACAGACATTTGACTAACAGAAATGGAATAATGTGTCCCTGAACAAAAGTAACAGTCAGTATCTGATGTGGCACCAGCTGCATTAAATACTGCAGTGCATCTCCTCCTCATGGACTGCACCAGATTTGCCAGTTCTTGCTGTGAGATGTTACCCCACTCTTCCACCAAGACACATGCAAGTTCCTGGACATTTCTGGGGGAATGGCCCTAGCCCTCACCCTCTGATCCAACAGGTCCCAGACGTGCTCAATGGGATTGAGATCTGGGCTCTTTGCTGGCCAAACACTGACATTCCTGTCTTGCAGGAAATCACGAACAGAACGAGCAGTATGGCTGGTGGCATTGTCATGCTGGAGGGTCATGTCAGGATGAACCTGCAGGAAGAGTACCACATGAGGGAACAGGATGTCTTCCCTGTAACACAATGCATTGAGATTGTCTGCAATGACAACAAGCTCAGTTGTGTCATGCTGTGACACACCGCCCCAGAACATGACAGACCCTCCACCTCAAAATCGATCCTGCTCCAGAGTACAGGCCTCGGTATAACTAATTTCTTCCACGATAAATGTGAGTCTGACCATCACCTCTGGTGAGACAAAACTGTGACTTGTCAGTGAAGAATAGTTTTTGCCAGTCCTGTCTGGTCCAGTGAAGGTGGGTGTGTGCCCATTGGCGACATTGTTGCCGGTGATATCTGTTAAAGACCTGACTTACAACAGGCCTACAAGCCCTCAGTCCAGCCTATCTCAGCCTATTGCGGACAGTCTGAGCATTGATGGAGCGATTGTGTGTTTCTGGTGTAACTCCGCCAGTTGTTGTTGCCATCCTGTACCTGTCCCGCAATTGTGATATTCGGATGTACTGATCCTGTACAGGTGTTGTTACCCGTTGTCTGCCATTGCGAGGATGATCAGCTGTCCTTCCTGTCTCCCTGTAGCACTGTCTCAGGCGTCTCACAGTACGGACATTGCAATTTATTGTCCTGGCCACATCTGCAGTCCTCATGCCTCCATGCAGCATGCCTAAGGCACGTTCACGCAGATGAGCAGGACCCTGGGCATCTTTCTTTTGGTGTTTTTCAGAGTCAGTAGAAAGGTCTCTTTAGTGTCCTAAGTTTTTATAACTGTGACCTTAATTGCCAAACGTCTGTAAGCTGTTAGAGTCTTTACGGCCGTTCCAATGGTGCATGTTCATTAACTGTTAATGGTTCATTGAACAACCATCGAAAACATTGTTTATACCCTTTACAATAAAGATCTGTAAAGTTATTTGGATATTTATACAATTACCTTTAAAATACATTGTTCTGAAAAAGGGATGTTTTGAGTTATATCAATGCTGAGGCAAGGCTTTCCAATGACCCCTAGATTGAGCTTCTAGACCATTCATAGGCATGCAATCCAAAACTGAGTGGATATCTATGGTCTGGGTGCTTTTTTGTGTTAGAGTGCCACTTACCTTCCAGATTTGTATATTGTGATGGAAAGAGTTTTTCTCTTGCTGCCATCTAGTGGAATAAAATAAGATTTGGTTGCAGGGAGATATAGCAAACAGAACCAGTATTACATGATTATACTGTAATTATAGAACCAAACAATAAGAAAAAAAAAAAAAAAAAGATTGTTCATCATAAGATTTCAAACATATACAGTATTATTTATCTATTGGTGACTTTTTTTTTTTGTATTTTTTTTTAAAATAAGGTAGGTTTCTGTAAAACGAGACCAGTTATTTTCAAATTAGTCCACTGTGTGCATGTAAGTTCAGCTTTAAATTTGGGAGGGAAAAACTGCAGACGGCAGCCAAAACTGCACTAGACTTTACACACTGATCTTTAATCAAACACTGCCTTCACGTGTTCATGCTTTTTCATTTAGAATATAAGACTGCGTATCATCCCTGTGATCTCTAAAGTCCAGTTCATTCCCAAATCCTCCACTGTCTCCACACTGACACCTCATAGAGACTGTCCTTGAGCGCAGGTCTCATACAGTTATTCACATGTGTGTCCTGCTGTAAGGTTCAGTCCCTCTGGAGCTGCAGACTATCGAGTGCGCTGCTCAAGGACAAACTGGTGATAAAAGCAGATGTAATTCTGCAGTTGCTGGCTCCACTGGATATTTGGCTCTGAACCCGTGAAGAGTTATCTCTACCTACTGACCCTTAAAATGTCTGTCTTTGGTGTAACCTAATGGAGGCTGATTTAGTCAAATACATTTTTTTAATTGAATAAAAACCAAATAAAGGGCATTTTTTAGGTTTCCTGTTTTTTACAGTATATTATAGTATTGTTCAGAAGTTTAACATGGACATGTCCACAGGTGATTCTCAAAAGTCAACTCAGCATTCATCCATAACAGCTGTCAAGATCATTTCAGGAACCAGTAGGTGAAGACATAAACCAAAACTCAAGACAGTTAAATATTCACAGGTGAGCATCAAATTTCTTCAGAAGCAGAGAAAATTAAAATCTCAAATGAGGAATGAAGCTCAAAACAGAAATGCATTCTCAGGCTAGGTATAAACTCCAGTTGCACTGGAGTCAGACACCGATGAGGGAAAGACAAATTTGAGAATGAACCAGGACATTTCGTAATGGTTATTTGATCAATTTATGAATTTGGTGTAGAGTTTTTTCAGCAGTTTTGCAACGATTGATGAGCAACACACACTCACACACACACACACTCACACACACACACACACACACACACACACACACACACACACACACAAATACTGTTACAAAGTTCACTATGCGCTATAACGAAATACACACAAACAAACATGTCCATCAACAGTCATGGGCGGGGCCTGTACAAAGTGATGTCACTTCGTACAGAATCTGCAAACGGCTTGTTCTGAGACAGTGCTTATGATTAATTCAGATTAAAAAAAAGGACTGGGTGGATTTGTATCATTATAGGGTGGTTGTGTACACACACTGCCAACACACATTTATGTTCAAAATTTTGCATAATAGGTCCCCTTTAACTAACTAGCCAGCTAACGTTAGCTCGTAACATAGCCTAGCCTAGGATATGTCCTATATATATATATATATATATATATGCAAGCACAGCTTGATTTATATATATAAATCAAGCTGTCATTTCATATGCTCTTGGGGGCCCCCCGGTGGTCGCAGGATGGGGACAATGCTGAAAGGGTCGTTCCAAACGCAAGTTAGCCACTGAATCTGTTTACAAAGGTCCTTCCTCAATTTCGATAGTGAAGAACAGATGGTCATTTCAAGGTCTTCAATCATGCAGTTCTGTGATCACATGATCCTGGGTGGTGAAACTTGTGGTAATTCATATGAAATCATACATGGAATTTCAAAACCATGAATAGTGAGCAGCAATTTCCTGCTTCCTTTAGAGTAGGACTCTACTCTCTCTGAATCAGGTGTAATGATACTCACTTTCCAATGAAATCCCCCCCGAATTATGTTTCTGCATTGTTCTGCAACATATTTACATTCTGGCACCTCAAACGTTCAATTGAATCATTTTTATAAACATTACTGCTCTCTAGTGGACAAAGTGTTCAATGAACTCCTGCCTAAATTATGATGATGAGAACCAGGGTGTGGAAAATGTTCCTGTACCCTGATGAATCACACAACTGAGTGCTTTCAATAACTCTTTACAGGTTTAATTATAAATCTTTTCCTGCTACTATACAAACATTATTCATATTCTAACCAAATTTGGTTACCATAAACATAAGTTTACCTCTAAAACCTCTAAACACCAGACAAGAGCTACTGAAATCATTTCAGGTTCCCTCACACTTCACATTAGCATCTGGTTTTTCCTATAGGAGCATCCGTCTGCTTTAATGAGGAAGAGGGAAACAGGAGGATGTGTCCATATGAACAAAAGTCTGTAAGCATTTTCACAACAACATGCAGTCTGTGTGGAATGCCACATCCTCACAATGGCAACCTGAGATGCAGTGGAAATAGAGAAGAACCGGTGTGAACATCCAGGAAGGAAGTTGTGTTGATTAGTTCATGAGTGTGTGCGGAGGGTTCAGGTGTACTGCAAATTCTTTTTTTCTTTTTCTTTTTTTAAATAAATGCAGAATCATGGCCAACATAGGCCATGAAACAAAGTCTTATTGCATGCAATCAAAATGCACTCACATTAGTTCATATTTGCTTCACCTTTGGAAGATTTAAAAATGGTAATCAGCATTTAATACCTCAAGGAACATTTTCCAGTTAATTTAGATGTTACCGCTTGAAGCTAATTTGGTAGGTTAACATTTTTTTCCAGTGTGTGAATACAAAATCAGTGTTAGTACACCTTAGAAATATATTGCTGGCAGAAACATTATAACAGCATTATACATTGATATGTTTGAGTTCTCTCAACAACGGTCAACAAACACTATTTTTGGTGAAGCATATCTAATACTACGCTGAAAAATGTAAAGCATTAAATAATTTTGTTTAAGCATGAACTTGAAAATATTTAGTACATTCTACATTTGTACTAAATTTTAACATCCAAATCAATGGTCTTGCTTTAAATATGATTTGTTATTGCTTGTAATCTTTATTATGCGTCTGTGACGAGGAAGGCAAAGAATGAGGATCTAAATGCAGCTTTAATGCAAACAAAAGATGAACAAAGTGACACAAAATATAACAAAACGCAGGAAACCAGGCACAGAACATGACCGGGGGAAACAAGGGCTTACATATACAAGGGAAAAGAAGGAACACCTGGAGAAATAATCAGGGAGAATCAATCAAGGAATAAAACTACAAGGACTACAAAACTAACACAGGAAACAAGAAACTAAACAAGAATTTCAACATAAAAGCACAAAAACAAAAGACAACAGGGAATGTGTGACAGCGTCATCATGTATGAATCCTACAGTTTAAAACATTGTCATATTTATTTGCTTATTTAAGTTAATTTCACAGGTACATAAAATAAGTACGTTTTACTGAACTTTTCAAAGCTGGTGTTCCCAGCATGCACAAGACTTGAATAATTCAGAGTCAGAATCAGAATGAGCTTTATTGTTAAATATGTTTACACATACAAGGAATTTGTCTTGGTGACAGAAGCTTCCAGTGTGCAACAATACAGCAACAAAATTGAATAATCTGATGTCTGATTTCATAGCTGCACCAAACCGGACAGTTATTGAAGTGCAGAGGACAGACTCAATGACTGGATCAGAAGCACCTGTGGCAGGTTGAACTTCCTCAGCTGGCGAAGGAAGTTCAACCTCTGCTGGGCCTTTTTCACAATGGAGTCGATGTGTATCTCCCACTTCAGTTTCTGTGAGATGGTAGTGCCCAGGAACCTGAATGACTCCACTGCTGCCACAGTGCTGTTTATAATGGTTAGGGGGACAATGTTGGGGTTGTACCTCCTAAACTCCACAATCATCTCCACCGTTTTGAGCATGTTCAGCTCCAGGTTGTTTTGACTACACCAGACAGCCAGCTATTTAACTTCCCTTCTGTATGCAGACTCATCATCATCTCGGATGAGGCCGATGACAGTGGTGTCGTCTGCAAACTTCAGGAGATTGACAGAGGGGTTCTTGGCGGTGTAGTTGTTTGTATACAGGGAGAAGAGTAGTGGGGAGAGCACACGTCGCTGGGGGGCACCAGTGCTGATCATACAGGTGCTAGAAGTGAATTTCCCCTGTCTCACTAACGGCTGCATTTCTGTCAGAAAGCTGGTAATCCACTGACAGATAGAGCTGGGAACAGAGAGCTGGTTTAATTTAGTTCGGAGAATAGCCGATTAATGAGTTGCATGGTTTATTCACACCTTAAGCACTTTTCTACACAAAATTTCCTGTTCTTAAAAAAGAAAAAAAAAAAGATCTGTTGATTGTTACTGTCGTTGTGTTTTGTGCAAGTGCTTGAGGTCTGCATGTGTAACTCTGAATCTTGTATTATAGTATTTGATGCCAATAATGAAAGTCAATGTTGTCTAATAGACATCTGGAATGCTTCAGCATGCCATTTGGTACATAAACATGTTTATAAGGAAAATGCAGAATGTGAAATCTTTAAATAAATGTTCATTTATTTGTTAAAATTCACTCACTTTAATCAAGATTATATCTTGAAATAGTAGATTTTACTCTTTGTTTTTATGTGCACGTTTTGGAAAATAGTACATTTTAATGGTATAAAAATAAGTAAATGTTACTGTTAATTTTTGTCAGTGCGTTTGAATTAGTTTGTTCACTAAATGCAAAATGTCTCATTAATCAAATGAATTCTTGTCACGGCAACTACACCTTTCTTATTCAGCAAATTATTAATTAGCAATGCAAGACATTTTGTTAATCTTTGCCTTTGAATAATAGAACACCTTGCGATGCAAAGATAAATGAACAGTAGATTTAGACACACACAGACCTCAACATTCCACACACACAAACTTCAAAAAGTAAAAAGATGAGCTCTGAACTACACAGTGATGACAACAGCAGCATGAATAAAATCAGCAAACAACAAATCAGCAGCATTGTTTGTTCTGTTAGTCTAGCGTGATTTTCTTTCCTTTCTTTTTTGTAGATTCAAGTAATTACATTTCTTCATATGTGACTCAAAAAGCCCTGTATGCTGGATAAAATGTAATTGCTTGTGTTACAGTGTGTGTTTTGTGTGGCCTCAGTATAAATGTGCACACAAGTAGCGAATTCCTGCCTGTGGCTCGTGTCCTTGAGAAGATCCTCTGAGTCACAAGGAAATCTAGGAGCTGCGCACAAACACTTTCCCTTTGTTGAATGTGTTGTTTGCTGATGACATGAATACATGCGGCACCAAGCTGAATGCTATATTCATACTGACACAAGACTGTTTCCTGTCATTGAGTGTGTGAATGTGTGTGTGGACACTACGTGCAGATATACATGCACATCACAAGCCGCTTTGAAGAACAATGGCCAAATCAACTCACTGTATTTCTTTAAACAACACTAAAAGTTTGCCATTTCTAAATACTGACGGTATGACCCTTCCTTACATTTTCCATAAACAAAAAGGCTTCCTTTTTCCAAGTTTCCTTATAAGTCTTTTAAGGAAATGAAATATGAACAGATCACAATCTAATTTAAGTTCATGTTTTATTTGTCAACACAGCAGATAGAAGTAGGCCTACTTGTTAACTATATATATATTATACAAATATTACAATTAAACATATGTTAACATGTTTTGCATCCTTTGGCAAAATTACAACTTGATTGGGAATAAAACCTGATTGCCCAATACAAATATTCTGCTTGAGTAATATTTAACTTGATTTTTTTGATTAAAAGCCTGAATTTGAAGAAATCAACAAATATAATAAATACAACAAGGCTTATTTAGAATTAATAAGAATAAATAACTGTCAATAAAACATATACAGTTGTAGGTTATAGTGAATTAAACTAAATAAATTATTATGCACAGTCATGAATAGATGGATAGACAGACAGACTGACAGAGAGACTGACAGACACACCGATGATAGATGGATGGACGGACAGACAGACAGACAGACAGACAGAGACAGACAGACAGACAGACAGACAGATAGATAGATAGATAGATAGATAGATAGATACATAGATAGATAGATAGATAGATAGATAGATAGATAGATAGATAGATAGATAGATAGATAGATAGATAGATAGATAGATAGATATCTGTGGGATCCATCCTATATCCAAGGTTCAGACAATGGCATATGAAGTATCCCATGTCTTATGGTTGGAGTTGGCATCAGTTCATCCTCTGAAGTCTATCATAATAGACTGAAGTGATGTTTGGCTGGCACCGGCTGCATTTAGTCATCATCACACAGCGACACGTAGCAGTGGAGTCTGACCCCAAGCAGGAATGGTGCTGGATCCAGCCGGTTCTGGTGACATCAGGATAGGAGTCCCGAGCTTGAGACAGGGGAACAAATAAAATAATATATGTATAGATGTCATTCAAGTTATTGCAGATTTATAGATCATGATCACTGTTTCTGGTGTCTGGTTCTGGCAGACCTATCTAAGCAGCCTAATTGTGGGTTGGAGGATAAATTAGGTGTATGCCTGGCTAAACAGATGAGTCGTTGGTCTAGACTTAAACAGAGGGAGTGTGTCTGCATCTCGAACAGAGTTAGGGAGACTATTCCATAGTTTAGGAGCCAAATATGAAAAGGATCTACCTTCTTTTCTGGATTTTGGAACGATTAACAGGTCAGAATTTTGCGATCGTAATGAACATGATGGAATATTGTGTGGTAGAAGGTCACTTAAGTACTGCGGAGCTAGACCATTTAAAGCTTTGTAGTTAACAGAATTTTAAAATGAATGTGAAATTTAACAGGTAGCTAATGTAACGATGATATGATCATATTTCTTGGTTCTCGTCAGCACTCTGGCCGCTGCATTTTGAACTAATTGTAATAAAGTTTATTTATTGAGCTTGCTGGACATCCTCCCAGTAATGCATTACAATAATCTAGTCTTGAGGTCATGAACGCATGAATTAGTTTTTCGGCATCAGCAAAAGAGAGCATGTGTTGTAATTTAGCAATATTTCTGAGGTGTAAGAATGCTGTTCTACAAACATTGGTGATTTGATTTTCAAAGGACAGATTGGTATCAAATATAACACCTAAGTTCTTCACTGTTGAAGATGATGTAACAGTACATCCATCGAGAGTCAAATTATATTTTAGTGGCTTATTTTTTTAGGTTTTTGGTCCAATAATTAGTACCTCTGTTTTGTCAGAATTGAGTAGAATAAAATGTCTGGCCATCCAATCTTTTATTTCATTGATACTCTCTGTTAATTTGGAGAATTATGAAATCTCATCAGGTTTTGAAGAAATATAAAGTTGTGTATCGTCAGCATAGCAGTGGAAACTTATTCCACGATTCCTGATAAAATCTCCCAGGGGAAGCATATACAAGGAGAAAAGCAGAGGCCCTAAAACTGATCCCTGTGGCACTCCATACTTTACTTTTGTTTGGTTTGACAATCCCTCATTTACATAGACAAAGTGGTAGTGGTCTGCTAAATAGGACCTAAAACATGCTAATGCAACTCCACAAATGCCAACATAATTCTCCAGCCTGTTCAAGAGAATGTCATGATCTAAAAGCACAAGAAGTAAAATTCAGCCACGATCAGATGAAAAGAGCAAGTCATTGTAACTTTGATAAGTGCAGTCTCTGTACTGTGATGAGGCCTAAATCCTGACAGAAATTGTTCATATATACTATTTCTCTGTAGAAATGAACATACTTGGGAGCATACTACCTTTTCTAGTATTTTTGACATAAATGAGAGCTCAAGTTGTGGCCTCTTAATGATAACAGTTTAATAACTGCCATTTTAAAGTTTCTTGGTATATGTCCTAAGGATAGTGAGGAGTTAATAATATGAAGAAGAGGTTCTGAGATTACAGGAAGTACCTCTTAGTTGTTATTGGATCTAACAAACATGTTGTGGCTTTTGATGTTTCACTAAGTTTTGTTAGCTCTTCATATCCTATGACAGCGAAAGATTGAAGTTGCATGTGAGGAACGATAGACAGAGAGACAGACAGACAGACAGACAGACAGACAGACGGAAGTACGATGATAGATTGGACGGATGGATATACAGATGGACGGACGGATTATAGATAAATAGACAGACATACAGACAGACAGACAGACAGACAGACAGATAGATAGATAGATAGATAGATAGATAGATAGATAGATAGATAGATAGATAGATAGGCCAAATGAATGCATATTTCTTCAGATATTCTTAATTTAATTTTGTGATCTATTTCTATTTACTATTATATTTTATTTTTTATTATAGCCTATTTTATTCTATAATATATTGGCTAGTAATTCTATTTCATTTGGAGTATGCAGAGATAAACTGTCATTGCACTGATCTCTGCAGTATTACAGTGCATACATCAACATTGCTTGTGGGAGGGTCATATGTTAATGAGAGGCGGTCAGTGCGGATCAACCCAAAAAGTTTGGTTCAGTTGACCACTAACTGACTGACGGGCAGCTGGATTACTGGATTTCTGCTCAATTTCACAAGATTGAAATTTTCAGCGCCAGGTAAAACGCTTTCAAACACTTTCACGCGTAAGAAGTTCAGTTTAATTGTTCCTGAAATGAATCTTTCATTTGTTACAGATCATAACGAGCTCACTTTCAGTATCGGCGGTCATTAGACATTCTTTATATCAATAATTTATTTCATATTATCCGTCCATTATGACTATTTGTTTCCTTCAGTTCTATATAAACTGTTAACAACTGTAATCTGACTGAATAAACTATAATGCATGTATCAGGCACTTTCAAATCGGCCGTGCAATTTTAATCCAGTGTATTAAAGATTCGTGACTTTTGGATATAGTCATTATTTAGGGGGGACATTTATTCTTTGGTTGTTTTGTCGTTTAGATGTGCCATAGAACGGTTTTTATTCCCGGTGCGCATTAATGAAGAACATCTATTTAAATGCAATTAGCCCAAACTAGAATCAATGTTTCATACACAAATGTCTAATCACAGTACATTCAAAGTTGGTAAAATCGTTTAATAGGCCATATTTTTAAAGTATATCTATCTTCCTGTCTGTCTGTCTGTCTGTCTGTCTGCACGTCCATCCATTCATCACTGCGCATAATAATTTATGTAGTTTTCTCTTTCACTATGACCTACAACTGTATATGTTATATGGAAACTTATTTATTCTTATTCTAAAGTTAGTAATCTATCTATCTATCTATCTATCTATCTATCTATCTATCTGTCTGTCTGTCTGTCTGTCTGTCATTATTTATTGTATAAGTGTGTAGACATACTGTAATATTATATTGTCAATATATACTCTGTTTTACAGAGAGGACAGAATGATCAGTTTGTACTGTTTTGAATCTAATGCTGATTTCTCTCACAGGAAGTGTTGAGTGGAATATTCTGGTCACTCCCCTGAAACATCAAACACTAGTGATACTGTCAGAGTGTTGAGCCGAATTCATCATTAGAGACATTAACACCAAACATGAAGATCATCAGAACACTGTTGGCTTTAATGATGGGCCTCATGACTGCAGCTGCAGGTAAAAACCAAAAAACACATTCATACGATTTTCATCTTGCATCTGATGTAGGCAAACACATGCACATTTGGTACTGGGACACCAATAACATAATGTACATTTTTTGAAACACATTTTTGTTATTCTGTCAAGAGCAAATGTACAGGATCTGACAATCCAAAAATGTGGCCTATATGAGCTTTATGTTAGAAAGACCTTTGTATGTGTACTTATATGTATTGTAGTTACACATTTGAATATGTGAAAAAGATTGTTATTATGAATCAGGTTTCTAAAAGGAAATATAAGAAATGTATGTCCACTGTGTACCTGTCCTGTAGATGTAATGAATGGTGTTTTCTTTTTTCATATTAACACCATCACTATATAGATTTTGACAGAAGGACAGATGAAATCAGTCGTGTGTTTGGCCTTGGCCGAGCATGCTGCTGTTATCCTAAAAGCTGAATTCCAAATGTCGCAGGTGTCAAGGATGGCTTGATGCCTGAGAATAAACACATGAGCTGATCTGGAGAATAATCAGACCAGCTGGATAATTGCATTTGTAATTTAGGTGGAAACACGTAAGTGGAAATACATGAAGTTTTTGAGAGAATGACAGCATTTGTATCTGATATCTGTGCAATCATCTGATTTACACAGCATTCTTAAATGATCTACATGATGAAAATGACTATGGCATGGTCCATATTTTGACACAAGACCTGATATTCAGGATTGTATGTACAAGATATAATTTATCTGCCAGTAGCTTATTTTACAGTAGAGTTTTCACTCATTTGCAGTGGAAGTTGACTCAACAGCTGATGGGTAGCAGACATACATTTTTAATTATTGTATAATTGCGATTAACTATGAAAAATGATTACAATTGACTGACAGCACTAACAATAACGTACGAGTTATACTCCCATTGAGGAAAATAAACAATGTTATAAGGATTTTTCCTACTGCAAGTATAATGCCTTACCCAAAACCTAAACCTAACCAGGACTTTAATAGAAAAATAGCTTTTGTGTACATCAGGGAAAAAAAGAGTCTGAAATGAGACAAGGGAAGCAGTAAATGCAGTAAAAATCAGTTGGTTTAAAAGTCCAAGAGAGTCCTAGAAAGTCTCATGATTTCGCCATCTCGTATCAATGATTACAAGTTGCCGTGAGACTTAAGTTGAAAAGAAAATTTTTCAGAACAAAACATTGTAAAGTTTCCATCTTGGGACTGAGGAGGATAATACAAATGGAAGAACTGGCAGATGTTGTTGATATCACTTTGATGAATTACAGCACATCACTGTTGGACTCTGCTGAAACGGTTAGAAATGTCATGACAAATACCGCAATAACATTTCCCTTAGTCTGTCTGTCTGTGTTCAGAGAGGTAGAAGCCATTAGCAGATTCAGGGCAGAGAGAGACAGAATTCAGAGCTCAGGACTGCTGCCGCAGCTGTTAGTGACGGTGTTCTGCACAAACCCGGTAGATTTGACATCCTCAGGAAAGGGAATGAAGTGGTAGTTATGTAACCACCTGAGATTACAGCAGAGACACCATCATTACAAGAGCAAAGACTTCATGAGAGAGAGACAGACAGAGAGATGACAGACAATTCCTCAGTGAGAAAAACCCAAGGGTCATAACAGAAAAAAAAATCCCCATGTTAAATATGGCGTGTAGCGTTTAAATGAGGCACTTCCGTGCGCTGCAGGGCCGCCGGCCGCTCCCACCAGTCTGGGTGGCATTGAGACCCGGTGACGCGACCGCATGGAGACCGATTTCTATCTTGCAATTAACAATCTGTTTTTTTCCTCTTCTGACTCCATTCTTTTTTTCCCCTCGGTTTTGCTGTTGTTCAGATGTGCTTGTTTAGTGCTATTTTTGTTTGAGATTTTCTTGATAAGAAAGCTTTACTTTGCAGTTCATTTATCAAATATTTTAAATTGTAGTTCATTCTTTATGGGTGTTAATCAGCACATTTTTGTGCAAAGTGCTTGTTAAATGCACACGAAACAACAAAGAAACTGTGATACACACACACACACATTTCTCACTCTGTGTAGTTTATTAAAGGGTTGTGTTATTAAAATGAAACATTATACACTCTTGTCTTGAAGTAATTCCTCATGAAACTAGAATTAGTTCTATAGATCTGCTGTAGTCTTGTTCTCTATATGTCCAGAGATAGAAGTAACAGCAACATCTTTTCTTGACTCCTCACGGTCCTTCACATCTTATTTTGAGATATTTTAGGAGTAGTTAATGAAAATTACATCATTATTTACTCACCCCCATGTCTTTCCAAACCATATTCAGTTTTTTCCTGTGGAATACAAACAGAGAAAAATTATTTTATTTATGTATTTTTTCTCCCCTTTTCTCCTCAATTTGGAATGTCCAATTCCCAATGCACTCTAAGTCCTCGTGGTGGTGTAGTGACTCGCCTCAAACCAGGTTGCCTCCGCATCTGAGACCATCAATCTGCACAGTTTATCATGTGACTTGTTGAGTGCATTACCGCAGAGACATAGCGTGTGTGGAGGCTTCACACTATTGTCCGCGGCATCCATGTACAGCTCACCACGCGCCCCACCGAGAGCAAGAACCACATTAAAGCGACCATGAGTCAAGTCAAGTGGTTTTTATTGTTGTTCAACCATATACAGTTAGTACAGTACATAGCGAAAAAAGACAACGTTCCTCCAGGACCATGGTGCTACATAAAACAACATAGGACAAACACAGAACCACATGAGACTACACAGACTAACTAACATACTTATCTATATAAAGTGCACGTGCAAACATGTGCCAAAAGTATGGGACAGTACAATAAATTACTACAAATGAACATTACAATAGGCACAGTGTGAGACAATGCAGCGCCGACCAGTACACAGTAGTGCAAAAAGATGACAGTTTCTAAAAATGCCAAATATAAACATAACATACTATGAGATATTCTATGCACATAGCAGTTATTGAGGTAGCAGCTGTGTGTGTGTGTATATGTGTGTATATATATATATATATTTAACCTTACTGAACGTGTATTTACTAATACATTCTTGATAAGTGACAACTGATCACTTTACATTAAAGTACAATGTATAGCTCACTAAAGTTTTATTACTTATTTATAACAAGATAAATGATAAATGATTCACTATTTGGCAGTTATTGCAGGAAAGACAGCCTTTTTATGCATTATGTTATAAACAAATATAAATGATTTATAATGGATTTGTAAATGAATTATTAGTCATTAATGAACCCATTAATAGTCCCTTAACATTAATGTAAAGTGTAAAACAAAAACAGCATATAATGCTGTGTAAACAATAAAAACATTTTCATTTTGGGGTGAACAATTCCTTAAAGTCTCTTCTAACAAAGCGAAACTCCTCTCTTATCACTGTAACCTTTGAAGCACTACATATTGGAAGTAGAAGACAGGATTTGCTGTACCCCTCCCAGTGTCTTTGTCTCTCTATCTGTCTGTCTCTCTGTCTCGAGTCCCTCTGGACTTGTCCTGTCTCTGGAGCAGCAGGTCAGGTTTTTCGTGCTGACCGATCATGGCGTGACTCATGAATGACTCATTAGAGTCAGGCAGAGATAAACTTCAACCCGCTGAAACACACCGCCACTGTGCTCCTAACAGCCACCATCACTGATAAGACCTGCCGTTATGAGTTTGTCCATTATCACAGTCTGTCTGTACTGATCTAACAGTTCAACTGGGGCAAAAACCTCTGACCTACAAGGACTGGACCTTATTTACAGTAGCGCCATCTTTAATTTGTGAAGAGAATGACAACTAGCCTGTGAGCGATAGATTTATGCCTGTTGCACAGTGCAAGTCAAAGCAGAGCAGAAGAAGCAAATATTTTTTTCGGTGCCCATGTTAGCCGGTTAAAGTTTTCACATTGAAGGTAGAAGCAGCAACTGAGTCTATTTTTGCTGCGTTGCTCATGAGTAATTTAAGTGACAGTGCACTGTTGATGGACATTATGAATATAAATTTTTAATGGCCAGAATACGCAGATATTTCTACATAGTATGTTTTTGTAATAATTAAAAAACAAACGAAAACATAAAAAGTGAAAAATACAAGTAAAAATGTAAATAACAAAAATAAAATGAAAATATAGCTGCAAGCAGCGATGACGGCCAAAGCACAACTGGTGCATTGCCCAGAAACAATGCAAAGTGGAAACAGGCATTTGGCATTTGACATAATTCTAAGTTTTAAACAATTTTAATAAATATAAGAGGACTATTTTAAAGTCTGTTGTAAGAGCCACACATCCTGCTGCCAGGTGGTGGCGCTATGACCGTGACCCAAAATAGTCAAATCCATGTGATTAGCCCCCAAGACTAAACATATTTCTCAATTTTGATCTAAATCACACATTGCACACAGAAGATAGGAGACACTTCCTGTTTCCCATTTTTCAGCCATTAATTTAATGCCTCACCATGGCAACACCTTTCAATATATCAAAATCTGTTCGCAATTTAGCATTGACTAGTGTTGGATTCAAGTCCACCTTAGTTGAGTCAGAGTCCGAGTCCAAAACGGGCCGAGTTGGACTCAAGACCGAGTCCATACCAGGCCGAGTTGGAGTCAAGTCCGAATGAATCTGTTCATGAATCTGAATTAAAATTGTAACCATAATCTCAAGATCAATATTTTGAGCTTATTTTAAACTTTTTGTCAATATACATGTAACAAAAACACCTCTGTTGTTTTTCATATATACATTTTATGATTTGTATCCTGCTGAACAAACTTCTAAGTGGTTTTAGAATGAAAGCATATTATTTAGGTGTATGAAGACAAAACTGACCTTCAACACAATTCTTATTGCGTTCTGATGACATTTCAATTATTTGTTGCTATTTCCCCTCCACTCAAAGATAGACTAAAGAAAGTGAATGCTGCGTTAGTCATTACAACCAGGGTTATTATTGTTTCAAATTTTAATTCAATCTTTATTTCTAATTCAATTTCAATTTGTCAATTCAATTTAGTTTAAATGATGAAATTTAATTTAGTTCAACTCATTTAGTTTTAGTTGAAAATGGTGGTGCTACAGTGGCTGTCTTACACACCCATTTTAAAAGGGGCGGCAGAGTGCCATCCAGACTTTTGCCCAGACCTAATAGCCAATGACTCTGATGTGTGTGCACAATCCAAGAGCCTCAAAAACACCCAAATACAGGAAGAAAGGAATAATAACAATTAATGCATTGCCATGGCAATAGTATTTAAGATATCAAATGTCCCTTTACAAACTTACATTAGCAGAGTCTTGACATTATTCTTAAGTATTTTGATGCAATTCATGTAAACACAAGAGGGCTATTTCAAAGTCTGTTAAAAATGGCATACTTCCTGCTGCTAGTTGGTGGCGCTATGACCATGACCCATAATAGCCACATAAATGTGATAAGCCCTAATTACCAAACATACAGCTGAATTTTCAACAAAATCACACAAAGCACTCAGAAGATATAAGGCACTTCCTGTTTTCCATGTTTCGCCATGAATTTATTGCTTCACCATGGCTACACCATTCAAAATATCAAAAATCTTTTCACAATTTAGGATCTACAATGTCTTTGTATGATGTTGCACAAATTTGGTGCCAGTCACATGAATCCCCTAGGGGGAGTATTTAAAAGTTCAGAGCCTGTGATTTTCAGAAACTCCCAAATGGCGGACTTCCTTTTGGGTGGAGCTAATGACTGTGAGTATGAAAGTTGTTCGGCTTTATGAGAACTATATATGTACCAATTTTGGAGACTGTAGGTGAAAATGGGGGTGCTACAGAGCCCCCCCCTTACATGCCCATCATGCCCGCCCATCATGCCTGCCCCCCTGCACACCCCCTGCATCTTAGAGTTTTCACCTAAAAGTACCGAAAACCTAGAAAAAAAAATTATAATAATAATTCTTAGAAGAACAATAGGACCTCCGCACTTTCAGTACTTGGACCATAATAGATATAGATGCAAGCAGCAATGACGGGCCCAAGCAACAGGAGTCCATTTCCACCATGTGGCTTTCGGAAAAGATGGACACATGCATTTGACATTGTTCTAAACAATTTTGAAGCAATTTGGGTAACTACAAGAGGACTATTTTAAAGTCTGTTGTAAGAGCCACACTTCCTGTTGCCAGTTGGTGGCGCTATCCATGTGATTTTCCCCCAAGACTAAACATACATCTCAATTTTTATCAAAATCATACAATGCACAGAAGATATAAGGAACTTCCTGTTTCACATTTTTGCCCTTATTTCCTCACCATGGCAACACCATTCAAAAAATCCTTTCGCAATTTTGCATTTTCATTGTCTTGGCAAATGGTTGCCTAAATTTGGTGACAGTCACATGAATCCCCTTGGAGTATTAAAAAGTTTAGGGCCTGCAATTTTAATAAAATGCACATTCAATCCAGAGTTCCTGTTGAGCGGAGCTAATGACTGTAATTTGGAAAGTTGTCGGGCTTGATGAGAACAATATATTTATCAAGTTTAGTGAAAGTAGAAGAAAGTGATCCCACCACTTTTGTCTAAAGGCGGTGCTACAGAGCTCCCCAGCCATGCCCATATGTTAACTTTTGCCCAGGCCTAATGCCAGACAACTCTGATGTTTGTGGAAAATATCATGAAAATTCAAGAATGCCAATTACCTCAAAAACATGTGAATAATCATAAAAAGGAATAATGACATTTAATGCGTTGCCATGGCAGCACTATTTAAGTTATCAAGAATCCCTTCAGAATTTTAAATCTGCACTGTCTTGACATTGTCCTAAAAACAAAATGAAGCAATTCATGTAAACATAAGAGGGATATTTCAAAGTCTGTTTAAAGTGCCACACTTTGTTCCACCAGTTGGGGGCACAGTCATTAACCAGGAAAATAAAAAAAGGCATTCCATTGTCAAAAAGGTTGCCAACCCCTGCCCTATAACAACAATAAAATAAAATAAAAAACACAAAAATGTCAGACATCAAAAGTGTTTGGGAAACACAGACGAAACGAACACTCTACTCGTGAAATCATGTTCTGTGGAGATCCAAAATAAATAGAGATATCGCAAAAGAAAAAATAGTCTACAAGGAGATACAGCAAGAAATAATCATGCTGGTGTTTGGTGTCCTCTGCAGCTGATCTTAGTAAGTTATTAGATTTGCCAACTTTGTTAAATTTTCTCTACACTCTTCTTATCTTAGTTTGTGCATTTTTTTGTTCAGTAAAGGGATTTTTGACCAGCTAGTCACATAGTTAAGAAGGTCATGGCTATCTGTTAAATAAACCGGTGTGATTCTCAAACAAGATGTAAACATAATATTATATTCTATAGCAAAAATCCAAATATAACCATCTGCTACACCAATGTTAATAATGATTCCTTTATAACAGTATGTACTTAGCATGTCAAGCCCCATTAAAATGTTAATTCAAAATAATGTAATTTTTTTTACCTGTCGTCTTGAGCGTAGATGCCATCTCTGGCAATCTTGTTGAGCAATGTAATAATGCTGGGTTGCATTGCTCTTTATGTTTAATATATGTTCTCAAAAATAAAAGTTAAAGCTGTACACAAAAACAGTGACGTACCATGCTTGTTTGTGGGCAGGTGCGATAGTCATGTAAAACTAACACTTAGCCAAGTAACACGTGATATCACTGTTCGGATTTCAATCAGTGGAAAAGCGACCGTGAATCAGCCGAGCCCAGGCTTGGCACGAGAACCATCACAATTTGGTTGGAAAAGGGCAATCAGAGATTTTGGTCTGGAACTGGGCCTGAAATTTCTCAACACTTAAAAGCTTTGGTTGGTATTTGAATAAATATATATCACTATTCAACGGTTGTACATGATTACTTATATCTGACTATATTATTAGGTTAAATTACTAAGTATGATCGAGCCAATCTAAGTCATCAAACCATCCTCTTTTTTGCAAAACAACATTCAAAGGCTCATCGTCCTTCCACTAATTGATGATGTGTAAAATGAGCTGAGCTTATAGTGTTGACATTAACAAATATCTCAAAAATAACAAAAAGCATCATGAAAGCATTATAAAAGTATCAGAAAAGTAGTCCATATGATTGGTTTTTGACATTATATTCTAGTGATTTGCACATATTGACATTGTATTGGTGTACCAGTACCAATTGTTAAAGAATATATAGATAATTATATTATTCGCTGAAATGCTCACTGCCATAGATCTCAAATCTTGTTCACATTTCTGCAAATTAAAATTTGATCACAACTGGTTACATGACATGTGCTTAAAGCCCCAGTAATAGGCAATGGGAGACCAGCTAACACAGCTCAAATGTTATGTTAAATGATCATAAAATGAAGCTATAAACATAACTGAATAAAAAACTAATTCATAAAATTGTTGCCTGAGAGCTGATTCCAAAAACCAGAGTTTATTTATAACATGCTGCACTTGTTGAAGATTCACCTCATGAAGGAGCAAAGCATGCAAACATCACTTATCATATTCTGCATTTTTCACAGTCATCGCTAATTATCTTATCATTTACTGCCAAAATCGCTTACAGTAGTGCTATGGATAGTGACGCAACCAGTAAGCCCATTCATGAATCCAAGTTAGGTCAAAACAATTAGCACCTTTTCCAAGAGTGCTGGAGGCAGATATGTGTAGTCTCCGTTGATGCTTTGAAAAGCATATGTTGTGTGAAGCTTCATCAGATTTGAATGATTAGATGCACCTCCTCTGTGTGGGGACCGGGTCACTTCCATCTGCTAAGAGGAACCGCTAACAGCCTCTGCTAAATGAGTCTTTTCTCCCCGAGACACCACGCTAATTAAGCCGGAGAAGATAGATTGGTTCTCTGTGAGGTGCATGAGACATATTGCATTATTTGCTTATGTGTATATAGTTTGCATGTGTTGTGTGATTTTAGCATGTAATTTGTAGTTCCAGCCATTACAAATGTTGGAAGACATTTTATAAAAGGGTGTTTGTGACAGTGTGCGTGTGTACCCCTTTTAAAATTCTGGATTAAAATCCTTTTACTAAGAAGTTAAAACAAAGAACTTGGAAAGAACTTGAAAACTTGCTTTCAAAATGAAAATTGCAAGCAAATGCAATTAAATTTGCAAGCAAATGCAAGTATTTAAATAGCATTTAAAGAGTGCTGAGGCAGCTTTTATTTTTTAACAAAGGAAGAACGGACATGTTAGGGGTGAACTGGTCTGAATTCAGCAACAGTTACTGCTGTCATACTGCTATTGTGTTGAAACATTACTGCCAGAATATCACTAACAAGACAAGTGGATTTCCAAAGCCTTGCCTGAAACATTGAAACAGTTTGAAGGTTTATTTGTAGACTGAAGGTTATATAAGTATTGAATTAATACTTAAGTTTGAATACTTAGGCAGTTTGAAGAAAGATCTCAAGTTTAAATGGATGTAGGCATTGATAGCCATTGATTGGCAGTTGCTGGGGTGTTATTATGCAGTTGCTAAGTTACTCTGGGTGTTTGCTAGGGCATTGCTAGGCTGTAGAAAGAGTGATTTGGGTAGATCCTAGGGTTCCAAGTGTTTTCTGGGCAGTTATTATGGTGTGCTATGGAATTGCAAAGATAGAGAGACTTAGATTGAAAAATCGAGGAAGAGTAACAGTAAAACGCTTTCAATGCTATGATGATTTTTTTGGATTGTCCCTTACAGGAAAACTGTAAGGCCAGAAACTGAATTCATGCAAGTATGCATAGGCAGATAAGGAACACATGACCAACGCATTGCCAATGCACGTTCCAATTGAACATGCTTAATGTGCGCTCTTGCATTACTGTGGCGGTAACAAACCTCAGAACTCAAGTTACCTTCAAAATTCTTTATTGGATGTGCTATTATTTAGGTAAGTAAATATCATAGTTGTTGAGAATTCAAAGCATACTCGTGCTGTGTTATGAATTGCGGTCTGATACATTATGGAACCGAACAATGCATGAAATCAATCTTGCATAGCTAGAAGAATCTGTGTTCAAATACTTGCATATAGTTCGGCCTTGAGTTTGATAAGTTACAAAAAAAAATGACATAGCTCTCTACATTCGGTTTGCTTAAAGGTCTATGCTGATCTTTGAGTTTGGTGGATGTAGCATGCAAGCTCTAGGAGGAATTAGTCATAAAATTTGGTCTTGGGTTATGGATTCAGAATCTGAGTTCCCATAAATAATTTCAGGGTGACCTACACATGCCTGTTCTGCTTTGAGAAAACCTGCAAATGTTTTGTTTTTGAAAGGCAGTCAGAGACATGTATTTATACAATTGGGGGTTAAGAACAGGGCAGCATGTTCAAAATCTGCCCCACTCTCAGTTTGTTGCTCTGTTTATTTCTGACAAGATGAGATGGCAGACAGTCAGCTCCCAGAGGTTTAAATAGACCTACACAAAGATACAGTGTCTCCGCAAGTCCTGCTCAAGCCGTGACATGAGAACTGCTGACAAGGCAAACCCCTGCAGCGACTCAATAATTCTGATGATAGCGAGATGAATCTTGGGGGATTTCAGATGGGGTAGCAGTGGGGCGGCCACAGGGGTTAGAGTCCAGGGGACAGTATAGGGCGTCAGTGGGGCGGCGACAGGGGTTAGAGGCCAGGGGACAGTATGGGGCTCTGCGTGCCTCTGATAAGAGTTTGTTTGTCTTCCGGTGGATGGTCCGGCCTCAGTCTGCAGCCGAGGAAACGCTGGGACAATAGGTGTGCGGAGCAGCCGTGACCTCCCTCTCTCGAGCTTTCTTACTCTCCCTGTCCCTCCCCCTCCCTGGCTCACCGTTTCTCTGCTCTCTTCTGTTCCTTGCCAACAAAACACTTTCATCAGACACCCCCCCCCACCCCAAGTCATCTGACTGTTTCAGGAGAATGAGTAAAATAATACTTGCCAAAAGTTCCTGTAACATTACTTTTATATAATGAACGTTAGCCGATAATGAGTCAAGTTTAGATCAGGAACAAATCTGAATGAAGGATTTTACAAGATATTTTCTCAGTTACACATGCTGTTAAATTTGTTCCAGACCTTGTTACAGAGTGAGCAAATTCCAAACAGCATTTTGCGCCCTTGGGCAAGGGCACTCCGGGAAGAGGACAACATTTAAAGTTCGTTCCAAACAAAATTGAGCAACTACATTACATTCTGTTGCTTCCCCACATGTTCTGATAATGCTGTATGTACTAATCAAGAGGGCAAAATCTGCACTTCCTGAAATCTATTTGTGTAGCAGAAATTATATTTAAGGTGATTTTTTTTGCCTTTTCCACAGAATATGCTGAAATTTTATTTTATCTTTATAACCTTAGTATCCAGACACACCATCCCAAACCCAAACCTGACCATGACCCTAATCCAACCCGCTTAAACAAAAATGGTTGCATCCTATTCCTTACAACTTTACCTTATCCCTCCACCTGACCCTGATCCCAGCTCCCAAGTTTTCCCAATCAAAACTCACAACCCTCAATCAACAATTCAGATTCTGTTGAGGAAAACCACACATGCTATCATGCTAGTCCTAATCAGTTGTTAGGGCCCTTAGTATTAAACACCAAACCTGGTCTATCCCTAACCTAGTCAAGTCAATTTGATTTGTACAGCACTTTTCACAACACATCGTTTTAATGAAGCTTTACAGAAAAGTATGCAGTAACAGAAAAAGATGCTGTGATGTCCTAAAGTACTTATTGTGTGGTTTAAATGAATAAAACCATTTAAAATCATACCTTAATAATTATTGTCTTTAGGCCCCCAGTGAGAAAGCCAAAGACAACTCATTACCTATTCCAACCCTATCCATGACTTTACCAAACAAAACCCTAACCCAACCCAATACACAATCACATATAATGTGGCTTCATCCACATCATTTTAGTTTCACAGTTAATCATTCCACTTGTTTGCTCTTGTTGTTTTCGAGGCAGGAAATATTTGATCCGTTTACTCTTAAGGGAGTTATTCATGTAAAGGAAACTGACTCCCATAGGCAGTCATGGAGGTTAAAGAGGACTCTGACGCCTTTGACCTCTGAGGAGACTCACAACAGGAAGTGACCATTTGCAGGCATTTCAGCATGCTTTCTTGAACGCATCACCTTCATCTGATATGTTCTTGGAGTTTCAGTTAAAGGGTGTCTCAATACTTCAGTATCCTACTAATCAAGAGATGAATTTGTGACAGTATAATGTAGAATCTGATTGGACACACAGACTTTGAAATCAACAACACAAGATATGGGAAGCATTTTCTCTTCCCTTTAAAGAGCTTATGTTTTGCAAATAATGATTTTATAGTTACATTTTATTATTTACATGCAGCATTGTTTTGTCCTTATTGTCTATGACCCTATCAGAGCAGACCTGCAACCCATTTGTTGAGTATCACTGCTCTAGTTTATTTTAGGAAATGACATTTTTTTTGTTAATTACTTGGGCAGTGTTGTTTTTAATGATACTTGAAGCCTTTAGACATTTGCGAAATGTACTTTTATATGAATACATTTTCCAAAAGTTTGGAGCCTTCGCCTGAAATCCACAACTGCTTGAGTAATGCCTGACCTTCTTGATAGAAATGAAATTCATCTGTTGGTGCCCTACTGCTGTGTGTGTGTGTGTTTGTGTGCATGAATGTGTGTTTTCCAGTATGAAGCAATTCCTCTGTGACTCACTCTCACATTCACCCCATCAGCGAGAGTGGAGGCACACTTTCACATGTGTGTGTGAATGTGTGTTGGCACAGATAAAGGCCTGGGGGTGAACATTGAAAATGAAGCCCCTCACACATATGCAGGGGCTGAGAAAGTAATAAATGAGCTGCCGTAAAGCCTGAGTGTTGGATGGAGGGGCTATTATTCGTATCTGCACTCTGACACAGAGAAATAGGACCCAGAATCGTTTCCAATTCAGACTTGCGTTCAAAAGCAATCGAAGCCTTAAACATTTCTTTGCATGGGAAAGAGCATTGCACTGATGAAAACAGATACCCCCCCCTGCTTATAGCTCATTTACCACAGAACCGCTAATTGAAAGCTTTGGCATTTCCGGGTCAGTGCAGCCACTGGTAATGTCCTCTTTGTCTGACTGACACAGAAAAAAAGACCCCTGTGAGAGATCATTCATTCTGTCCGGTACAGTCCAGTATCGAGTTACTGCTGATTATGATTAATGTTAGAACTGATTGTGTCTATGCAATCAATACAATGTAATAAAGATATGCAGTCACCTATCATGAAGAGAATACAGAAAAAATGTACTGATGTAGGGCCATATAGCACGATTGCAAGTGTGTGATATTGCTCATAAACTACAGTTCAACAAGTAAATATAAATTTTTTTTGGAAAAACTGAGTACGGTCATAAAAACGCATTTGTTCATTGAACTTCTTTCTTCCATGACGGACCAAAATCGGCCGTTGCTGGTTCAAACCAAATGATGCATCTAAACCTCCATTAGTAATTCAAAAATGTATCTTCAGAAATAGTATCACGGCTTGTGTTGTTCCTATTGGATAAACAAGAATGGATGTGTGTGAGAGAGAGATAAATACGGAGCACGTGCGATCACCTGTTAATGATGCTGAAGTGTGTTAGTCAGCTTTCTGAAGATAATGTAATTTCTGTGAAATCCATCCAATTTTCTCAGTGGAAAAATAGCCTTACAAGCAGAGGTGTTCCTCCCTATTTTGCTGTAACCAGTGCGAAATATTCTTTCACTATAGAAACCAAAATCTCCTCTGACATTTTGAACAGTATGTCCTTGCCAGTGTTGAAACTCGCCATTTAGGCGTTAGCTTTAGTAGTGTTGCAGTAATACGAGCGATCACGGAGTGCTGTTGAATGTAAACAATGACTGACGCTGACTTCATATTGCACAAAAAAATGGTCTTTTGCCGCCACCTGCTGACTAAAATATGTAATGTCACAAAATTAAATGTAAAGAGACAGATAGCTCTTAACACATCTGCACTGCTCTTACACTTTAGTTTAGAAAAGAACGATCACAAGCGGAGTGATACATGAGTACCATGGGATGAGACCATCAGTACTCATGGAACCTCTCTCGTCCAATCAGATTCGAGGGCCGGAACAAACTGCTGTATATATATATATATATATATAAATTAGGTGGGAAAATATATCGTATTATGTCGTGTGTTACAATGCTCACTATACAATACCAGATGTATCATATGATACATAAACACATTATAGTATATTTAAAACCAAGCAGTGCAATATTGAGAGCTCCAGAACAGTCTAGTCAACAGAGAGGTGGCACTGCGCGCTCACAGGACAATGGAGCAACACAATTACAGTCCAAAGGCGAGAAGATCGATAGGTAGAAGATCGCAAGTAGATTGTACTGTAGTGGTACAGCTTGTCGAATTTGGCAAACAATGGTGTCATGTCCTGGTTCTACAGTACATCAAGCATGTCGTTTTATTTACGCCGACATCACCGCACAAATAGGTGGATTTGTGAGGCAGAAACAGCAGCAGTAAGTTCAACAGCTGCCTGTTCCAGCCGACACTGAGCATGACATGCACATAAAGACACTCATAAGTTATGAGTCATAACTATCAAAAAACAGCTTATTAAAAAAAATTTGACTTATAATTATCTGTTTTTGACTTGACCAGCTTTGAGAACAACATTTGCGCACATGATATAAGCTGATTATAACGGTGGTAAAATTTACATGCAAAGTAAAACGGGGGAAGAGCACAAAAAAAATTATGTGTGCCAATCGATTTTTGCTTAAGCCACTTATAATATTGGAATATGTTCATATATCATAAAACCAGAGGTCAGGTTCCTCTTGAGTTTTTTCTAAATCCACCAATGAATCAACCTTATACGATAGATGCGGGCCTGTGTAGCTCAGCAAACAAAGACGCTGACTACCACTGGAGTCACAAGTTCCAATCCAGGGCATGCTGAGTGACTCCATTCAGACTTCCTAAGCAACCAATTTGCCCGGTTGCTAGGGTGGGCAGAGTCACATGGGGTTACCTCCTCGTGATCGCTCTAATATGGTTCTCGCTCTAGGTTGGGCACATGGTGAGTTGAGCGTGGATGCTGCGGAGAATAGCGTGAAGCCTCCACATGCCCTAGGTCTCCACGATAACGGACTCAACAAGCCACGTGATAACGTGCGGATTGACAGTCTGAGATTCGTCCTCCGCCACCTGGATTGAGCCACTTCACCACCACAAGGACCTAGAGTGCATTGGGAATTGGGCATTCCACGTACCCGCTAACTGGGCTCGTTTAGGGCCCAATTCTCTAAAGAAATTATGCAGATCAGGCAAAGGCATCCTCGGCTATATTCGCTTCAGAATTGGACCACAAAATCGTTGCTGAATGAAATTTGCATGCGCAATTCTGATCTTGTGGTCCAATTCTGAAGCGAATATAGCAGAGGATGCCGCAGACCACCATATTTGACACACTGGTGGGATCACAGCATCACTTTGATCCAGAAACCTGGATCATCTCTTAAACATGCAGAACATGTACTTGACAACACCATGCATAATGCCACAGAGATCAGATAATGCTGATAAGGCTCAGGCCTGTAGCCACCCTCAACATTTGGCAGAGACCCAATATTCACAATAATGGTCAATTAATATGGGTTTTTAAAAGATTTTTTTTTCTTGAAGACGATTCTTAAACTTTTATATTTGGTTGCAATCTTCAATATTTGCTAACATGCTTGACAACAACTCATCTCGCGAAAACAAAGCCTGTACCAGGACTGACGTCACCATTAACTTTACTTTTAAAGATGGCATTTTTTGTTGTCCTTGCAGATGTTATGGCTTCCTGTATATCCCTACCCCCTGACTCTGTCATCTGTAAATCAGCAGAAAGTGTGTGTACTAGTATTTGGCAGAAGTTGACAGTGTGTGTGAGTTGCATATAAGAAAAACAACACTGCTGATTCTGACTCTTCTGTCATGAGCAGATTTTTAGAGCTTTTTATATTCAGAACTGGTTCTGTTTTTAGTTTAGTTTTTCATTCTTGTTTTTAAATACTGGAGCCGAATGATTGTTATGATGTACCATAGCCTGTTAATGGTTTTTGAATGTCTGAAAAAAGGACTGTGTTGCCCTAAAGGAATTTGTTTAACTTTTTTCAAATGGCTTATTTAAAATTTGCTAGTACCTATTTTTAGTTTAAAATAAGTTGATAATTACTTTTCAGTTTTATCAAACCTGTTTGTAAAATTGATATTATTTGTGTCACGCGATGACGTCACTCCCTGTTAAGCGCTTCCCGGTTCTGTGGAAAAGAGAAGAGACTGTCATGTTGTGCTCGCTCTAATAACGCATTTGCATTCGCTATGAAGTATCATAGAGGCAATGTCGTAAGTTCATTTATTTGACATTAGACATGTTGAAGATCGTATGCTAGTATGTTTTCGTTAAAGAAATATAATGTCCGTTCAGTAATTAAAAGAACGGTTTGTTTACTATTGTGTACTAACTAACAGCAATTCTAGTAGCCATGATATCATGGCACTTAGTACCTCAATTGTTTCTTATAGTGCAAGCATTTCTTATTTACAGCTATTTACAATGTAATGTTTAGTCAAGAACATGGACACTGAATATTTTGTATTGTTTTTATTTACAGTTTTCACCAGCATGTTAATGAGGAAGTGTGACAGTAAATGGTCAAACTTACTCCGACTATGTCTTCATTGGCTATGGTTTAACTTGATGTTTTGTCAGAGTTTCGACACACTGCACAAGAACATTACAAGGACTGCTAGGGGGGCGCCCATAAGCATCACTCTGAAACCTCGGATAGATAGCATGCACAACTGACTGTCCATGTTTGAACCATCAACATTGAGAAGGGCAGGGTTAAGTTCCAATGGCTCTGGAAGTGACCTCTGACCCCTATATGTTAGGAAGGATGTGGTTTATTCTGGAGATTATTTATTAGCTGCTGGCAGGATATATATATATATATATATATATATATATATATAAAAAAAATGTATAACTATCTCTGCCTTATTTTAATCTCTGTAGATTTGAATGGAATCTGTAAACCGAATTCTGTACCTGGAAACAGGAATGATTGGATTGTCCTGAGGGAAATGACGCCAGGCTGCTGGACAGACTTCATCAATAAGGACATGGTGGAAGTGCACATCCTTAAGCTGCTGTTATCACCAGTACGTGAGTTCTTGAGAAAGTGTTGTTAGTATACTGTACATCACTGTGATTTTTGTTTTACAAAAGAAATGTTGCCATTTATCTCATCGATGAAACACTGAGAAGGCTCACGACAAGAAGATTTAAGAACCCAAGTGTGTAGAAAACAAACGTACAGTATATCCATGAACAACAAGAACAAGCTAAAAAGGTACTCCAAAATAAAAATGTAAAACCCATAACACAAGAAAAAGCAATAAAGGCAAAGAAACAACAACCAATGATAAGACATGACTAATGAACCAAAGAACAAAGCACAGAACACATGACAGAACCAAAATGTGTATTCGACTTCAGGCAGCGCTGCGCTGACCGATTGGTGCCTGACTTGAAGCAGAGTATGTCGGTTAGAAATGTTGTCCGGCTGTAGTTGGCACCAGCGCAGCATCACAAACATTTGCGGCAAATCAAATGCTAATTTGCATCTGAAAATATCGAGCAGTAAATTTGGCGAAAAATTTGTGGCAAGTTTGCAGCTAGTTGAGATTTGGAAAACTAGACATGCACAGACAAGACATGTTACAATTGCAAACTAACTACTGAAAAGAACAGTTTAGATAAGCTATTCGTTTGTAGATGAATTAGGAGTGGAAAGCGATTGAAAATAAATTAGAATGACAGGATGAAAAAATATTTATTTATTAGTCAATTTATTAGAGAATTTGCCACTGCTAACATGTTTTTATGTACCATGGTTGTAACATGCATTCTTTAATGTACCTTGGATTATAATGTAAATAGAATGGTACAACCATGTTTTTTAGACATGCACAATGGTAGTGCCATGGTTTTCTTTAAAGTACCTTGGGATACCATGTAAATACCATGGTACAACCCGATATCACGCCGAGGCGTGAAATAGACACGCCGGTCCACTCGCGGATGCGTGTCGGTGTCACGCTTTGCCTCCTCTAGGCGTGTACATGACACGCGCGCGTCTACGTAGAATACCGGCAGGGGGCGATCGTTTCCTCAACGCCAACAACTCTCCGCGCACCAAAGAGGAAGCAATACCGTTGTCGTCGCGTTGCACGTTCGTGCGGGCAGGATGCCGGCCAATTTCGCCGGTTACTTTCACTTGTGACCATATGTGACAAATAAAGGTTCATTATAGTGCTGCTTTCATGAAGAAATCCTAACGTTGCTGTAGCCTAACGTTGTTATATGTGTGTGTGTGTGTGTGTGTGGGCTGTCGAGTATCTTGTGCTGATGTAAATAAATAAATATATATATATATATATATATATATATATATATATATATATATATATATATATATATATATTTATTTAAAAAGTGTATTTATATACAAAAATATATATCCTGCTAACCGGAACTGGAGAACGCGATATATCGCTTCCTCTTTGGTGCGCGGACAGTTGTTGGCGTTGAGGAAACGATCGCCCCCTGCCGGTATTCTACGTAGACGCGCGCGTGTCATGTACACGCCTAGAGGAGGCAAAGCGTGAAATAGACACGCATCCGCGAGTGGACCGGCGTGTCTATTTCACGCCTCGGCGTGATACCGGGTTGCATGGTAATACCATATATTTGGGCATGCATCATGGTTGTACCATGGTTTTCTTTGAAGTACCTTGGATTATAATGTAAATAGAACGGTACTACCATGTTTTTTTTAGACATGTACAATGGTTGTACCATAGTATTCTTTGAAGTACCTTGGATTGCCATGTAAATACCATGTTTTTGGACAACTAACATAGTAGTACCGTGGTATTCTGAGAACCTTACAATACTTTGCAAATACCAAGGTGATACCATGTTTTTGGACATTTATCATGGTAGTACCATGTTATTCTTTAAAGTAACGTGGGATACCATGCAAATACAATTTAAATAGAAAAAAAAAATGTCAGAACTGTAATACTACTTTAATAATACTACTAATAAATCAATATGAATTGTATAATATTTAAGCAATATCATGTGTAATTGTACACTTTCTCAAAAAAATTGTATCGGGATATCCCTAATCAAACATGACCATGATGATGAAACATGATAAAATAAGTCTTCTGAGCCATGAAATAGCAACCTTTAAACAAATAAATTAATAAATATAATAATAATACTCTTTTGGGAAGCCTTACTGAATCCAAAACACTAGATGATTGTTTGTCCATGAGTGTCCTGTTCATAATGTGTTTCGGTGATTGCTTTGCAAGAAGCTTTTTTTTTTTTTTTTCAAACACATTTCTTTACAAACTGAAAGGAAAACGATCTTTAAACCAGCCAAAGCTGAAACAGACTGAAACATGTTTATGCAATAAGATATAGGAGGCCTTTATCAGCCTCCTCGTTCCGTCCAGTTTCAAGTTTTGTCCCACTTTTTAAAGACAGATTCAACAAAGCAAACACTGTCATCTGATTAATATCCAGACTTTATTACATTGACGTCACCAGAAGACTTTCAGCAAACAAAGAGTGAGTTTAAAGTGATCCAAAAATAACAATTTTGCCATCATTACTCCCCCTCATTTTGTTTCAAACCAACCTGACTTTCTTTCTTCTGTGGAGCACAAAAGGAGATGTTTAGCAGAGTGTTCATGCTGCTCTTTTCCATGCAATGAAAGCAAATGTTAATTTACACTGCCAAACTCCAAATGACGACAACAATAAATAAGCACCACAGACGTGCTGGTAACACTTTACACGTTTACACGTTTTCTTTTGTTAAGGGTTTATAAAGGGGTTAAATAATTATTAATAAGTAATTTATAAATGAATTCTTAATCATTGATATGTAGTTATAACAACTAAAAAAAAATATGCAATACTTACATGTTATAAATGCTTAATAAACACACTTATCCATACTTATATTAGCCAAAACATAAAATGGCCTAATTCATGATCAAACAATGCAGCAAAAATAGACTATTATATTTAGATGAACAGAAGTAATTATGTTATTTTGTGTTTATATTGATTACTGTAATGTCTTGACTCACTTGTGTTGTCTCTTTCCTTGTCATATTCATTTTAAAAAGATGGTGCTACTCCGAGTGCTGTCCCAATTTATCTAGTCCTAGTCCTGCAAGAAAAACTTTTTAGCTCTTCATGCTCTTTCACGGCATATATCATGTGCCTGATGACAATCAAACCATACTGAACTTAATGTACATAGGTTTGAAATATAAATGTAAATAAATCTTTCACTTAACATTAAGATATATTTTAATAGGTTAAGTGTTATTAAGCATATTATATCATGTGAGGTAAGTGGCTCTTGACTAATTGACTATTTGGCAGGTATTGCATGAAAGTCATCATTTTTGTGCGTGTTGTTATAACCGCTTATCAATTATTTATAAAGCTTCCATAAATAACTTAGAGGTCTTTAATTGACTTTTTTATAACCCCTTATAAAACATTAGTGTAAAGTGTTACCAAAGTATTATACAACTTGTTATATTCCAATCATTCTGAAGTCATACAGTACATACGGATCAGACCCAAATTGTCCCAAAAGTCATTATTGACTGAAATTGGTTCCCTCTTGCATAGCTCAAATATCTTATACGGTTGTAATGAAATGATCAAATAAATGCTGAGCTCCATTGGTTCTCATGTGCCACGTGACCAATCATGGTGCTGCAAGTTTGAGAGCTACAGCAAAGGGGAAGATTATAAGTGAACCATGATGAAGCAATCATATGGCTTCCGAAGACTTGGAATACACCATACAAGTTGTATATACTTGGTGCTATTTACTTTATAGAAGCTCATCAGGCCTTGCTCACTGTATGCTTTCATTGTATGGAAAAGAGCAGTTCGGACATTCTGCTAAACATCTAAGAAAGACAATCATATATGGTTTGAACAATGTGAAATGTATTTTTTTTATTCTAGAGTGGAAGCACACCACACACACACCACACACACACACACACACACACACACACACACACTCCAAACACACACACACACACACACACACACACACACACACACACACACACACACACACAGAGTGAGAGAGGGAGATGTGGAAATGAGTTGCATTGGAGTGGGAGGAGCTTCCAGTCTTCATTGATGTCACTCGCTGGCAGCGTTCTGGGGATGTTGGCCTTGAGCCGAGTCTGAACCACTGGAGCCGACCTGAGTTCAACTGAGAGCCAAAGAATAACGGGAAGCTGTTATGCATCAGCAAAGCCCTGAAAAAAAAGTGCTCTTGAAAAAAAAATGAGCAGAGGGAAAACAATTGTATCTTTAAAGTACAGGATCAAAAATAGCCAGGGCGAGTGATCAGGCACCGTGGTGGACACTGTTTGACCCAAATGGAGTGAGGTGTACAGCGATGGATTATGGGAGGACTTGCGTTTCTGTAAGCACCATTGAGGACTGGTGCAAATAATTAACATGCCCGGAAAGTTTCTTTCAACGCGCAGTTTCCATCTTAAATATAGAAGCCTACTCCCACGTGTCTGCTGCCCAGACAATAAACGAGACTCAGAAATCAAACTAAACCAAATTCCACTGAAAACCCCACAATCTGTCAAACTCACAACCGCACAGATCACAAATTCAACGAATATTCGGGGTTGCAGTGAAGCACTTACAATGGAAGTCAATGAGGCCAATGTGTAAATGTTCAAATACTCACTGTTTCAAAAGAATGAAAAGTTACTATATGTTTGCTAACTTGGTTTTAGTGCAATGAAATATATGACAAACCTCTGTGTAAAGTTATATCCACTTTTACAACTTTGTTACCATGATGACGTAATGCCGTAAAGCCTGCAATCCGCTTAAAAACAGCTCAAATGATAAACAAGTTTTAACAGAAGAATTAAAAATAAATCCAGTGAATTTGACAGATATTTCTGTAACACTTTGATATAAGGTTTCATTTGAAAACATTAGATGAACAATATATTTTAAACTTTGTTAATGTTCATTTCAACATACTATACTAACACATTTCTAAATCAAAAGTTGTAAATGTGAACATTAGCTGTGCTCTATGAACTAACATAAACTAACAATGAACAATTATATTTTAATGAACTAATATTAACAAAGATTAAGTAATGCTGTAAAAATATATTGTTCAATGCTAGTTCATGATACCTGATGCATTCATGTTAACAAATGTAACTGTATTATAAAGTGCTACCAGATTCATATCAGTTTTAAATATGTCTGTTATTTGATTTAATTAATCAAATTAATGACATACTGTACATTGTAATGAATTACATTACATTGATATGCTGTTTAATTAATCAAATGAATCACAATTATTCACATCTATATGAAAGGCCCATACAGTACTATGCAAAAGATGCTTCAGAAAAACATTTGTCTTAAGATGGTTATTCATATCTTCAGCTTTAGTGTGTCAATAGGAAATATAAATGTTAGAATCACAAACATTAATTTTGCAAATAGAATAGAATTGAAGAACAGGGAGCCCTGCAACAGGTGGCACGGTCCCCACAGAGCCCCTCACCGAACATCGTGTCAGTCTGAGAACACATAAAGAGTCAGAAACAATTCAGACAGTTGAAATAGATAGAAGAACTGTAGTGAAGAATCTAGAAACATCCTCTCTGCCAACAACCAAGAACAACTGTGTCCAGGTGTATGTAGAAGAATTGGGGCTGTTTTAAAGGCAAATATTGATTTAGTATTTTTAAGATTGGACTGGACTTTGTATGACATTAAGTGATCAGTGAAAACTATGTCATTATTTTTGAAGACATCCTCACTATGCATCATTTGTCACAAGTGCCTAAAACATATGCACAGAACTGTATAAGTAAGGCAGTGATTAGGCCATGCAACAGTGTTTTTAGAAGGCAATATATTGTGTATTACCATATTATTGAACATAAGCCTATCATTGGTCTACAGTCCACAACAATCCATGCACACGTCAACGTACACATGCATCAGAGGGACGCTTTTGCAGCTCGTCACTTTGGTTGCGTCTCATCATAAACTGTTTTTAGGACGCTGTGTCAAGTTAACCATAGTTTGAAACTTCACATCTTGAGACCCCAGCATTCAGAGTTGTGCTCCGTCCAGATGTGTTCATCTTTTGCTGTGTGCTGTTGAGCCAAACTGGTTCTCTACACTTTCACAGGACAGATCATTGTTAAGTGTGTTTTGCTGCCTGTACAGCTGCTCGTTGCTCTAACTACCCCCTGCTGACTGAGACTCAAACAATCATGAAGGTGGTATTACAAGTTTATAATTCTCAGATAGTAGTAAATGTCCTTATAATGGTCCGGGGGCATGATTATTTGTTTAAGACGTTATTTCTTAAAGCTTAGTTTAAATCGTGCATACACACACACAAACACACAGAATCAAATCTGCACAAGCACACACATGTTCCTTTCCTTTATTAGCTCATGCTGTCCCACCAAACCTTCCAAACGACCTGTTGACAGCAGTTGCCAAAAACCTGTGTGAGTTGAGCTTAGTGTAGTGTGCAATGAACATGAAACACAGTCATGTTGGCCGCGGCGAGTCTTTATTAGCTCAGCGGTGGAAATCTGTGGTGCGGCGGGAGGCTGAACCATTGCTGAAAACCACACGGGCGAGCACGGCAGGCCGCGGCTGATCGATTTAATAAAGCCATGAAGAAACACAATGTTCCTCTATGCTCTGCACCGGGTGGCTCTTTTAAACAGAGCACTCATGCGCGATACTTCAGACAGACCGACACGTTATGATCTGAATGCTTCAGTTTAACTACACATCCATGTTAATTACACTTTTAAACAGCTGCGATTTTCTTGATGTGTTAAAAGCCCAGTAAAATCAGTATGAGGCGTCTAACAGTAATTACACTTGTCATAGGAAAGACACTTTCTTTTAACTTGATATATTTTGTCTCTGTTCTTACTGGCTAAACAGCATGAGTACATTACAGGATTATACATTTGCATTGTATTTTTACATAACAGTGTTTCTTCAACTTCAGACACTTTCAGGCCTGTGAATTTCTAGAAAGTAAAAGAACAAATAAAAAAAAAAAAAACACACTCATTTGTTTATTTAATTGTTTGCTACTAACAATGTCCAACAGTGTATGTGCATACATCACAGCAGATTTATGTCATGAAAATTACCACCACAGTGTCATTTCCAGCACATCTCAAATTCTGTATTGTGTTTTATGGAATTCTGTGCTGGAAAAATGGCATGTTTATCAAATAAAATGGTGAATTCTTTGTCTTGCTGAGGATAATTTCATAGCTAACATTTTATGTATCCTAAATGCACACAATTGCAGCTTTTTTCCCTTTCCTTCAAACATCATTTATTTCATCTCAAGCATGCTCTTTACTGAAACTTTTGTCGACATGTCTAATAAGTGCACTACCCTTTAAAAAATGTCCTTTTTTTTAATTAATAGAAATCATTTCCACACAATAAATATTGAAATAATTGATTTTCATAAATTGGTCTAGAACAAGACTAAAACTTTTCAAATGTCATTTGAAAAGTACCAAATATAAATTATGAAGGCCTGGTGAAAAGTTTCCAATTCCGTTTTAATGAGATCTTTCATATTACGAAAGGAAACCCCTTGGACATGAAATTGCATGAAGTTGAAGAAACACCCGCACAGTGAATATGAACATGAAATCACAACACAATTAATGCATTTATGCCATACTCTACAATGTCAAAGGTCAAAAGTTTCATTAAAATAAAGGTAATAAAAACACACACTATGTCGAAATAATTGCCAAAGCACCATTGAATTGGTGATCAGTCATTTTTAAATCATTCTAATGGCTATATGTTCCAAGGGAATCTTGTTCCTGTCAAATATGCACGGTATGTTTCTTTTCAAAATAAGTGTTTTTAAAGCTACACTATGTAACATGTTTTTGTTAAAAAATAACAGAATGTTATTAATGAGAGAGTGCAGCAAAAATCCATCTTGCAAACCATGTCTTTACTCATATACACTTTGATAAACCTGTAACAATGATTTATATGTTAGAGCTGTCGGGACCGGAAATTGCATACATACGTCATTTGGCTCCAGGGTTTTGTTTCCACGTTTATCATGCTTCACTGTAGAGACGCTTCTCAGTTCTCAGTCATGTCATATGCTCGCTGTTTGGCATGTCAGGACTGTCTAATGTTTGAGAGGGTCAACTTGACTTCCTCCATAACACTTTAAACTAGAAAAGTCTTATTAGAATTGAAATTGTTCACATCAGTTTTGAGGTCTGCGATCCGCAATATCGAGGGAAGCCCGGTTGTCTGCTCAGAGAGCAGAGGAGATCGTTAGCGCGAGCTGGAAATGTTACACTCATGCGAAAGTGCAAATGAGACGCCTTTAGCTGAATGTGATATTATCATAAAATCAATTTATTAAATAAACACTACCACTTGGGCGGCCGCTGAAAAATCATTGTTCTTTCTCTGCTGTCCGCGATCCATTCCAAATAGACCTGCGACCCACCAGTTGAGAAACACTGACTTACATTTTTCTTGAATAAAAGAGTTCATTTTAGATGAAACAACACAAGCACAAGTTGTTTTTTTCTTTTCTTCAGGGCAGTTTCTTAATCTCTTTCGGTACCCCCTCGAGTTGATGTTGGTCTCTTGTGGTTTTCAGATGACCCTAAATGATGTGTTTCAATGTCTTTGAGGTCTAGGGTTTGTCTTGGTCCTTTGATTTTGTCCAGATGGAAGAGACTGACAGTGCAGTTTCTGTGAACGCCTGAGAACACAGATCTACACATGTAACCTTGAGTTAGCACATACTCAACTATGAGAGAAAAATATTGTTGATGAAAAAATAACAAAAAAATAACAAAATACAATAATTGATTAAGACAACATTATCTTTTCACATAAAACTACACACTAACTATGTTAACATGGACAACGGAAAGCGACTTACTGCAAGAAAGCAGCGTTCCTGTTTACATGCACTGTATAAGCGACGTACCTTTTACTCCCGTACACATGCAGCTTGTTCAGTAAGCAATTTTCCCCACTACAATGTAATTTACCCATGACACTTGTGTAAATAACAAATGGCATCCGAGAAATACTTTGCTCTTTTATTCCCTGTTGCTTCGCTTTGTTTCCAGATTTTTTGATGTTTTTGTTTCCTTAACTTTGTATCGTGACCTGCAGCGGAATTGCAATGCAATAGTGGGGTTTCCCTCTTATTGAAAACTCTGGGATTACCCCATTGTATGAGCGCATATCCATTGTAAGGTTTCTTTCTTCATCAAATCAGAATTTAAGATGTTTAGGATTTAATTTCAGGCCTCCTCCTCTAAACAATGCAAGTGAATGTACTCCATATTTTTACGGTCCAAAATGCAAATTTTGGGTGCATCAAATAATCCACATGAGTCGACAAATAAAGTTCTCTGTGACATGCACTGAACTATTCCTTTAACATGTAACATTGTTGTGTATACATGAGTATAGTTCATAGTGTATGTGCTTTTCCCGCTGTAATGGCAGAAATGTTAATGCCTTCTGCCGTGTTTGACATGTTATTGGGCTGCATCCAATGATGTTTATTATCCTGTCTTTTCATGCACACGTGCACTCTTCAAACACCCATCAAAACATCGCTTATGCATTTACATGAGCACATAAACACATACTCTGGGAGAAACCTGGGTGTGTTAAACCACTTTCTCTTAATTACTTATGCGGTGTAGGAAAATTGCCATTCTCTTTTACATGATGTTTCAGAATGCTGCTTTCAGCAAAAACCCTGCATGTATACGTGGTCAAGCTCAGTTCTGAAAGTTTTCAATCAGTTGTCCAAATTTTGTGTCAGTTTTAAGAACCTTTGTTGAAACCAACTCAATGGGTGGATAACTATAATATGGTTTCACAAAACCTGCTTTGTCACAAATTTTTTTTTAATAAAATTGTGCTCTAAAAAGCATTGGATAGATTGTCCGGACATGTTGCTTCCAGATGTTCACTGAGCCTGAAATCTAATGACAAACGGACATTTGTTGCATCAATTCAAACATGTGAAATCGCGGGGGCTTGGGTAGCTCAGCAAGTAAATGTGCTGACTACTACCCCTGGAGTCGCAAGTTCGAATACAGGGCGTGCTGAGTGACTCCAATAAGGCTTCCTAAGCAACCAATTAGCCCGGTTGCTAGGGAGGGTAGAGTCGCATTGGGTTAACCTCCTCGTGGTCGCTGTAATGTGATTCTTGCTCTTGGTGGGGCGCGTGGTGAGTTGTGTGTGGATGCTGCGGAGAATTGCGCAAGCATCCACACGTGCTAGGTCTTCGCGGTAATTCGCTGAACAAGCCATGTGATAAGATGAGTGGATTGATGGTCTCAAACAAGGAGGCAACTGAGATTTGTCCTCACCACCTGGATTGAGGCGAGTCATTAACACCACCACGAGGACTTAAGAGCGCATTTGGAATTGGGCATGCCCCCCCCTCTCAAAAAAAATGAACAATTTGAAATTGCTCAGACAATCTCAGAGCGCTCATACGTGCTCATTAGTTTAAAATTTCGATAAGCACAGATCAATTTTAGCTAAAGAACTTTCAACCTAATATTGCTGAATTCACAGTGTGATCATTTGCATAGTAAGCACTTAAAGGTGCATTCCGTAATATTGTAGCTGGCTCTTACTTCTCCCATCGGTCCCAGTAGTACTTGTGGTTTTGGACTCCGAAGATGTTTATCTTCTGTTTTGTTACTTTTATTCTGTGTATTTCTCCGTGTCATGCTACACACAACCCTATTATGGACATTCTTGGATTTAATCCAAATGAATTTTTGCACATTGTTGTGCGCTGGACAGTCACGACTGGATCGCGAGTTAACCATCATGTGTGCTCAATGATTCTTCATATCATGTGAGTGTACATCATTTTCAATATATTTGTAAAAAATTCTATTCAGGTCTTTGTGTAAAAAAAATGTGTGACTTTTTTTTTCTCCCCTATTTGGAATGCCCAATTCCCAATGCACTCTAGATCCTCGTGGTGGCGTAGTGAATTGCCTCAGTCTGGGTGGCAGAGGACAAATCTTTGTTGCCTCCGTGCCTGAGACTGTCAATCTGCACATTTTATCACGTGACTTGTTGAGCGTGTTAACTTCTAGACAAATCGCATGTGGACGCTTCATGCTATTCTCCGCGCCATCCAAGCACAACTCACCATGCGCCCTACCGAGAGCGAGAACCACATTATAGCGACAACGAGAAGGTTACCCCATGTGACTCTACCCTCACTAGCAACCGGTCCAATTTGGTTGCATAGGAGTCATTCAGCTCGTCCTGGATTCGAACATGTGACTCAAGGGGTGGTAGTCAGCATCTTTACTTGCTGAGCTACCCAGGCCTCTTTTTTTTTTATCAATTTAAGCTCTGAGGGTGTTTTTAAATATTTCTTGTTCAGTGGCATACCCAAAAATAAAGTCTTCACTAAAAAAGTCTTAACTAAAAAAAAAAAAAACAATAAAAAAAAATAAATAAATAAATAAAAAATCTACATTTGTAATGATATAGATTATATCAATTCTGAGACTCTCAGTCTAAGAAACCTTTCCTTTTTAAATTCCTTTTTTTTATATATTTTTTTATAATTTGACATTATATATCTCTGGGTGTAAATAAGGTGGTTCTGAAAAACTGCTTTTAATTTATTCCCAATCATGCCAAATGTTACGGAGTAAAATTCTGTGTTATATATAACATTACAAAATGTGTACAAAAATGTCACCAAGTGTCAAAAAGCCTCTCCAAACAAATAAAACATAATAATTGTACATAAAATAACTAATTACACATGCAAACACAGTAATGACTAAAGGTTTGCATAGCATGCAGACATCATTTTAGTAATGTCATTTCACAGAAAGTTTCATTCTGTGCCATTTGAGACATCATTGAGTTTGTTTCATGTGCTTGGTGCCATCTCCTGGTGGCCATCTGTAACAGTCACTCATCACATGTCTGACCAATGATAGATGATTTTTGCATCGATCTGAACCCATTCCGATTGGTTCGGCTTAATTTCCGATGATGTCTTCTGATCTAGGATAGACAGATAGACAAATGCTGGGTTTTTTTTATTATTTTTTTATTTTTTATATTTAGTTTTTTTTTTATTATTATTGTGTCAGATAATGATTAATGCATCTGATTACATTGTGTTTGGGCTTGTTTGAAAGTCTAAGTAATGGTATATGCACTGTTTACTTTTCGTAAAGTAATAAGTGAAAACGTGGCATATAAGCAACATCTATTCACATGAAACATAAATGACATAGACATAAATAACTTAGCTATTACTCACTATATTTTTGTATGTGTCCAAAATGGAACATGTGGCACGGGTGTCCGGGGTCGCGGCTGTGGCTGGACCGACCTCCTGGCTGAGGAGGCTCCGGATGACCTGTCGATCCTCTGCTTGGGCCCGCACGATCTCACAGAACCGCCGATCTTGGTCTTGCCGGAGCTCAAGCAGGGACTGTTGGTGGCTCTGATGTAACGTGGCGAGGGACAGGAGGACTTCGGCCAGCTGGGAGGACTCTACGGGACGACCTTTTTCCATGCTCGGAATTTTCCCGGATTTCGGCACCAATGTAAAGAAGATCATTTTCATGGGCAAGGAAGAGGCGAGAAACCGGCTTGTCAATATAAATAATATTTTAATGAAGAACTTAAAACAAACTCATAGGACAACAGACATGTCTGCTGATTAAGCTCTCTCTCTCGATCGCCGTCTGCGAGTGGCCTTTATCCCTCTTGACGGCTCAATTAGCCTGATACGGGACCGGGCGTGCGTAATCACGCGCCGGTCCCGCCCTCCACCGTGCCACAGAACACTTTTGATTTGTCTGCAAATTTCAAATCACTTGTTCAGTTTTGGTCATAATGTTTACGATCATTGTAAATGAAGCCACAGCTTCTAAGCTTTCAAACGATACCTATTTTGTGTTGGTCACGACTGTAGTTAGTAATATTTTGACAATTTGTTTTTCTCGCAGGCCCACCAGCGGGCCGAGCTTTGATTAAGCTTTAAATATTTACATCATACACCTTATGATTAATGAATTGCAAAAATATGAAAAAGATCAAGTAGATTTTTATTCATAGTTAAGGCATGTGCTACCACAATCTAGAATCATTCTTCAGTCTTTCCTTATAAGATTGATCTCAAAGCTTTGCTCAACCTTTTTGAAGTTCTTGTGAAGTTTGTTTCTAAAGCTTACTCTTTGGGCAGAGTCACAGTTTCACAAAGTACAGAAAACCACAGTCAGAGCTCGGACAAAACACACAGTTACTGTGTTTATTCAGTCATAAAACATTCATAGCCGCTCTTCTCATGTTTCTGTGAGAGATACGTTGATCTCTTGCCGATACATTCACTGCAGGAGGGAATGATAGAGAGGCAACACACGCTTTCAGGAGTTCGAGGTGTTAGATTGAATTGTGAATTTGCTTGTAGCTCATATTTACCCTCTTTACTTCATGAAGTATTGTGCTTTTTAAATCCAACCAGGAAATACGTATTCTTACAACCAACCCATCTTAAAGCTGAAGTGTGTCATATATGCACCACTAGTGTCACCCAACGGATTTGCAAAATGATCACTGTTTTTAAACAGGTTTCCTGAACACTCCATTGCTAGATAAACAAATAGTCACACTCCAAACTCATGCCATTGAGACACTGTTGCTCTTACAAACAATAAAAGCTTGAGCTTTTATGCTGATTCAAGTAGGTTTAAAGCTAGTCTAGATGATAGTCCAGCGTCACCATGCGATTCACCTCGAAAAAGACATCTTTTTCAATATAGTCTCATGATCACTTTCAAAAATGTGCATTAGATGGTGAAATCGTACGACTTGGCTCATCCAAAAAAGGTACAAATTTATTCCCATACGGACCGACCAATCATCAAAGAGAATTTCAAATTGAAGATATTTAGTCCCTCCAGGATTTTGCTATTGCAAGTATAAATACAAATTCAACCACTCTTTGTATTACTTGCGGTAGCTTGCAATTTGTATATTTTCGGATATTTTTCGGCATAAACCGTGAATATGAGGTAATCCAAATGCTTTCTCCATGTTTGACAGCGGCAAAGAAAATGCTCAAAAAGCCTGATGAAGTCGAGACATCCAACTGAACAGCCACAATGTAATCATCTCCACATAGGTTAGCCAAATTTCCCATATTAGCCTGGACGTCCCGTATTTTGTTTGATACAACAACGTCCCGTATGGGATGACTATTGTCACATATTTTAAGGGGGATCATACCCTGTTCTATATCAAAATCCTTGTCTAAACTTTGGATCAGGATCGCTGACGGTGTACGTACATCACAGCTAGTGTTTAATCTTTACGCGCTCTTCCAGAACTGCTCTGTGTGCGGTCCGAGTTTATTTGGAGCACTCACATAACTCACTGTTGCACCAGAAAACGAGACACAAAAATGCATTGTTCTATTCCTTATTTGGATAGTAAAACGTGCTCAATAATCACAGTTACCCAAGACTGCGATTAGATGTAATAATTGCTACAGGCATTATTTAATCCTCATTTGTGTTTTTAGTTTACACTTAAATTGAAGGTCTACTATTTTAACCTTTAGAAAGTTTAGTTGCATTGTCTAAGGCAGCAAATTTGAATTAAAACAATTATTAAGGGTCTTCCTTTTCACAGGTCTCACCTCTTAAACATATGCTTTTTATGTCTATATATTATTTTTCATTATTATAATGCACTAAAAGATTTAAAGGTAAATTCCTTTTACAATACAAAAAAACGCTGCAAATGTCTTTGCAATTTTGAGAAAAGCTGCAACATATTCAGTCATTTTGGACCGCAATAATCAAGGGAAGTGCCACGAAATCCTGGTGGGTCTGAATATTCTGGTCTCTAGATATGGCCCAGGCCCCTCCTTCAATGTAAGTCTTTGGGATGTTTTCTGGTTTTATCGTCCGTCAGGTAAAATCGTAAGTCTAATTGCTTAGAAAAGTAATAAGCCACATGAAATGAGGTATCATTCATGACTGAAGCACAAACAGTGTGAGATGACTTACACACAATTTATTAACACTAACTATGAGCAATAGAAATAATGATGCTTGACTAATGATTTGAAAAGGTGCTGCTCTAAAGAATCTGTATCACAGAATATGGAAAATACTTAGGGTTGAGTTTCCCGTACAACGACTTAACTCTCTATAGTATGATGCATCGTTGTAGAAATTAACTAGCTAGTCACGACTGTTTCCTGAAACCGTAGCAACTATGTCACACATCCACCTTTCGAACCATGTGGTTGAGCTGGCATGAATGACATAACTCAGGGGGTGAAGTAATAACTTCCACAAATATTAAAGGATATTAGCTAATCTACACATACACCAGAACGCCGTTTAATACGAGAAAGCTTTGACACGAACGCGACATCCCTCTGTAATATGACAGATACTTCGGTGTTCCCCTGATGACCTTGAGCAATATAATAAAAACCTATTAATGCCTCTTATGCGTTAACATATACACATGAAAGCTGCATTCTCCGACTAAAACTGTGTGTGATAAAGCGCCTTTAATCCCTTAAACGGCTGCACTCATGTCTACATGGTTTCAGAACGCCGCTTTCTGCAAAACCCAGGATGCATGTAAACGTGGTCAAAGTCCTCACAGAATGAAAGCTATATATGAAATGAAAGATATAGCAGCCTCAGCGAAGTCAAATGATGTCCACACAGCAAACTAACGATAAACTATGCTTCTAGCCACAGGTAAAGAGCTGTAGGTCCAACCACACACATTTCCGATGCTGTAACAATCGTCAGCCAGACATACACAGGATAAACCACATGGTGGAGGAGCTGGTTTTTCCTTCATTGGATGTAAAATGCAGCAGTTTATGGCATATTACTTTGAATTACACAAAATTGACAGCTCTGATTCAGTTCAGTTGTAAATGGTAATCCATGTGTGTTGGTAACGCGGTAAAGCAGGAAGTGTGAGGTAAGACTCTGGGTGAAAAGAGCAGCTTAGCTTCCACTTCATGCCACAGCGCGTCTGTATGTCTGCAAAACAGCAACAGTGCTGCCAGACGAACACAAATGTTTATGCTGTTTGATTTCTGCACTTCCTGGTCGCATTTTCCTGATGGGAAAATGCCTGTGGGAATTTCTTAGTGTGTGTGTGTGTGTGTGTGTTTCACTGCAGTTATATACTGCTATATGGACCAAACTCTAAACATAATGCAAATTACTATCAGTGCCACAACAATCAGGGGACATTCCTGAATGATGTTTTTCTCTGTTTCTAGAGTTTGACTGATCCGACAAAAGTTACATAAAAGTCTGGAATATAAGACGTCTTGTCTTTTCACCCATTCACAATCACTTGATTCACTTGACTCTCATAGACGAACTAGGTTTTTACATTTTCTGCAGAAAATGTGAGTGGTACATTTGTACAATTTTAAGTGTCATTCATGCCGGTAGCACAAACAGCAGAAATACTTAAATACTAAGTTTAATACTAAATGATTAATTCAGTAAAACTTTAAAATAAGTTAATGCATCAGGTATCATGAACTAGCATTGTCCCATATATTTTTTTACAGCATTTATTAATCTTTGTTATTTCTAGTTAATAAAAATAAAATTTTTCATTGTTAGTTCATGTTCATTCACAGTGCATTAACTAATGTTAACACATATATATTTAAAAAAAAAAATATTACTATATGTTGAAATTAACATTAAACAAGATTAATAAATGCTGTGACACTTTACAAAAAGGTTCCATTTATTATCATTAATTAACATTAGATTCCTGTATGTCGCTCACTTCGACGTTGTGTCGAAGAAGCGACACTAGGGGTCTCTCTTGAGCGCCTTTCACATCTCTGATCTATGAGAAAAGGCCAATGAGAAATTGGCAGTCAGAATTTGCATGTCCCGCCCTCAGACATACGGGTATAAAGTGGTGGAAATGCTTTCTTCGGAGCCATTCGGTTGTGTATGCAGTGAGCTGTGAGTCACAGTCTGTTCCTCCCATCTCTGAGCGATTGCTGTTGGATCTACGGCGCATATCAGCGGCCTTCTCCTTCCCTGCATGGCAGTGCAGCTTGCCCCTGGGCGCTTCAACAGCGCAGTTAAAAGAGTGATTTTCTCTAAATTAGTTATTTTCTCTAAAAGAGCAGATACACAGCAGCGTTGAACGTCCTTTTCAGGACGCGTCTTTATAAAGATGCCTTTCCTCCTCTGTGTTGTTCCTGGATGCGGTAGAGTGCTCTCCGCTCCTGACGGCCACAGGCACAGCCTCGTGTGTCTGGGCAGCGATCACACCGAGGCAGCATTTGTGGATGGCTCATGTTCTCACTGCGAGAATATGACCATGGCAACGTTGTGGTCGCGACTTTCCTTCCTCAAAAGGATCGCCACTCCAGCCACCCCCGCATCGCTCCTTCTTCCAATGGGATTGAGGACGACCCGGCTGGCGATGGAGGCGATTTGGGGATGTCAGCGGGCTCGGTTTCGCCAGGTATGCCCCCGTGAACCACCCGCCCCCCGGCACGCTCGTTGACTTCCGTCCGTGCTCGAGGCAACAGCAGCTCGCCTCACAGCCAGCCCGCCTATCCTCTTGAGTCCCCCGAGCTGGAAGAGCTCGCCGCTATATCGGAGAGTGGTCCGGCGTCTGACGCGGATGACTCGACTGGGCTGCCGCCTTCGGGCCAGCACGCCCAGTCTGAGGCTGATGCCCAGATGTCTGACATGTTTGCCCGGGCCGCCGTCAGCGTGGGGCTGGACTGGAACCCTCCGTCCTCCCCACAGCCTTCGTGGCTGGATGATTGGTTCCTCGGGTCTGCGCACCACTCAGCCCTGCCAAGCCGGTTCCTCGCCTCTTCCTTCCTGGGTTTTGGCACCAATGTAAAGAAGTTCGCCCTCACGAGCAAGGAAGAGGCGAGGAACCGGCTTGACATATAAATGATAGTTTTAATGGAAAACTCAAAAGACAAACACATAAGACGACGGACATGTCCGTAAGGATCTCTCTCTCTCGCACCGCCCTCCGCGATCGGCCCTTATCCCTCTCTTTGGCTTGATTAGCCTAATACGGGACCGGGCGTGTTGAGTCACGACCCGGCCCCGCCCTCCACCGTGCCACAGTGGACTTCCCCCTGTGTGTATTTTCACCGGTATGGTCCCCTTGCGAGCGGACCCACGTCTCCCTTGGGTAGTTCCCACTGCCCCCCTGTGTCTGTAGCAACTCCTCCCTCCCAATGAGGCAGGATCTACCACCGTGCCACTTTCCACATGTGACCTAAAAGCCCATGTGATGTATCTCACCACTCTTTACCTCCCCCACTCTGGGCAGGTGTGGTCTCCGCAGGGTCTTTCCCCCCTGAAAGAACAAGAACCTGGGAAAGATCACCTTCCCCACTCAAGACACTAGACCCCTAGTGTCGCTTCTTCTACACAACGTCTCGTTCCATCCATCAGGGAACAGAGGTTACAAGAGTAATCTAGACGTTAAGCTCTGGTGCATTTTTGGGCTGCCACCCACAATTTTACACACTCAAATTTAAAAGCTCAACATTCACACATACTGTGGTCTAATTGTAAATAAATTGATCCCGTTGTTCAGAGAACCACTCAAATAAAAAAAAGACTCCCAATTATTCATAATAAACATTGTATGTGTTTATAGTCTTACGATAAGCAGAAATTTGTATTTTTTTTAACTTTGTAAACATGTCATTCTGGTTCTGTTCACTCAAACTCACTTTGAAACATCTCATTTTATTCCATTTATACCACAAAAAAGAAAAAAAATAGAAAATATTCTCTATTATATTCCATCACAATACACAGATCTGAAATATAGGCGGTGATCTAATGTATTTTATCCCTCACAGATGTCCTCGTCCATAGACATTCAGTCTAATTTTCAGTTCAAGCACCACCCTTGTTGTTTCATTGACTATCTTAACCTCTGAGTGGACTACAAGCTCAATCTAAGTGTCATTAGAAAGCTGAGGGTTTCATTTTAATGAACTAACCCTAAACAATAATTTTACAGCATTTATTAAGCTTGGTAAAAGTTAATTTCACCATATAGAAAACATTTTTAAATCTAATGAACTAACATGAACCAACAATGAACAATTGTATTTGTATTAACTAATACAGTATCAACAAAGATGAATAAATGATTGATCAATGTTAGTTCATATATCTTATATCAGATATCTAATGCATTAACTAATGTTAATGATTAATAGAACCTTTTTATAAAGTGTTACCCAAATCTCAAAATGGTTCAGACCTAATTATGCTGTCTTTAGCATTCTACTGCTTCAAACAAGTCACCCAAAATGCATTAAAAAAATTACTTGTGCACAGTATATTCATGATAACATGTAAACAAACAAGAAAGAACAGCTCATGCCCGTTTATTTTTGCTGATACGCACAGAAAAAAGGTTCTGAGGTAAAATTTCCACTTTGTGGCACAAAATGCAAGTTAAATATTCTCCAACACTCCAGGATTTTAAGGTTAATGCTTTATCAAGTTTTAAATCAATATAACCTACCTCCTTACCATAAACCTTAGACCTAAACAATAATGTCATATAAGCAAATGTGAGGTGAAAAAAGTTTTTTTTTGGTGCTTCCATGACACTTTCGGCTGACTTTTCGATTCGTTTGCTCTTTAGGACTCGCACCACATTACTTCACATCACAAGTGCAATGCTCTCATCGGTTGAGCTACCACACAATTTGATCACACTTGAACAAGCTTGTAAATATAGGTGGTTATGTAATGCAAATGTTAAAATGAGTCGTGCGCTATAGTAAAAGCGTTAAGCCCCGTACACACATGCAGCAACAAAGTGATCTCATCTCATCTCATTTATTGTCAATGCGAGCTGGCGACACGAGCGACGGGGACCTCTGGTGACTGGATGTGGGCATGGCAAGCAACATGACAAAGTTGAGAAAAGTTGAACTTGATGCAAATGAGGAGCGACTTTTGGGAGCGACAACCAATAGGAGCGAAGACTTTGTAGTGGAGTCGAGTGCAGGCAAGATAGAGAAGTTAAAGTGTCTGTGAGCGATTTCACTGTCCTATATGATTCATCTGTAACCACATACATGGATATAATAAAAAAATAGGCAAAATTCTTTATCTATAATGAAGTTTTCAAAAGACATGGCCAGACGTGCAGTCCACCTGTAACATTAGAGTGACAGCAGTAGGAACGCCCACTGGCGACTTCACTGTACAGAGACTAGCGACATCAAGCGATAAAGTCACTGTGTGTGTGTGGTCCTTTAAGATCAGCGTTGTGTGAGGAACAAGGCGAAAAGTAGGTGTTTATACTCGTGATTTGTGTGAAAGTGAATAAAAGTGATTGTTGTACTGTTTGTTCATATCACTCTATGAGCAAAAGCAAAAACCACAAACAAGTGTCTGTCATTTCTTTTCTATAACACACTTTTCACTGCGAATAATAGATGTATTTATACGGTCTCACAAACATGAAATATTTAACTTCTTTTGTCTTTTTTTTTTTTGACAGGGAATTAATCCAGTATTCAACCTCAATTTAACTGGAGCAAACCCCTCCAATCTGATCATCACCTCCACCAGCACACAAGACATCTATGTCTTGGTTTTTGATAATCCAGCTGTGAAATTTTATGTAAGTACTGGATCCAAAATGTTTTTAGTATAAAGTATGTAGTATGTATAAAGTTACATTTCTGCACTTTTAAAATCTGTGATTAACAATGAAAAACAATGTGATTAATCTTGATTAAATATATTAATGATTGATTAGTAGTGCAGGAAACATTGTTACAAAACATACACGCTGCGATACATTCAGTTAAAAGTAATACACTAATTAAAAAGTAATAACAAATGTCATATTTTGCAATGTATCCAGATCTACCTTCCTTCACTAACTGGCAATAGAAAGATGCTTACAACCACATCTATATATAAGAGTGGAACCATTTGTCTGGCACATGGGAGCTGTTGCCAGCTGCATGACAAAAAAAAAAAAAAAAACAAGGTTACAGATGCTCAATTTCAGCCCCGTTTGAGATGCAATTAACCTTGTTTGTTTAGCCTGTGATCCCTATGAGAATTTGCAAACAGACTTAACTAGTGTAAAATATGGATATGACAGAGCACTTGAAAACAGCTTAAAGCCCAGTATGAAACAAGCAGCGCAGTGTTCAAGATTGTTTTGCAATGTTTTTTCACCATTGAATCTTGTTAACCTTTATTTGATTGCTGAAAGAACAATGCACTCTTGATAAAAGTGTAAACAGAGAGGGAATGAAAGTTTATTTCCTTGTGAGGTGGAAAATCTAGACCCAGCCCATATTCAGAGCCAAAATATTAAATATGTAGTGTGTTCTGTTGGGATAATTTGATGGCTGGAGGGAGATGAAGAGTGGAGAAACAGCATCTGCTGTTCATCTGGAATTGTCTTGTCTGAGTACTCTTATCTGAGAGAGACAGTCAGATTTGGTAAAGAAACACCATTTCTAACAACACTCACTCACAGTTATTCAGAACAGCACTGTGAATAAATCACTATATGTTCACTCAAGAGCATGTGATTAACCTTCACAAAGACAAATACCATCTCAAACAATTCGTCAGGCAGGGTTTAAAATTATCTTTTTGCCATTTTTAACAATGGTGAAAATAAGCACTAGTAATTATTGGCCAAAATGTACCAGCAATACATACGCTGATGAGCCAAAACATTATGACCACCTGCCTAATATGTTGTTGATCCTCCATGTGCTACCAAAACAATGCTGACCTGCCGAGGCATGGACCCTGAAGATGTCCTGTGATATCTGGCACCAAGACATTAGCAGCAGACCCTTCAAGTCTTGTAAGTTGCGAGGTGGAGCTGCCGTGGATCTGACTTGTTGGTCCAGCACATCCAAAGAAGCTCAATCAGAATGAGATCTGGGGAATTTGGAGGTCAGGGCAACATCTGGAACTCTTCATCATGTTCCTCAAACCAATTCCGAACAATTTGTGCATTGTAGCAGGGTGCATTATCCTGCTGAAAATACCGTTGCCATGAAGGGGTGTACCTGCTCTGCAACAAGGTTTAGGAAGGTGGCACGTGTCAAATAGAAGTCCACATCAATGGCCGTACTTTACTTGCATTTGACACTAGGCAAGTGTTTGCTTGGCAAGCAACACTGACATTAGGTTTCAATATAATATCACATACAGTGCAATGGCAAACGAATGTTCATGTCAAGACATCAAAAAGAGAAACTACATTATTGTATAATATTTCTTCTTCTCGAGTAAATAATAGATCAGTGTTTCCAGTAATGGATTGTTCCGACTGCTTGAACAATTGGGTTTAACAAAATACTGTAATCTTCCATTCACCGTGTTCATATCTGCAGCACTAGAAAACCTCGTTTGCAGCTATTCAAAATGTGACAGTCATTGCTTTCTCAATTCTGTCTTTCATTGCTAGTTTCTAAGCTGCTTAACCAATGACATGAACAGTGTTTAAGGCAGAATAAGCTTTATGAAAGCAGAAGAAAATGCGCTTTACAATCTCAACAGTCTCTCTGTCAAAGTTTTTTTTTTTTCGTCATGAAACTCTTCCTGCTGTGAGAATTCAACCTTCATTGGCTTCTTTATTAAAGCAGCAGTGTGTAATTTCTGTAGCACTAGCATCATCAAACAGAATTGCAAACATAGACGTTGTTTTCAGCCAGCTTTTTTTAACACTCCCCTCATCTGCTATCCAACAAACAGATAGTCCAGTCCAAAACTCATGGCAGTTGTTGAGTCAGAGTTGTTTTGTCAGGCTGGACGGGCCGCTCAAAACAAACAGAGCAATGTTTATAGCGATCCAAAGAGACAGTGTCTACAGTTTTCGGGGAAATCAACCTATGAGTGGCTTACATACAGTTGCCTCTGCATATTAAGCTGGGATAGCTACAGATTTCCGCTTTAATACAGTACATCTGCCTGCATTTGCAAATATCTTATTAGGTGACAGCAACTCAGTGTAATATAACATGCAAAGGGGGTCAATAAATTCAGTTATGTTTTAAAAGAAACATCAGAATGAGGATGGGATGTGAAATGTGACCATGGAATAATTGTTTGTCAGGAGATTTGCCGTTTGCCGAGACTGCTGATTTCCTGGTATTTTCGTGCAAAACAATCTCTGAAGTAAGGTGCATAAAAAAATACTTAATCCAGTGAGCAGCAATTCTGTGAGCGAAAATGGCTAGTCATTGCGTAAGGTCAAAGGAGAATGATCAGATTGTTTCAATCTGATAGGAAGGCGGCATAAACTGAAGCAATAACATGCTACAACAGTACTATGTAGAAGAGTATCTCTGAATGCACAACACATCAAGACTTCAAGTGGATAATCTACAATAGAAGAAGACCATATCGGGTTCCACTCCTGTCACCAAAGAACAGGAAACAGTGTGCACAGTCTCACCAAAAAACAGAAAACTATTGTCTGGTCTGACGATTCTCCATTGCGACATCTAGATGGTAGGATGAGAATTTAGTGTAAACGACACGAATTAATGGATCTATGCTGTCTTGTGTCAATAGTTTGCTGGTGGTAAAATGTTGTGTATCTTTTCTTGACATACATTTGATTAGATTATTGTAGACTACAACCTACCTGAGTCTTATTGCTGACACTGTGCATCAAGGCAGTGCATTCTGTTCACAACTATTCACATCTAATAGGGCACTTTTGGAAGATGGTGGAACAGCAGATTTCCAATACAAATGTGCAAACAACAAATCAGCAGTACCTGTATGATGCTATGAAGCCAACATGGACCAAACTATTTGATGCAGGAATATTTAAATCCATTTCTGGAGGATCACCATCCTGTAGAGTTTAGAACCAACCCTAATAAAACACACCTTAACCAGCTTTTGAAGGTCTTCAAGATTTCTTGAAAATGACCAAAAGGTGTGTAAGAGCAGGATAGCAACTAAACTCTGCAGGATGGTGACCCTTTGGGACAAGAGCTAAATAGCTGTCATGTATTCCCTGTTTTGTCTTGTTTAGTTTCCCGTTCCTGTTTCCTGTGTTAGTTTTGTAGTCCTTTGTAGTTTTATTTCATGATTGGTTCACCCTGATTGTTTCCTCAGGTGTTCTTTGGTTTCCGTTGTGTATGTAAGCCCTTGTTTCCCCTGGTTTCTTTGTCAGTCTTTGCATGTGTTGTTATGTGCTGTACTTCATTCCCTGTGTTTTGTTTCTTTTTATTCTGAGTACTTGGTTTATCTTTTGTTTCATTTAAGCTGCATTTAGATCCTCATTCCTCACCTGTCTCATTACAAGAGCCTTGATTTAAGGAAGTGGGGTCATGTCTGGAAGGGAACCTTGATCTGGGAAAGTCTCACAAGTCTCAAAATTCACAATGTGGCCAGCCTTTAGGTTTAGGGGTAGGGTTAAGTTTATGATCAGGTTTAGAGGTAGGTGGACTATAAATAAACACCATGTATAAATGATATGGCCAGGTAGTGGTTCTCAATCCTGGGCCTGCAGAACCCCAGCACTGCACTGTGCAAACTTTGACTAGCTGTTCAGGTGTTTGATTACATTTGGAGGTAAACTTTGCAGAAAGGTAGGTCTCCAGGAACAGGATTGAGCGCCCCTGGCGTAAGTGTACCTAATAAATTGGCCGCTGAGTTTACACCTTCGTTTAATCTGTTTATCACAACCTATTTTCCATGTAAAGGCTCATGGCCTGAACTCAGAGTAGAGGCACTGGTGGGGTGAGCCACCTTTAGCTGCTCTTACAGAGTGAATCAAAAAGGAAATTTCACGTGATCTGGTTGTTGTCGGTCAAGCGGCTTCCTGAGGTTTGATGTGTCACATCACCCATCTAAGACAAGTCTACATTTCCTCTGACTCCCTCCTTATCTCCATTGTATTTTTTTATTGGTTTTTGTCTACAAAGCATCCTGTCTCTGTATTTCCATTATTCTAAAACCCCTACTCATAAAACAATCTAATCAACCAGAGGTATTCCTTCCACTAAGAACACTGACTGCTTATGAGATCTGTTGACTAGTTCTCCTCTTGGTATAGAAGCTCATACATGGTTCTCTGTATGTTGCAGTATAGAAATATTCTCAAGCAATATATGTAGTCTGCACACTTTCAAGGTTACTTTTTCATAATAGATTGTTTGAAACGTTGGGGGCAATCTCAAATGTAGGGCATTCCCAGAAAAAAAAAAAAAAAAAAAAAAAAATATATATATATTTTTTTTTTTCTAACTTATAATAGAGCAAGTTCTGGCCATAAATAATATTTCATAAATATCACATACAGTGGGGTGCAAACGTGTAAAACTACTCCAAAATGAATCATCCAAAGAGCATCTTGTGTGCTTCCATTGAAAGCAAGGAAATCGGACGTCTGTATAATCGAAGTCAACACGATCAGTTTCTTTATTTTTGATTAGTGGTATAAAAAAGTACAGAAAGTCTAAAAGTACTTTTGGAGAACAATGTATGTTTTCGTTTCTATTTGTCATATTGCTATTCTACGTCCATTGTTTTGCTTTTATTCTGTGTTCATGTTCTGCCATCTACACTGCTTATATAAATACAGTATGTATATATATATATTTATGTATAAATATAATAGCACTATGTACACCGTATCTCTCATTTACAATCCCCCACCAGAAAGTAGAAGAAAGACTGTGGCTCCAATGGGGTTGTGTAATACCATAGATAATCATTTTACTATAATAAACATTTCTTTTCAAGCGCTTGTCTGGGTAGAAGAAACAGACAGACAGGGGGTTAGTTTCCACACTGCTTTGCGAATACGGTGGCACGCTTGAACTTCAACACAGTCTCATTCATGTCAGGGTAAAGGTCAAACACTGCCATCTAGGAATTCTAGAAGCAAGTGCCAGACACTTCCTCCATAATCACTAGCCTTGAACAGAGTCAAGAAGATGTTATGAACGTGTTATAAAAGATTCAAGAGATTGTTAGAGGCATATTTAATTTAGCAAAAAACGAAATATTAATTTAGGACAGTGGCTCTCAATTAGTTTTGTTTAAAGACCCAGATTTTACATTTGTTCTAAAATGCAAACATAGCATAGTGACAGAATTCTTTATTATACAAAAGTATGTCCTTCATGTTGAAATGTATTATTATCTCCATGAACAGCATAGGCCCCAAAATATGCTAAATAATGCTGTATAAAAACACTTTAATCTACAGAAAGCATATTTATCCTAACTACAAGGGAATCTGTATTTAATGTAGTCTTGATTATACATTTTTTGACCTTGTGTAGTTTTGTTAAAGGTTTTTGAGGATGAAGGCATGCCACATAACCTGCCTATGTTGCCATCTGTTTAATTTGGCGACATTCTAGCAAATAACAGATTCATTTCTCCCTTTTAAATGTTGATAAGCCTGTTTTTTTGTTATCCCAACTATGTGCTATTATACTATTTGTTGCAGTTTATTGGCTTTTATCAGTATTTATTTCCTACTTTCCTTGACCCTATAACAGACATATGACCCATTTTGTGTCGCAACCCACTGATGTAGACACTTCTCTAATGTGTTCTTAATGAATCAAATCTTAGTGCGTGTTCCTGGAAAGACATTCCTGTCAACTGATCAGATTTTAGTTAAAAATATGTTTTCTCTAGTTTCGGGTGTAGTTAATGGTTGGGGTTAGGGATAGGGCTAGGTTTTGGGTTTAGGTTAGGTTTGTATCAATGTTAATTTTCATACACATTTTAGTCATTTTTAGTCTTTTGATGACATGTCCTATACATCTAGTCAGTATAAGTCATATTCATTCATTTTACTGTGACTGAAATGGTATATCATTTTAGGTTGACAAAAAGAACATAGATTACATACAAAGAAATTGTAGCAAACCAAACTTTGACCAAATATTTTTTTAAATGTATAACTTCCATTTGTACAAGCGTCCAATTTATACTTATATAATAAATTCTTAATATATAAATAATGAATACCTTACAAATAGCATATCATTTTTAGTAGTGACTCTGTTGTGAATTCCTCACGTTTAGACAGCTTAGGATACTGCGTTAACATGCAGCACATTTTTAAGCAAACTACGTATTCACAATAGAAATGACGTATTCTGACTAACGTGTAATTTAGTTTCACCTGTTCCTTGACTTCATTGTCTGTGCAGATGTAAGTTGTAATATTACATTTATGTTGTGGATATAGTGATAACGTGAGGTATTTAACCTGTTTGTAAAGTTCATTGTACAGGTGTTCAGCAATGAAATCCCCAACATATTATGACTAGATTATTTCAATACATTTTTTCCAGATTTTTCTTTAAAAAATAAATACATAAAAAAACAGTGACAGTGTCTCTTAATTTTTTCATCAACTGTATGTTTTAATAAAAAACATTCGATTATCGCCACGATGGATCTTTTTCATCTCGTCTTCGTTTTCATTGAAAGCATCAAATCAACCATTCGTCAACGAACATTTTTTCTGAGATTAACACTGGTTTGGACTATGTTTGGTTGAGTGTAACATTAACCTCTGTGTTAAAGTGCAGATTATGGGCAGAATAGTGATGGCTCATGGCTTGATCCTTTTGGGGCTCGAACCAGCAATCTTCTGGTTACCATCCCTGAGCTTAAACCGCTACACCACAAATCTCGCTTGTGTTGTTTTACCAGTTCTTATCATAAATGGAAACTCTATCCATATATTTTACAGGTTACAAATGGAACCTCAATAAAGTTTACACGACCAACTACTAGAGAACCTGTACAGAAACAGGTCGTCACATCTGCAGCGGGAGATTCTGAACTTCTGAAATGGGCAACAGATGAGTTTAGAGGGGTCACATCATTTACCACAGTGCGAGACCCCTTAACCATCACTTTCACAGGGATGAAAGGTAAGATCATTCTCTAAATACAAATGTCAGCACTCTGGTCTTCACCTGTTTTTTGCATTGATATATTCGACTCATAAGATCTAAAATATTTTAAAATTGTACTTAAAAAGTGAAACACCAACATCTTTCTAGATTCACATCTACCCACCAGTTGTGACCTGCAGCTGGAGCTACCATCAAAAAAAACCCTGATTGAGCTGGACACATCATCTAACGATCTGAAATCATGTTATAATGAGCATTCTGGAGAAAAATTGCACATTATCAATATTCCAGATGATGTCAGAATAAGGTATGTCCGATACTGGTCTCTTGATAGCACATGTTAGATTGATGTAATACTAATATACATTACTGTACACTGTAAATAATATATTTGTTAGAAAAAATAAATCAATTTAATATGGTTTATGCAATCTTTTTTTTAAGAAGTAGGGTACAACGGGACAGTTTAACAACTGACCAATAAGCGAAATGATAGTATTTGGGGTAAACAGGGGGTTGCAGGGGCTAAAGGCTCCCATAAACACATTGTTTTTCCTAAGCAGAGGTAGGACGGTGGGGGGTAGATTTGTTCAATAAAATGTTCAAAGTGGGCTCACATTGACTGATCCAAACACAATGGAGATTCATTTGTTAATAGAATACTTCAGAGGTTATGAAATGCCAAATGTGATTGAAATGAACAGAAAAATTTACCCTTTTCTGAAGTGCTTTTTTTATATAAGCATTTTCTTAATTTATTACTCAAAAAAGCATCTGCGGTCTCAGAAGTATTTGCAGAATTTGACTGTTGTCCCAAACTCTGATGAACCAAAACATTATGACCACCTGCCTAATATGCTGTTGGTCCTCCGCGTGCCACCAAAACAGCGCCAACCCGCCGAGGTGTTGACTCTACAAGACCCCTGAAGTTGTCCTGTGGTATCTGGCACCAAGACATTAGCAGCAGATACTTCAAGTCCTGCAAGTTGCGAGGTGGAGCTGCTGTGGATCGGACTTGTTGGTCCAGTACATCCAAAGAAGCTCAATCGGATTGAGATCTGTGGAATTTGATGCCAGGGCAACACCTTGAACTCTTCATCATGTTCCTCAAACATTGCCCGAACAATGTGTGCTGTGTTGCAGGGCGAATTATCCTGCTGAAAGAGGTGACTACCTTCAGGAAATACCATTGCCATGAAGGGGTGTACCTGGTCTGCAATGATGTTTAGGAAGGTGGCACGTGTCAAATTGATGTCCACATGAATGGCCGCACACAGGATTTTCCAGTACATTCCCCTTCCCCTCCGGGAGCACCCCACAAGCCTTGCCGTTTCAGAGACGCTCTGACCATAACAATCTGGATCTTGTAAATGTTAGGCCTTTACTCCTATCCTCAACACGTTGACTACAAGAACTGATTGTTTGTTAACCATCTAATCTACCCAGACTTTGACATGTGGCCTTGTTAGGAGATGATCGACATTATTTGCTTCACCTGAGTGGTCATAATGTTTTGGCTCATTTTGTTAAAATAAGAATAAGAATGGTGGACTTCGTTAAACTTGTCATTGAATGTATTTTTTATATTTTTTACAGCGTGAATTGCTCAATTCATGCCATCATTTGATCAATAAAATTGGCACATTTGTACACATTTTCTAAATCATTCATGTGTTGTTTATTAAGCTAGATTGCTTATCTCATTTTTATTGTTTATCTTGTTTTTCTACAGAACTCTATCACCGCTTTCTCATGTCAAAAAACACTATTCACTCAAACAATTATTTATCAAAATTAGATATTCAAGAAATATTCTCCTAAATAAAAGGCATTTGAAAACTATTAATACCTTCTTGATTATTATAATTTTTTAATCACAATGACTTAATAACATGATTTTATCTTATTTTAAGGATGCTTAGACATTTTAACTTAAAAACAAGACAAAAATACAGATTAAGCACGCACACAAATATGTGTTTGTTTGAAAACGCTTTGATTTTGCTACATTTACACCGTATCCACGTCTCGCTTTTCTTCCACTGAAGACTTTCAAAAACGGCCACTTGAACGGCATACTTTAGAAAACGATGACAAAAGGAAACTGAAAGCGGAAGTTTCAAACTTAAACAAATTAGTGTGGATGTGGTCTTAAGAATCCGATTTTTCAGTGTAGTGCTTTGCATTAATGTGTATTTTAATATATAAAATATATTATCTTTCAGGAACATATCTGTGCATTTGTCATGCAAGTCCAAGGTGGTCTTGAGAGGTCCACCAGACACTCAGTGGAAAATCCATGCAAATCATGAAATCCAATTACTGGTGAGAAGTGTATGATCGTAAATTCATTTGAGTACCGAACTAACACAATCATGGGCGTAGTGTACACTTCTGCTTCTAATATGAACTTTCTTTCTTTCTTTCTTTCTTTCAGTCTAATAATCTTATATTCTTCAATAACCTGCTGATGAATCCGAAGACTGTGATCTCAGATGATCTTGAAGACATCACAGAGAAGGCTTTTAAATACTTCCAGAGCACATCCGTCACCAGTTACTCTGTGATTCATCTGAACATCTCTGAGGTCCAGCTGTGGATCGGAAACATCACGGATTGTACAGGTGATGTTCTTTTCTTGCAAGCGTCTGGTCATTCTCAGGTTATTTGTGTGGTACGTGTGTCCCAAACTGCTTACAAACTTTTCTTCTCTGCAATGTGTACTGCACAATTCCCGACACGTCTTTTAAGGTCACTCTGTCGAGTGCTTATTACCATGCATGAAACACATGCTTGTTGAAGTGCTGCTGTAGTTCATAAGTTGCAGCAGCTGTTTAATACATATGAAAAGTGCCACTGCAGTGTCTGTGATATGCACCTTCAACCGCCAACAGAGGAACAATCCTTCATACCGCGTTACTGAGTTTACTTTTCCCATTCTTTATGCCTCAAGCTGAACAAACACTGCTTTCATTTATGGAAAGCTGTTGCAATTTCCTTTAAAGAAATGTAAACCGCATTAACAATGTTAAATGAAAAATCTCTTATCTTTTACTCAGTCACAAGTAGTTTTGTTAATTTCATATGACTTTCTTTCCCTTATGTAATGCAGAGATATTTAGAAAAATGTCCAAACTGCTCTTTGTATATAACCAATACTACTGCTGTTGACAAACCAAAAAGTACCATAAATGTAGCTTTGTGTGAGGAACAGACACAAATTGAAGTTGTTATTCCCCGAAAATCATCCCCTCCGCTTTAGCTCTCACATCTCATTCAATTCAAATATAACGTTCTAAGACGCATCATTAAAGGTTTGACGTCAAAGACGAGACACGCAACAACCAATGATCTTTGACATCACTGACCTCGACCATGGCACAACCATTTTCTAATTTAAAAAAGAGATTTGAGAACTTTGGCGATGGGGAAGATTTTTGGTAAGGAACAATTTATAGAAATAGTTCACCCAAAAATGAAAATTCTCTCATCATTTACTCACCCTAATGCCATTCCAGATGTGTATGACTTTCTTTCTCCTACAGCACAAAAACTACATTTTTAGAATAGCAACTCATCTCTGTAGGTCCATACAATGCAAGTGAATTGTGACCAAAACTTGAAAGCTCCAAAAAGTACATAAAAGCAGCATAAAAGTAATCCAAAAGACTCTCTAATGGTTTAATCTCTGTCTTCTTAAGCGATCCAATCGGTTTTCGGTGAGAACGGACCAAAATATAACTACATTTTCTCTAGAAATCTTGACGTGTAATCTCCTTGGCGATCTTATTTCAAGCTCGAACATCTAACACTCTGCGCAATCGTCAAGCACTTCGAAATGTAATCAAGCTTTGAAATCATGAATGGCAAGGGGAGAGCAGATGTCAAAATGTACAATGAAAAGAGAGTTATATTTCAGTCTGTTCTAACCTAAAATGCATTGGATTACTTTTATACAGCCTTTATGTGCTTTTAGGAGCTCCAAAGTTTTGGTCACCATTCATGTGCATTGTATGGACCTACATAGCTAAAATATTCTTCTAAAAAGCTTTGTTTGTGTTCAGCAGAAGAAAGATAGTCATACACTTCTGAGATGACATGAGTTTGAGTAAATTATGAGAGAATTTTCATTCTGGGGTGAACTATCCCTTTAACCAAAAACACTGTTGCTCTTAAAATATGCTTTTTCTTAAAACAATCTTTTCTATTTCTGTGTTTCTCTTTATATTCATCAAAAGCACCACCAGAAGTGGAGCACACCACCCCGGCATCCAGTTCGTCATCGATTCCTTTGCAGATGCAGCTGTACTCATCTCCAGACTACACGTCACCTCTGGATGCCAGCAGCAAAGTTCACAGTAACAAGAGGGTCTATGCAGAGGTAGATGAGTACCATCTGTCCAACAGTCATAATGAATTTTTTTATGGCCATTTCCACCCTCTCCCTGACCCTTACAGTTTAGCAGACTGTTCACTACTGTACCTTTAAGAATTCTATGTGTAAATTCATCAGAGAAAAATTAACAAAATAAACAATTCCAGCCAGGGAAGCTTCTGATTTGACATGGAATAACCCACCTGTCTTTCTCTTTAACCAGATCTCTAGTCAAACATTTGGAAGTATCTCCTTCAGCATTAAAATGAGAAGCTGTCGAGTGCACTCTATGCTGCTGGAGAAGAACATGCCTTTTAAAGAGGAGATGTGTTTCAATAAAAACTGCCCCAAGAGACTCAGTTTCTCCTTCGAGCTGCTTCAAGATCTTCCATCTACCTCGTGGGAACTGGAGTGTGCAGTTCAGCTCTGTCATGAAGAGAGCAATGTTTGTGCAGATATGTTCTCCATAGAGACAGTAAAACGTCAGTAGAAATTCATGTATCAGTTCATTTGCAAAATCATCTTGTGTTGTTCTCTTTTGGGTTTTCAGATTTGTCTGCCTGAAACAAAAGTCAAGAGGAACTTGCAGGTCATCAAGTCTTATATACCAAGCCCAAGTAAGTACAACTACAAGAGTTGCATATTACTCTATTGCAATAATACGCAAGCACAAAAAATACAAACAAACAAAAATTGAAAGCACATCCTAAATTGCTCAATTTGGCATTTTAATTGGCAAAAGCAAAATGCAGATGTCTACAGAGCAGGGTGGCTGATTTACTGTATATATATTTATACGACAGATAGTTCCGGTCCTCAAATCTGATTGGATACTGTTTGAATCACTGTGCTCTTGTTTGTGTTGTTCCAAACTAATGTATAATAGCAGTGCAGATGTGTAAGAGCAGCTAGATTTTCATTCATCCCTGTGAAATAATAAAATCTTTTAACCAGCCGGTGGCGACAAAAGACTGCCTTAAATTCATATTTCTTAAAGTCAACCAGAATTGTCTCTCAATCCACAATCGCTCGGGTTACTTTTACACTATAGCTGAGAAATAGAGTTAAACTAACAGCTTGGGCATTACTGCCGTTCACAGCTGAGAGTCATGACAAACGGAGTAATCAAACACGCTCAGGGTGCTTACCGGATTCAAGTTGGGAGGAGAGAACGATTTCTTTGTCGTTGAGTTCCCCAAGACATATACAAGATTGAAACTGGCTTCCTCTGTGTTTTCTTTGAGACAACAAAACACTTGAACATGAGTGAAATCGTCGTTCTGGTAGAATATTTGGAAGCATCACTCCACATTGAGAGAGGATTACAATCACACTACAGCTGAGGAATAGAGTTAAACTAACAGTTGCAGCATTACTTTTCATCACTGCAACAGACGAAGATAATCACATGCTCAGTTGCTCTCTTTGTCTTACACCTGCCTAATACTGTGTAGGTCCCCCTTGTGCCACCAAAACAGCGCCAACCTGCATCTTAAAATTGTGTTCTGAGATGATGTTCTTCTCACCCCAATTATACAGAGCAGTTATCATAAACTTTGTCAGTTTAAACAAGTCTGACCATTCTCTGCTACATTTACATTTACATTTATTCATTTGGCAGACGCTTTTATCCAAAGCGACTTACAAAAGAGGAAAACATAAGTGAATCATCTTAAGGAGACATTTGTATGAAAAGTGCCATACTACAAAGTGCCACTAGCATCAGAATAGCATTCAAAACAGATTTAAGTGCAACAAGAATTTTGTATTTTTTTTAGTGACTGGTTAAGTGCTCTTGGAAAAGATGTGAAGAGAGTGAGTCAGCTTAACGGATGGAGTTGTGAAGGTCATTCCACCAACGTGGTATGATGAAACCGAAAGTCCGGGAAAGTGGTTTGGTGCCTCTTTGTGTTGGTGCAACAAGACGTTCCTTAGACCGCAGGCTTCTGGCGGGAGTGTAGATCTGCATAAATGATTTTAGGTATGCTGGAGCAAACCCAGTGACTATTTTGTATGCCAGCATCAGAGACTTGAATTTAATACGTGCATCAACCGGCAGCCAGTGAAGAGAGACAAAGAGTGGTGTAACATGCGCTCTCTTTGGTTCACTAAAGACAGACATGCTACTGCATTCTGGATCATTTGCAGAGGTCTAGTTGCACATGCAGGAAGGCCTGCAATGAGAGCGTTACAGTAGTCCAGTCTAGTTATGATAAGTGACTGAACAAGCAGTTGTGTGGCATGTTCAGAAAGGAAAGGTCTTATTTCCCTGATATTGTAGAGTGTAAATCTACATGACCTTGCAGTCTTTGAGATGTGGTCCGTGAAATATAGCTTTTTATCGATGGTTACCCCTAGATTTCTGACCGTTTTGGAAGGTGATACTGTAGTTGAACCCAGCTGCATGGTGATGTTGTGTTCAACAGCAGGGTTGGCTGGAAAGACAAGGAGTTCAGTCTTGCAGGTGGTGTTCCTTCATCCAGGCCGAGATATCTGCCAGACAGGCAGCGATTCAAGCAGTCTCTGTGGTGTCGTTGGGCTGAAAAGACAAGTAGAGTTGCGTGTCGTCAGCATAGCAGTGGCAAGAGAAACCATGTGACTGAATGATGGGTCCCAGTGATGTTGTGTATATGGAGAAGAGAAGTGGCCCAAGCACTGATCCCTGAGGTACCCCAGTAAGTAACTGATGTGGATTGGATACCTCACCTCTCCAGGCTACTTTGAAGGACCTATCTGAGAGATAGGAGTTAAACCAGTCAAGCACAGTTCCTCTGAAGCCCAGAGTAGAGAGGGTGGAGGGAAGGATCTGATGGTGGAGGGTGGAGAGAAGGATCTGATCTGTTGACCTCTCTCATCATGGTTTTAATGTTGTGGTTGATTGGTGTATATATAGCACTTTATTTTAGGGATCAAAAAATAAAACAGTTATTCATGACTGACAATTACACTTGTAAGTGATAAGTTGTGGACTGGTTTGGCATTATAAAGTATTTATTAAGTCTTTATTGGCTGATTTCTTATTCTTGTTTTTTTTTTAGCCCTTTTACATTTGCTTTTGTCATAACAATGAATTTATTAGCTAACACCAAAACATATCAATCAATTGGTAGTATGACACAAATGGCATGCTTTATAGGTTCTGAGTACTCTGTGTGAATGTGTGGCTTATAATTATAAAATACATGTAAATTGCATATAAATACCTTATCATTCTAAACAGGTTTGTAACTAGTCCCTTACAACTCCAGTTATTAGTCATGAATTACTGTCTAAATTCTGATTCCTAAAATAAAGTGTTACCAGTAAAATGAGTAAAAATGAGTCATGATTACTGTCTGAAAATTGTTTCCTAAATACCACCCAATACATGCAAAACAAACCTATAAATTAAATAGGTCAAATTTTCACTTTAGAACAGGGGTCAAGTTTATAATGAACAGTTCTGTAAGGCCAACACTCATTATCCTTAATTACTTGCTTACTGTATATGATACATTTGATATCTGAAATAGAGCATTAATTGCATTACTTTCTACACAAAAATAAGACATTTAATAAGTTGTAAATTATGGGTAAGATAGCCTTACTTAACATTCAGTTATGCATTAATTACTGTCTTATTCATGCTTAACTACTGCATTATTGTGGACCCTTAAAATAAAGTGTTACAGTTTTACTAAACTGTCAATAATTGCTTAAATGTTTTGACAATTTGTTTAAGTGAAACACTTACTTACACAAGTTATTAATATGTTTGAGATTTATTAGGTGATTACAGTATTTGCAGTTAACTTACTGTGTATTTTAATTGAAAGATGTGCAAAGCAAATCCATAACTTGAGTAGGTTAAACTTTCACTTTTGAACAGTGGGTCAATAGTATGCCAGTATATCAGGCTAATTGGTAAACTTAATATATATTCTCTTAAACTGAGCATTAATTTCATTTTCTACACAAAATAAGATGTAATAAGTTGTAAATTATGGCTAAGAGAGCCTTATTCTTACTTGTCTTATTCATGCTTAAGTAGCACATTATTGTGGTTAAATATTTGTTATTATTTAAATGTACACAAAATTGCTGAAATTACAGTAAATGTCAAAATTTTAGATCAACATTATTCATCGAAGTTGTTTTTAATTGTAATGATGAGTATGTAACATTCAAGTGCTTATATGTTGGGAAAGAATTGAGGCCAGGTTCATTCTTGCATGTTTCTTGGGGAACTCTAGTTTTGCCATCATACATGTTAGTCAGCTTGCTAATGATAATGTAATTGTGGTCAAATAATGTTATCTGCTTAATAAATGTACAATATCAAATCAAATCAAATCAAATCACTTTATTGTCACACTACTGTGTACACGAGTGCAACAGCAGGTGAAATTCTTGTGTGCAGTTCCGAGCAACATAGCAGTCATGACAGTGACAAGACATAAACCACTTTACAATAAACAACATATTACACAAAACAATTTACATAACAAATGTACACATACTTACACAACAATTTACATAACAAATGTACACAATACACACAATGTAGAATAAACATACACTAGATAAGGGTATAAATATATGTATATATATATAAACTAACTGAATTGGGAGAATATATTGACAGAATGAGGATTAATAAAGTGCAGTGCTGATTGTTGATCGTGAGAGATCATGTGTTCAAAAGTCTTATTGCTTGGGGGAAGAAGCTGTCATGTAGTCGGGTGGTGCGGGTCCTGATGCTGCGATACCGCCTGCCTGATGGAAGCAGTGAGAGCAGCCCATGACTCGGGTGGCTGGAGTCTTTGATAATCCTCCGAGCTTTATTCACACACCATCTGTTATATATATCCTGGAGGGAGGGAAGCTCACCTCCGATGATGTTTCTGGCAGTTCGCACCACCCTTTGCAGGTCTTTGCGGTTGTGGGCGGTGCTATTGCCGTACCAGGCGGTGATGCAGCCAGTCAGGATGCTCTCTACAGTACTGGTGTAGAACCGTGTGAGGATGTGTTGGTTCATTCCAAACTTCCTCAGCCGTCTCAGGAAGAAGAGGCGCTGGTGAGCCTTCTTCGCAACGGCCTCAGTGTGGACGGACCATGTGAGTTCCTCAGAAATGTGGACACCGAGGAACTTGAAGCTGCTGACTCTCTCCACCGGTGCTCCATTAATGGTGATGGGGCTGTGTTCTCTGTCTTTCTTCCTGAAGTCCACCACAAGCTCCTTGGTTTTACTGACGTTGAGGGAGAGGTTGTGCTCCTGACACCAGCGTGTCAGAGTGTGCACCTCCTCTCTGTAGGCTGTTTCATCATTGTCAGTGATCAGACCTACAACCGTCGTATCGTCAGCAACCTTAATGATGGCATTGGAGCTATGTGTCGCCACACAGTCATGTGTGTAAAGGGAATACAGGAGTGGGCTGAGAACACAGCCCTGTGGTGCTCCAGTGTTGAGGGTCAGTGATGAGGAGATGTTGCTGCCCATTCTAACCACCTGACGTCTGCCTGACAGGAAATCCAGGATCCAGCTGCACAGGGTGCTGTTTAAGCCCAGAGCCCGGAGTTTCACATCAAGCTTGGAGGGCACTATGGTGTTAAATGCTGAGCTGTAGTCTACAAACAGCATTCTCACATACGTGTTCCTTTTTTCCAGGTGGGAGAGAGCAGTGTGTATTTTAGATGCAATGGCATCAAAAATATGCTTATACAATATGTAAATGTTTATGACCGAAACAGCAAATGAAAACAAGGCAGCTGTATTTATAAAAATGTATAAAACCTAACATTCACTACAGAAAGCATACTTTCTTACGCCATGTTGAAAGTTTCTGTCTAATCCCAACTCGGAAACTCAGAAAAAAAGTTTTTTGTTTCCCAGTCATAACTACAAATTGATGGGCAACTTTCAAGTAGAAAACGTGTATTTACAGTATAATGATTCTGATGGCTCGTGAAGGCAGCATATATATGATTTATACAATATTTACTCAAAATTACCCATTGACAAGACAGTTTGACGAGTTCTATTAATTCCACTTCTTTTAATCAGCCAAGTAGGAACAGTTATTTGTATTAATCTCATTAATTCTACTACAAATATATCGGTCTATCAGTAATCATAACTGCAGAATATTGGCACACTGTTGTATTAATTATTGTAAAAACACTGATTTTACAAAGCATATGGGGTTTTCTTAGACTAAAGCCCTATTAATCATTTTAGAACTGATTTTATAAAACTTTGGCAACAGCAATATGTTCAAATAGAACTAGTTCAATGAGAATTTATTAATAACAATAATAAAAATGATCAGAATAAATGATCCTTCCTCAAAGTCAGATAGTTCAGTAGTCTAAACGTAGACTGTTTACAATTGTCAAGTAACAGCAATTTGGCATATGTATATAGAATGTGCAGTAACGGATGTGCATTTATCAACATTTTCATCAACGACTTCAAATGCAGCTCAACCAATCGGAATTAAGAGTCAGAAACTCTTTAATAATTACAGGGTTGTTGGGTCATCTGTGTGCGTCACTTGCAGCAAAAACTTGATGACACTCTGCAACACAGGACCTTTAACCCTGTTATTTTCTATAACCTTGAGTTCTAATTTGGAGACATACAGGAAATAAAAAATTCCATTCAACACCATTCGTTATAGATGACAACAAAAGGAAGACACACTATTGTCCCAAATTCAAACAACACTCATCTCATCTCTGCAAAACTTGTGCTGGTGTCGCCCCACCTTCAGTTGACGTATCGGTCGTAATGTAGATGAGGTCAGGATACGAGGAAGTGCTGGACTGGATGCTGTTTATAGGAAGGCCTGCTCGCTGACCTTGTGGCCGCAATCAGAAATAATGAGTCAGTGGAGGATTTATTGTGTCCGAGGTCTGGTATGTGTGGCCCTCCAAACCCAGGGCCCCGAGTCGCTATTGTCAAGCACGCACAAATAAGGGAAGGTGTTGTTCTTCAAAGGGGAAGACGGTCTCCGGGCAGATGAGTCAGGAACAGAGTACATATTCCTCGCGGTTGGCCAGAGACAAACTCCATTGTATTTCACTCTGATCCCGGGAAACTGACACAGGGTCTTGTTTTCACCATACGTGCTCAGCTCAGTCTCGGTCCACATCTTATTTTTCCTGCATTGTTGTCTATTTGAGACACTTGCGGGACAATGGAAGGCAGTTTAAACGTTTTTGCAATAAAACCATCTATGGAAAATCAAGACTGTTTCTGGGGTAATTCACTGAGAATAAATTACACCCGCTGAGAGTGTTGTTTATTTCAACACAATTTCTTTAGTGAATTGGGTGATAAAACATTATGTAAATCAGGTAACAGTGCACCAACTACACTCCACATCTCGATAGACAGCCTAATCCCATTATTATTCATAGCTGTTTGTACGTAACATTTTCATGTACATTTGTGTATGTTGGATATACGCTGAAACAACATGGACGTGAAATTACACTTCATACAATTTTAATGCCAATACCAATAGTGGACCATTAGCGACACTTTATTCTTAGACTAATTAGACTAAGTCTAATAATAGTAATAATAAATAAGAATAATAATGAAATTAATAAAATAAATAATCTAAATGGATAAATAGATTAATTAGTAAACAAATAATGTTATTTGTGTGGAGCAGTACATTTATGCCGCTTGTTTAAATAGAAAATAGCTGCCTGGAATGAGTGGACTAACTTGCCTTGAAAGGGACTTTGGCTCTTCTCCATCATTTGTTCAATTCTGTTTACCACCTGATTCATTCGATTGACTGAAAATACAATGGTAAATGCTCTAGGCAAATAGCACTTTTGTGAATAAGGGGCAATTTATTATGAGCCTGATTTACATAGGCCTAGCTACACTGAAAATAATGACATTGACAGCACTATTCCCGCACAGACAGCAACCGGTTAATCTGGATGGTTGGGTGGTTAGTGTAGAAGCAGCAGCACTGGGTCTCTTCTCTAGAGTTGTAGGAGGTCTTTCAAATCACCATCCTCTCTTCCATCTCTGAAAGCATGTTTTATTGTCCAGAGATCACACTGATTTAGTCTGCAATGAAAAGAAAGCGGCTAGTAGAATCAGTCAAAAGTTGCTGTTTTTGAGGGAGCAGTCAGGATGTGACTGCTCGGGTCTATCCTTCCTGTTTGAGGGGCCAAAGTTCATCCCCTCTTGACCACCTGTTCAGTTATTTCCTGCCTGTGTTTGCTCAGCTCAGACTTTCTGACCAAACACATCAATATTTGGTGGAAGCCCTTCGGCTGACTTGAGGAGGAAAATAAATAAACGGAATATAAAACAGATCCGTCTGTGGCACCACAACAAAAATTCTTCAAGCCCCTGGGAACGGTTATGGTGTTTATGGTAAACACGCTCATACTATTTGCTTTGAGAAAGGTTCTCGGCCTTTAACATCAAACACATTGAGGTCTCACCATCAAAGCGTGCACAAGCAGAGACACATACAGCCTCTTTAATCCTGATTGAATTGTCATTGTGGTTGGAGAGGAAGATCAGAAATTCAGAGGTGTGTGGGAAGTGTAATATATGATGAGGTCAGACACTGGAGGTGTGAACAGAGAGGATGCAGGTTGAGTGGAAGCCACACGATTCAATCCACTCTCGCAGCAGCACACCCGAATGTCTGACCACATACTCTGTGTTTGACATCTGCAACTGGTGCAGTTGTCTTTAAGTAAGTGGATATGCTGTCTTTTGTACATGTAGTCTTAAAATCATCATCATATTTGGGAGTTACTAACCTACGTCCAAATCATACTTAGGTTTTTCCGCCTGAAGCAAATTTCGTCCACACCACAGTACGCACAGTACCGCTGTACACTGCCTAGTTTTTCCAGCTGTTTTTCCAGTGTTCTGCTTTTTCCAATGAGTAACACTGTAACGTGACATAATGTTATATGGCATTGCATGTGCAGCTTTACAACTGCGCAAAGTTATTTAATGATGTATTTTCTTTGATGTTGTGCCTAAGTAATTTATCAAATTAAATGGAAAAATGAAAAAAAATGACTTCAACTGATCTGAATTGTCTGTTTGTTTCAGATCAATGTTTTGAGTTTGGACTCTCGGCTGTTCTGGGAATCGCATTTGGGGGATTCATGATTGGAGTTCTGCTCACCGGAGTTTTATGGTTTATTAAAATACGCACAGGTAAGTCACAGCAACAGAGTGTGAGTTATCTCGAGTGGAGTTTATCATATAAATACTCTAGCGTGAGCAGATACTGTATTTGGTAGAGTTTTCTCTGCTCCTTTAGCTTATGAGGGAAGAGTTGGAGAGAGCAGCTGTAACAAGCCGTGAGATGATTTGCCACTAAATGAAACAGTTAAGTAACAGTGACAATTTGATTCCGGCTGCTGCGGTTTATATATCCAGACAGATGATAGTTTATATTTGATCTGTTTATTCCAGTGCTTCTCAAACTGACAAAGATTTTTTTAGGTAAAATATCCATTGTGTGGTGCTAAAAGCGAGTTAAATGTTCTCCCAAACAGATGAGGTTTTTAAGCTTAATGGTTTATTGAGTTTTAAATCAACAAAACCGACCTCCCGACCCTAAACCTTAAACCTAAACCTAGCTGATAGTGTCAGAAAAAGCAAATGTGAGATGAAAAACACAATTGATGAAGCATCCACGTCATTTTGTGGTGTTTCTATGACACTTTCGGCTCACTTGTGTTCTCTTCAGGACTCGTACCCCGGTCCTTTACACCGCAAGTGCAGCGCTCTATCAGTTGAGCTACAGCGCTGTTTGATCACACTTCAAGTAGAGTCAAATGTTTTGATGATTAGTGAAAAGTAAGTGTTCATGAACTGATATTCTGCAGTTTTATTTGTGATTTGTGTGAAAGTAAATAAAAGTCGTTGTTGTTGTAGCGCCTCTAGTGTTCATTTCACCAGTCAATTGCGGCGATACACACAAAAAGCCATGTCAAAATAATTATAGTATCGTGATTCGATGAGACCAGTTTTGGAAATTGAACATCTACATGCTCACAAACTTTGAGTTTTTTGTTTATCACCAAGGGGGGGTGGTTAGCATGTGACATTTGTGATTAACTAATGGTGAACATCGGACCTCATCAATTAATAATTTGTGTCTATTGTTTACTTTTTAGGTGCTGTCATTCGATAAAATCTTTATACATTACAAAAGGTGCCGTTAAAATTCTAAATATTGTTTGTTTTATTTCCATCTCATTGCACGTAATGGCCTACTCCCGTCAATGGACGCTTCTGAAGCATCTCACTTTGGTTGCGTCGCATCTCACCAGTTTTCAGCATCTCTAGTCATAATTGCTGTGTTAAATGTACGCTGTGTCATGAAAAACATGTCTCGAGATCCCTGAGTTCTGTAGTGTCTTCGAGCGAGTCATGAGTGAAAGGCACATGACTGTTGGTTTAACGAGGTGTGTTATCTGTACAGCTGGAGTTGCGCTGACTGCCCCTTACTGCATCAAGGTGCTACATCAAACTTCAATTGCTCATATGGTTGGAACATTACTTATTATGGAATTTATATACAGGTCAATTGCGATGCTTGATTATGTCATTTTTTATAACACTTTACTTTTAATATAATTAATCACACTAAATTGACACATTAAATCAACAGCCCTAATTTTATATTTCCTGTCTATATTCTTAGTTATTTTCCAGGGTTGTTTTGTGTACCACAGTTTGAGAACCACTGGTTTGCCCTGTTACAAGCGAATACAAGTGATCACTGTGTATTTTTATGTTCAACTATAATCTTTTACATTTTTAAATTGTCCACAATATTTAATCAGTTAGAATGTGTGAATGGGTTTCAGGCCATCCAGCGTCTATGGGATCAACTGCAGCCGAACTCTCAGGTACTAAAACTCTCTGTGTTATTCAGTACAAAGTAATAGAAATGCTGTTCCCGGAGGGAACTCTTCGCATTTCCTTCTCACAATATGAGAGTTCGCTTGATAGTTGCCATGGACACCAACATGTTGGTTTGGTGTTTATTGTGCTCAGTCTCTCTTTCTCTTTTATCTAGTTCTCTCGATATCAGGATGCCCATGTGGTCTGACCAAACGTCAGCCGGTCCCCACCCACCAGTCACCCTCTGAGAACAGCAGTGCCAATGCCAGCATTGGCAGCACCCAGAGCACGCCCACCAGCAGCATGGCATGATACTTTTCTCTCTCTCTCTCTCGAACCTGTTTCACTTTAAATATCCCAAATGACTGAAAATTATAAACGTTCTTTGTACCTCACGCTACTCCATTCAGTCTCCAGCTATGGGAAGTCTGCAGGGACAAAAGAAAAAAAGGAGACCTTGGCTCCCAGAAACAGGAAAAACAAAGCATAACCCCCAGGAACTAACAGGAAATATGTTGCATTCTTGCGCCTCTCTGATGGAGGCAAAATAAGATTTCACAAAAAAAGAAAGACAAGCGGCACGTCAACTCAGTGACGCATAAGTGCTTTCAAACGTGGCTAATTACAGCTCAAAGACACGTTACCCAGTTCTATTCACTGGTCCGGCGACCAAACTAATGTCAACAAACATCTCATGGACAAACACATTGGACTGAAACTAAAAATAAATCAACATATTGAACATGATCTATAAATAGAATAGGAATGAAATTGGAAAAATGCTTTTTCAGAATTTTACTGTAAAGGTCTCACTTGGGACATTTTGGGAAAAGGCTACCTCTGAGTCTCAGTGATATAGAATTGTTAAATATTTGTTTGACTTTGAGTGGATCTAGAAAACTAGAAGCCATGGCACCAATAATTTTTCTTTAAAGCCACAGGGAAGGAACTTATTTTATAACAGTTTTGCTTTCCCTCATAATTATTTTGGGTTCACTCTCAATAGATTTTTTAATAACTTATGGAAATCAACCATGGTTTTTCAAGAGTTGAATTATGTTATTTGTGGTAAAACCATAGGAACCACAAAATATGCCATGCTTTAGTACAGTAGCCATATTTTAACCATGATATTTGGGGTAAAAAAAAAATAGAAATACTTAAAACCAAACCTGTGGTTATAAAAATCTGGAATAAAAAAATAAATAAAAAATAAATATATATATGTATACTGTAGTTAGCATGGGTTTTTTTTGGCAGGATGATTATAACATTTATTACCATAGTTTTGGTTTTCTGGTATTATAATATTGCTCTACTTTAAATATAATGATACAAATATGCTTACTGTAGTAAAAGCATGCTATATTTTGTGGTTATGGTTTTTCTATAAACACTATAGTTACTATAGTAAAGCCAGGGGAAATGTTGTGGTCACTATGGATTTAATACAAATACCATAGTTCAACTTACAAAGCATGACTCATTTTCACAAATAATGGACAAAGCTCTTGTAAGGGAATGCAAAACTATTGAATTAATTATCTCCATCCTCTAAGACGCTCTGTAGTTCCTAATAACTTCATCTTTAATAAAAAATCACCCCAAAATCAAAAAGAATTAAGATACCATATTTTACATAAATAAAATGAAGTTCATCAGGACCATTAAGATTTTTTTGTATCGTAATTGTTTTAATGACAACTAAGCACATTCTCATTAACGCAATACCGAAAAAAATATTATTATGCAAATTGTTTAGTATTTATCCATCATGGTAGTATTTGTTTAACCGACTGTAAATTAGGTTGATTTGAATACTAATAAAAATAATAATTGTATTACAGTAATGTTTGTTTAATAAAGGGAATTACAAACAAACAAAAACAAAATTCAAAATAAAGGTGCATTATGGAACTTGCTTAATTGTCATGAAAATAATGTCACAATACAATTAATAGTATATATTTTTAAATGGACATTATATATATATATATATATATATAAATGATCTTGATTTTGTGGTAAAATGTGACCTGGACGTGTGTTTCATGGGATTTACCCAAATGCACAACATGAAGAGCAAGTAAATCACAGTGTTGCAGTGTTAATATTGCTTCTTTTTTTCTTCTTCTTTTTTTTTTTTTCTGTCGTTCTAAAATGAAACACTTCGTTTCCAAAGACAGGTTATGTAGATGTCAATTTGTAAAGTTCTCTCTCCAACTTGAAAGCTGTGCTTTATATGAGTGTAACGTATGTGTGAATGGAGAAACCGCACAGTGAAATATTTCTTTGACATCATGTATCGATCATTTTATACTCTATTTTTATTGTCACACTGCATCATTTTTTGACCCCTTATTGTAGTTTACTGTTTAGTGGAAAGCACGAGCTTTCACAACAGAATACACAAGTTGAAAATTGGAAATGAAAGACAATTAAATGTTTTCAACAAACCAGCAAAATCAAGCACAATATTCTTATGATGTAGCCTATTTGAAACAGTTCATCCTGTACAATTCATGTGAATTTATTCATGTATTTGAAGATTATTTGTATTTTATTTGATGTGTATGTGTGTGAGAGAGAGTGTGTGTATATGAGTGTGTGTGTGTGTGTGTGTGTGTGTGTGTGAGAGAGTGTGTATGAGCGTGTATGTGTGTGTGAGTGTGTGTGTGTATGTGAGTGAGTGAGTGAGTGAGTGTGTGCGCGTGTGTGTATGTGAGAGTGTGTGTGTGTGTCTGTGAGAGTGTGTGTTTGTATTTGTGAGAGTGTGTATGAGCGTGTGTGTGTGTGTGTTTGTATTTGTGTGTGTGTGTGTGTATGTGAGCGAGTGAGTGTGTATGAGTGTGTGTGTGTTTGTATTTGTGAGAGTGTGTATGAGCGTGTGTGTATGTGAGAGTTTGTGTGTGTTTGTATTTGTGAGAGTGTGTATGAGCGTGTGTGTGTATGAGCATGTGTATGAGCATGTGTGTATGTGAGAGCGCGCGCGTGTGTGTGTGTGCGTGTGCACGTGCATATGCGCCTTTGTGCTTGACAGAAGAGCAAGAGACATGTAGGTAAAAAAGTTAAAGGAATAGTTCAGTCAAAAATAAATAATTTCCTTACTGTCTCCAAGTCATTATGATTCAAATAATTGCAAAATTATTCAATTAAAAAAAATCCAACGGCTTTGATATTAACATAATTAAGGTGAACCCTGAACTATCACTTTAATGTGAGATGGATGTGGAAAGCAGAAAAATGCCACTTGAGCATTTGTGCAATATATGTGCTATTGTTTTATGATGTTCTTGTAATTTAATGTTCTTGTGAGTGTCTGTATATGTACATTATTTTTAAAACCGCCCTCATTATATTAACTCAATATTTGTATTACATATTCTGTTTTTTCTTGAGCTTTCCATTGTAAGCACTTACTGAATGTTATTATCTGAAATCAGATTTGTTCAGTTCTCCCCTTTTGAACAAGTATTTTAATAAAAATGTTCATATATTAAATTAAATCATGATCATGAATAATGCCTCCTAATGTCATTACAGAGTTTATTTATTGCTTTTCCAGTGGCGTTCTGGGAATATTCTGTTTTGATTATAACAGAACGGCTTAAAGGTGTGGACGTAAAAGTACCTAAAGCCAAATAAAGTTCTGTCCATCTCTGTTCAGTCTGCTCTAATGCTGCAGCTCACCTCACAACAAAACATCTACTGAAATCATTCATGTTTTTAAGACATATGGTCATTTTCCCAATAGAGGAGATGCATGTTTCTCATGTTTTTAGGTGCTATTTGACACTTTCATGAAATTCTGTCAAAAACAAGTGAAATATTTATCTCAAAATTGTACAAAATCAAATCTCTTGATTAAGATCCTCTAAATAAATGAGTTTAGAATAAATGTTCTACATGACTGACCTCACATTTCAAGGGCAAGTAAACTAGGAAAAACGAACAAGTCTCAATTTTCATTTTGTTTTGTGATATTTTTCATGTTTAATCATCACATCCAGTGTGATCTCACGAGTATTCGTAGCTATTCTTATGTAAAATGCGTTTCAGGCACACATACATTTGTGTACATTTCAACATCGACAGCTTCTAAAACATAAATCATTTTACGCATGGAAAACTTTAGAGAATGTTTACAAATCCTTAAATTGAATTTATGAAATGTATTTTATTGTATTTATTAGTCAATGAGATGAATGAAATGTCCAATGTCATCATATTCATTTAACACAGTTAAATAATTGACTTAATTTGACATTATAACTTTTCTATTCATTCCATTCTGTGTGATTTCTGGTGCCGTATTCAGCTCGTTCAAAGGATTATATCCAACCTAGTCTCATAGAATGAATGTCACTATGTCACTATAACTATTTTTTTGCAAACTGACTTTTACGTGCCGAATTCTACATTCCGCTGCAGTTTCCTGGTCAAATGAACACTAGACACTCTACAACAATTGTGTGCTTTATTCATTTCACACTATTCACAACTACAATGGCTGATTATGACTGTATAAATGCTTATTTTTTGCTTTAAACTGCAAAACCTATCTAAACACTTTTAATACAATGCATCATTTGAAAAAAAAAAAAAAAATTGTAACGCTTGTATTACAGACCCAGATAACTTTATACACATATCCAATGTGTTTAGCCTCTGCAGTAGCTCTCCAGATAAAGTTGTAGACCAATGATTTATTAATGATGGAAGATGCTCCATTTTAGTGTAGTGTGCAGCGTTTAATCGTTCTGTTTTAATAGACACATTAAAGAGATGGATGGGAATATCTGGGGTGGCTTTAGACTGGTTTGCTTCCTATTTGTGAAATAGGAAATTTGCATTGTCTGTTGGATGAGATGTCCTCCTCTTAAACAATAAATTGTGGTGTTCCGCAAGGATCCCTGTTAGGGCCAATTTTCTTTTCTCTATATGTGTTACCTCTTGGTTCTGTGTTTCAAATATACAATATTAATTTTCATAGCTATGCAGATGTCCTACAGTTATATTTGTCGTTGAATCCCAATGATCTGTCTAATTTAAATGTTTTCAAGAGTGTATAATACATATAAAAAAATGGATGGCATGTCATTTTCTGTAGTTAAATTTTGATAAAAGAGAGGTTGTCATAATCAGACATAAAATCAGATTGAGACAGCACTTAATCAAGTGGTCCCGAATATTCAGCAGGTGGTGAGAAATTGGAGCGTGTATTATGACACAAATTAAAATTTGGAATATCATGTCAGGAAGTTAGTTCAGTCTTGTTTTTATCAGTTCAGGAACATTTCCATGGTTAAACATGTTTTGAGTTTTAGGGATACAAAGAAGCTTATTCATTCTTTTATTTACACCTTGAATATTGTATTGCACTGTTCCCTTTACAAAAAGCTTCACTTTGATGCTGCGCTGCTAAGCGCTATGGGGAAACAATCTTATTGTGAGCTGCTCTGAACATATGTGTAACACGTCAATGAAATTGACTGGAATTTATAGCCTCGGTTGGTGAGATCATTGGACGCACCTGTGGCCAGGCTATAAATAGGAGGCGTCACCAGAGTGTCGTCAGACATTTTTCTTCAGAGCTTTCTCTCTGTGTGTTTTCACAAAACTCTTGTTAGAAATTTGTTAAAAAAAATCTAAGTCTTTTCCTTCCTTCTCTCTTTTATATATATATATAAAAAAAGAAAAAGAAAGGGGAAAATGGCGGAAAAACAGGGCAAACAATGCGTGTTTCCTTGTCAGCGTTCTATGTCTGACAAGGACACGCATCAATTTTGCTTTGTTTGCTTGGGGGAAGAGCACGCTACTCTCGCGTTGGAACAGGGCGGGTGCGCGCATTGCGACCTACTTTCGGTCGGGATGCTTCACGCTCGCCTTGCTTACTTCCGAGAGCCGGCACCCACACTTCATTCGTGGGGCTCTCGCATGGATCTGGCTGAGGAGCGAGAGACGGGTTCGCCCCTTTCGCTCGCTCTCTCCCCAGATCCTGCTGGTCCCTCGCGTGATCCTGAAGCGTGCTTCGGCGCCTCTTCAGTTTGCGAGGTGGACCTCCATTCCCTTGGATCAGATTCCGAGTTAACCGCATCTGAGCGCTCCAATCGCGATTCTAAATCTTCGGAGGAGCTGCTCGATGTGACTACTCGCGCGGTGGCCAGACTTAAAATAGATTGGCCACGTGACCAAGTTCCCCCCAAGCACTCTAAGTTAGAAGACAGATTTCTGTCTGGTGACCAAGGGAAGGGAACACCTCATCAGTCCCTTCCCTTCTTTGATGATCTCCACGACGAGCTTTCTCGTTCTTGGAATAAACCTTATACCTCACGCATTCACGTGCCCTCCACGTCAGTATATTCGACTATCGTGGGCGCTGAGGCGCGAGGGTATTTAAAGATGCCACAGGTCGAAGAGACACTTGCGGGTTATCTCTCGCCGGGTTTGGCATCGTCGCTTAAGAAATCTGCTCTCCCCTCTAAGCCATGCAGGGTAACCTCCATGCTGGTTGGGAAAGCATATCAAGCGGCGGGTCAGGCTGGTGCTGTGCTGCACACCATGGCTGTCTTGCAGGCGTACCAGGCTGACCTACTAAAAGACTTGAGTGCTGGAAGAGACCTCGACGACGAAGCTTTTTCTGAACTTCGTCGAGCTGCGGATTTGTCTCTCCGTGCCACCAAGCAGTCAGCCCGTGCTATTGGCCGGTCTATGTCCGCTTTGGTCAGCACTGAGAGGCACTTATGGCTTAATCTATCCGGCATCAAGGATAAGGACAGAGTTTTCCTCCTTGATGCCCCAGTTTCGCCTTCTGGTCTCTTTGGAGACGCCATGAATTCGGTTATCTCCAGATTCCAGGAGGCGAAAAGCCATGAGGAAGCCTTTGGGCAATTTCTTCCTCGTTGCACTCAGGGGGCGAGGCCGTCGGTCACCCAGTCTCGCCCTGATTCTGTTAGGAGGGAGGTTCAAAAACAGAGCGTGGCAAGTCGTGCTCCCCCTCGCAGTGATTGGGGATAGGCTCGTCGCCCTCAGCAACCTCCCAAACAAGACCTCAGGGCTTGTATCTCCAAGAGAAAGAAGCCCTGATGGTCCTGTATCCAACCCTGTGAGGGTAGTTCCCTTCGGGACGGGGCGCGTTTATCATTCACTTCGGCCCTCCCGATACCCTCACGAAACCTCTTCACTCCTGCCACCCTTGGTGTTTCGGGTGACAGAGGTTTCCAACAAGATGTTGAATGTACCGTTGCTCCCTGCCATAATCCAGGACACGGAACATTCGACACCCCCCTCGACAGGAAGTCTTGAAATTAGTTCCCATCTCAGAGAACCTGGCAGCGTGGAAACTTCTGCCAGGTATTTCTATGTGGGTTCTAAAACAGTAGAAAAAGCTTGCCGCCCTCCGAGCTTCAACGGCGTGGTTTCCACTACCGTAAGCCCGGAACAGGCATGTCTACTTCAGGTAGAACTGCAAAATCTCTTGGAAAAAAGGGGCCATAGAACTTGTTCCCCTTCCAGAGAAAAAAAGTCAGGCTATTACAGCAGATACTTCCTGGTCCGGCCTAGCCCTATCACCCCGCACATTCACGAAATGCATGGATGCAGCACTGGCTCCTTTGCGACTCCAGGGCATCCGCATTCTGAATTATCTAGACGACTGACTGATCCTAGCCCAGTCTCAGAAACTGGCAGTTCAGCACAGGGATATCGTCTTGGCTCATCTAGGTTCCCTGGGTCCGAGACTCAACGCCAAAGGAGCGTTCTTTCCCCGACCCAGAAAATTTCCTATTTAGGGGTCATATGGAATTTGATCACGGTGCAGGCACAGTTGTCTCCCGCTCGTGTCATCTCCACTCAGAACCCCCTGAGCAATCTCAGGCTAGGTCAAGGTTGCACTGTTCTTCAGTATCAACGAATATTAGGTCTCATGGCGTCTGCATCCACGGTGATTCCTTTGGGCCTTCTCCGTATGAGACCGTTTCAGCTGTGGCTAAAAGCCAGGGGGTTTCATCCAAGGGCCAGTCCCCTCAGGCAAATAAGGGTTACGCGCCCAGTGCTTCGTTCCCTTTCTATGTGGTTCAGACCCCGGTTCTTACCTTGGGTCCCACTCTAGGTGCGTCTTGTCGTCGCAGGCTGCTAACGACAGACGCCTCCCTGACGGGCTGGGTAGCGGCCTTAAGTGGTCGTCCGGCTTAAAGGGATAGGAGGGTCGTCAGTTCGGTTGTCACAGTCTCGAGCTTATGGCCGTATTTCTGGCCCTGAAATACTTCCTCCTGAGGCTGCCATGTCTTGGTGCGGGTGGGCAATACAGTGGTAGCCTCTTACATAAACCATCGGGGGATCCACGTTCACGTCAGCTGAATTTCTGGCACGTTCGATCCTCCTTGGGGCCCAGGGCAGCTCAGGGCATTTTCGTCCCTGGATGCCCGTGTGTGTGTGGGAGCAGATTTACTAATCTAGGGTAGAAGAGGACCTCTTCGCCTCTATGACAGCGCAATGTCTCCTCTACTTCTCCCTAAGTCACCCAGCCCCCTTGGGTCTGGGCTCAAAGGCACTTACGTGTCCCCCGGTTCTTCTGCTTCCGGGAGTCTTGGTAAGGTTCGCCAGCAAGGGTCTTGCCTCCCTTTAATGGCGCTGCGCTGGCCGAACAGGATATGTTTCTCGAATTCCTCTCCTTGACGGCTCGCCATGGGCGATTCCGGACAGGAAGGACCTTCTCATCACTGGTCCGAATTGTGAAAACTCTCATGCTTGGCCCCTAAGGGTACCAACTGAGGTTCACAGGGCTTTCTATTGAAGTTTCCGAGAACATTTCAAGTGCTACGGCTCCCTCCACTTGGAACTGATCTGGGTAGATTTTACAGGGCAGAAGAGGACCTCTTCGCCTCTTTTAATAGCGCAATGTCTCCTCAAAGTTCATATTACAGAACCAGCTAACTGCCAGTTTGCTTCAGTTCTGGATTTTCTGTAGAAAGAACTGTCAGCAGGCACTTGCCTCGCCACTGCCAGGTTCTATGTGGCTTCCATATTTGCCATGCCTTGGTGGGCAGGGTGCCCCCTAAGAGTCGTCCTTGCTAGGACCTCTTCACAGGGTAAGACCCCTTTTTAGACCTCTAGAGTCAGCGTTTGGTAGACTTCTGACTCTCAGGATGGTTTTTCTTATGGCAATTACGTCTCTAAGGAGACTTGGGTACCTACAGGCTCTGTCTGTTTTGCCGGCCTGTTTAGAGTTTGCCCCAGAATGACCAAAAGCATTCTTTGCACCCTCACCCTAACTACCTGCCCAAGGTGTCTTTAGCGTCCCTTGGCCGGTTATTTTCTAAGCCTTCTGCTCCCTGCCGTTTGTAACGCCGGAGCAGCTAAGACTTCTCAGACTCTGTCCAGTCTGTACCCTTCAGACTTATGTCCACCGCTTTTGCTAATGGCGTAAAGTCAGGGCAGCAATTCTTCACTTGGAAGCCATGACCGGGGGGCGGTCACTTCCTGGCAGACTATGTCACTTTGGGTGAGGTACATTTTTGCCCCGGCCTACGAGGCGCGCGGTCAAGCTTCGCCAGTAGGTTTTAGGGCGCACTCTACCAGAAGGCTGTTCTCCTTTAAAGCCTCGGCTAGAGGCCTCTCTCTGCAGCAAGTTTGTGATGCGGCAGGCTGGTCCTCCCCGCACACATTCATCTGGTTTCATGCTCATGTTTCTAGATGTTCATGCTACCCCGGGCTCTTATGCCCTTGGGTCGACATCTACACTCATGTCTACGCAAGTTTGTGATGCGGCAGGCTGGTCACCTCCGCACACATTCTTCAGGATCTATGGTTTGGCTAGATGCTCCTGCTACCCCGGTATGCCCTTGGGTCGACATCTACGCTAATGTCTAAGCAAATTTGTGCACACATTCATTAGATTCTATAGTTTGGATGTCCAGGCTACTCCGGGTTTTTACGCCCTCGAGTCGACATCTCAAACTCATGCAGGAACAAGTTTGTGACGTGGCGGGCTGGTCCTCTCCACGCACATTCTACAATTTTCTACATGGGCTAGGATGTTTTTGCTACCCCGGACTATGTCCTTGGGTCGACATCCCAGGCTCATGCCAAATCCAAGTTCATGGTACGAACTTTTGAGTTAGAGCCCTTGGGTCGGCTTCTCAAACTCATCTTTGACTTTGTGGGCTAGATGCTCCGCTACTCCGGACTCTTATGTCTTTGAGTCGACATCTCAAGCTTATGTCTAACCAGGTTTGTGATACGGCAGGCTAGTCCTTTCCGCACACACTCTTCGGATTTTATGGTGTTAGATGTTCTGCTACTCCGGGCTTATGCCCTTGAGTCGACATCTCAAGCTCATGTCTGGAACCTCTCGCGTTCTGTGAAAACACTTCACAACGATCAGGGGTCCGGACAGCCCCAGTGCGGCGGCGTGGGCATTTCGTTCCCCATAGCGCTTAGCAGCGCAGCATCAAAGTGAAGCTTTTTGTAAAGGGAACGTCTCGGGTTACTTGTGTAACCCTTGTTCCCTGAAAAAAGCGGAACGAGATGCTGCGCTTCTTTTGCCGCACTGGGACGTCCCAGGACCGCTCTTCAGAAAAATAATCTGACGACACTCTGGTGACGCCTCCTATTTATAGCCTGGCCACAGGTGCGTCCAATGATCTCACCAACCGAGGCTATAAATTCCAGTCAATTTCATTGACGTGTTACATATATGTTCAGAGCAGCTCACAATAAGATTGTTTCCCCATAGCGCTTAGCAGCGCAGCATCTCAAATTATTAAGGAGAGTAGACTACTCTTAAGCATGCGATTTGAATACATCATGGAAACGTGCAATTAACGAGAATAAAATAAAAGATATTATTTGTTAAAAAAATATATACATTATTTTGTAACACTTTACAATAAGGTTCTATTTGTTAACATTCACAACATTAATTAACATCCATCCATCTTCTTAAGCCGCTTGTCCGATATAGGGCCACGGGTAGTGCTGGAGCCTATCCCAGCTGTGTCGGGCCGAAGGCAGGGAAACACCCCAGACAGGAGGCCAGTCCATCACAGAGCATTAATTAACATGAACTAACATTGAACAATACGTTTACAATAATCTTTCATCTTAGTTCATGTTAATTTCAACATATACTAATACATTATTAAAATTAAAAGTTGTATTTGTTAACATTAATGTTCTATGAACTAACAATGAACAATTTTTTTTTTTTTTATTAGGCTTACATTATCTAACATTAACAAAGATGAATAAATGCTGTAGAGGTATTGTTAATTGTTAGTTCATGATACCTAATGCATTTACTAATTTTAATAAATGGAACCTTATTGTAAATGTTACCGAGGCATGCATATATTTATATATATATATATATATATTTAACAAGACAATATACTGCGTGTAATTTTCAGTAAAACATTTTAAATATATATATTTAGATGTAAAAATTATAATATTACCATATCGTTAGTAATAGAAATGTATATTATGTTTAACAATACAATACATGCAATTTTACGGTAAACAATAGTTCGGTGAAATAATTCCCTGCATGACCAATCACAATGCATTGTTTAATTGAAACAGATATGCCTATTTATTTTTTAGATCAGTTGTTTTCATTGGGCTGTTCTCCACATATGTTACCCTGATGCTGTTTGGTGTTTGTGTGAGTGACACTGCACACTCTCTACATGTGTATTAATTCATTAAGTCTTGATGAATGTTTAGTCATCATGTGGTCTTCTATTGTAGCTATGGTGTTTAACAATACAGAAAAAAAAATATATATATATATTTTTATAGTTACAGAAGTTTGGTATATTGAGTTTATATAATTGAAATGGTAGTGAACTGTAAAATGTTCAGGCATCAAAATGACATCCCATAATGCCTGAAACATGGTCAATGTATATTTACTGAGCATTTCTGGCAACCACAGCTGCCAGTATTTTATTGTAAAATTTACTTGGTAAAATTACATATACTGTATTTTTTTTTTTTAACTAATGATTTTTTTTTTTACTGTAGCATTTTTACATTATTTTTCAGTTAAATAAAAAATATATATATATATATAAAATTAGTATATATATATATATATATATGTATATATATGTATATATGTATATATATATATATATATATATATATATATATATATATATATATATATATATATATATATATACACACTGCAACAAACTACCTCACACTAAAAATAACAAAAAAAACAAAACATTATAGATATATATAACATAGATAAATTAACAATTACTGATTTTTATCCATAGTTGATTCAGGGAAATGTAACATCAAAACAATGTTGAAGGATGTGCAGGTAACCTCCTCGTGGTTGCTATAACGTGGTTCTCGCTCTTGGTGGGACGCGTGGTGAGTTGTGCGTGAATGCTGTGGAGAATAGAGTGGTCCTCCACAGGCGCTACATCTCCGCGGTAATGCACTCAACAAGCCACGTGATAAGATGCGCGGATTGACGGTCTCAGACGCGGAGGCAACTGAGATTCACCACCCGGATTCAGGCAAGTCACTACGCCACCACGAGGACTTAGAGTGCAATGGGAATTGGGCGTTACAAATTGGGGAGAAAATAAAAAAAATATGTAAATAAAACCGCAAGTCGGACGGCTATTCTCAATTGTAAGTGATACAAAGTTGTTCCTTGTGCTTAAATGTTGCTTGTTTAACTAAACAGAGTAGATTATTTCCACGGTTGTCATTATAATGTCATACTGTATATTCGGGTCACAGGTCAATACCCGCATCCCCGGATGAAATATGTCTGAAATCTATTCATACCACTTGCGTATACCACCCGACAAGTGAGTCCTTCATCAAATACAGTTCATACTTGAAAGTATGCGATATTGATTAAAGGACAGGTCTTGAAACCTATTGAGACAGCATAAACGTGGACTTGGTCTGTATCTGGTCTCAGCTTATTGTCTCAGACAAGATCGCGGTCAATTCCCAACATACTAATGGTGATAATTACCTCAGCCACATATTGACCAGTATCTTCACTATTACAGAGAATACGCAAGACTTGACAAGTCTCAGTGTTTGAAATCAATGCTGCAATAAATTCAGCTTTTTCCATATTTCAGTTCATTAAAATGGAGCCGGATTCAACAGGTCGGTCTTGGTCTAGGGGTTAAGTCTGGTCTTGCTTCCAATTCTGGAGCAGAGACATTTAAGTGCATAGAAGGAAGGATTACACTTACTGTTTCAATCAAAAAAGACTCTCGACTCACTCACGTAAATGTGCAGTGACAGCAAGAGTTGGCATTTTACAGCATCTGCGCTCTTGGACTATTTCTGGAAAGAGACACATTTTACCCAGTCTGTCATGTGTATGTCATTGAACAGCAAACTGGGTCACAGTTATAGAGAAGATAATAACCTTGCCTTAGGAAAAGAGTGTGTGTATGTATGTTTTGAGTATATGTGTGTGGGCAGAGTTGTGTCTCAATGAGTTTGCATGCACTGCAGTTGGTATTAATTGTGTATTATTGTGTTTTCAGCCTGAAGTGGTGTATAATGATCCTCTAGTATGTACAGTATGCTTGCTGATACCTATAAACAACCTTCATGCAGTTTGTTTTAACAGTTCTGCTGTAAGCAATGTAAATAGAGATGTGCTATAAAAGTGGGTGGATGTTGTGTTATATATCAACCTGCAAACTTTTATGCCGTTTATGTTGATTATGAAAAACTTTTTTATGAACAGTATAAATTTTTCCAATAGTTCTTTTGATTTAGGTAATAAAATCGGTCTGTTCTTACCAAAATTCAAATCACTGCCCCCAGAGGCCAAAGCTGGAAATGTTGTTAAACATTTGGGCACATGTGAACTCAAGCTTGTGCCAAAATCGAATTGTATTTTTACTTGTAAATTATACAATTAATACAGTCAACTGTATAAATGTAATTTTAAAGGGAAAATGTAACCTTGTACTTAGACTTATTGTTTATTTGAATACGTTTACTTCCTGGTTTCACAGTCACTGAGATTGTTTGCACAACACATTACCAGTAGCACCACAGGGAAATACATTCATGCTTGAATTGATGCACAAATGTCTGATGAGGGATTGTGCTTGTCAGTTATTTGGCAGAATGGGTCGATTTCAGGGTACATGAACTTTCAAAAACACAGTGTTTTGTATTAAATTATAGCAGGAACCAATACCCTGTGACATTAGAATGTCTTGATGTTAAAAAAGTTGAGTAACATAGTTTTGGACATATGGATGTTATATCTTGTCTGGCGAGGAAGGGGTTGCAGTAAAAGCCCTGAAATGCCCTAGCCCTAGAGGAGTACCAAGGAACATTAATGGCCTTATTTTCTTGGTGTTGTACAGTATTATGCAACAGGACTGGACGGTTATTGTAATGTTGTCCACAAAGGTGCACTGCTCATCCAGAGTGACACAAATAATTATAACTCACATGGAAGCATCAACTATGTCAGCATCAATGGAGAGAGACTGAATGAGTGAGATCTTGACTGGGAGAACAGAGGGGGGGTTATGTCTTGCCTTGATGTGATACGTTGACATTTAATTTGATATGTCAGAGAGGCATGCAGAGATACTTGATGATACCGTGGATGAAGAGACAGAGGGGGAAATGGAATGTCAAATTGAGTGTCATCAACATAGCAGTTATAACAGAAATTATGCTGAGGTTTAGAGAAAAGCAAGAGTCTCAGCACTGAACCCTGTGGTACCCCTTTGGTTTGGGTACAGGGTTATGAGACTAAGCCTTTCGAGATGATTTATCATCCAGATAGGATATCCAGATAGGATATCCAGATAGGGTATGCAACAAGAAAGCATTCACATATGGAAATCTAGCGTGGAGATTCAGTAAAATCGGTTCAGAGTTAGTCAGTGGCCACCAGCACTGAAGGTCGATTGAAATGGTCCAGCCAGTTTTTTATTTCTCAATGAGAACCTTGATGATGGGTAGTGGCACCACGGGAACCAGAGAGTAGTTTTGAGGTGATCTTTTCTTACACACTTCAGAGAGTAGAGAGAGCTGTTTCGGGGAATCTTTTGAAGCTCCTTATGTCACTAAAGGGGCTTCCACGTGACTTGAGACAGTGTTGCTGAATACACTAAACTATGAAATGAAGCGTCAGTGTTGCCTTCGGTGCTGCATTGTGCTTCTGTCAATTGTTGTAATGCGCCATTTAAAGTTCAAACAATTTCAACATTGAACCCTTTGCTGCTGTCCTTTTTAAGCTGTAGTCAATGATTAATAGCAAATTTGCACAAGTCCAAAGTCTTTGCAGTGACAGGTCTAAATTTGCACCAAAGTGATTTTCACACTTTTTAGCCTCACTAGTCATGATCAATGCTTGGGTAGGTGTTTGGAACTGTTGCTTCCCAAGATATAAGCTACTCATTACGTAAACTATGGTCAAACTAATACTTTTTTATGTTGTTAGCTACATTACAAGCTACTAACGAAACTTTATTGGTGCTATTTAAAGATTGCAGAATTCAGTAATGTCACTTGATAATTATATTTGTAAATATAGTGTCATTCCCTTTTTTGGTGACATACCCAGATTTATGTTCTCTGGTAATAAGTTTTACATTCCTTCAGATTAAGTTTTGTGTTCCCTTGCAATAGTTTGTGTTAGCTCACATTATTCTGGGTTCCCCTGCACAACATTTATCCATTCCCTACAAAAATTAACCATGCTTTTACTATGGTGACCATAGTTGAACCATGGTTTTTGTGATATTACACTGCTACCTATTGATGAAAATGTAGCTTTATCTGGAAAAGCTTCACTATTGAAAATAGTTGACCTACTGTCACACTACAGAAAAAATTTAGTTAAGTTAGAAGCATCGCTAGTTTTAGTTACAGTAACTACTCCCCTTCAATGCTAATTTATGTCTTTTACACTACAAAGCAACAAGTAATCATTTAAAACTGAGATATTAAATATCTAATTATTTTTATTAAATACGTTTCCGAGCATCCACAGTATGCAATATCCTAATGTAAACAACTCTTATTACTTTACAATACTAAGTCCAAATACATGTTTTCAATGTTTACTTTGTACACCTCCAACTGTCTTGCCTTTTAAACTTGTAAAATCGGCCCTCCGTGGTGTTTTCTTCAACGTTCGACATGTAAAGGGCATATGGACTGCACTGTATACCTGTACTAACTAAATACTGTGATTCCAAAAAATATAAAATGGTAAGATATAATCTTGAAGCTAATTTCAATACATACTGCAGTGTGGTGCTACTAATACAATTATACAGGATGTGACTTTTTTTCAATGAAATCAGTAATAATTTGACAATGAATCAAATTGAAATCTTGAAATGGCCATGTGTAGTCTCTAAACAGTGGAAGCATGTAATTTAATTATATAATATGCAGTCTACACATGCTGCACGCTTCAGAATGAACAACAGGTTCTACTCTGCTCCATTGTGGGGTAAGTTACTTTCAAAAAATTCAACCACTACTGATTAATAATTACTTATGTAAAAATTTAAATTAAATTACTTTACTAATTACTTAATGTGGAAAGTAATTAGATTAATAATTACTTTATTTTGAAGTTACCTTTTAAAACCAATCAAACCTGCAAAAAAAAAAAAAAAATGAATATGGCACTAATAGCTTTTAGTACTTTAAATAAAAAAAATACAGCAATATGACAGACAGCAACTTAGCTAAAGAGATCCAGTGCATTTCTAAAAATGCAACTTAACTTTCTAATCTCAAGTATGCTGTAGTAGTATCTTCAGGTGTGTGTCCCCGCTATCTACAACCTTCATAGCTGTGTGTGGCATGTATGTGTACAGTAAGCTTGTTTACCTGTGTTGTGTTGGACAGAAAATTGCTTATTCAAGGGGAAAGACACAGCGGAGACCACACCCTGCCCGAAGGGGAGGTAACATGTGGAGAATACATCACATGGACTTACCAACCGGCAGAATCGAATGTGGAAGAAGTCCTACAAGGAGGGGAGGAGCTCTACAAGTGCATTTCCTGCATGACTACTGTGGTGTTTAACATAATATTATACTGTTAAGGTAGAAAGAAAGGTTCGTGTAAGTTTATGGGATTTGTTTTTTTAAGAGATGCTTAAATGTAATTTGTCAATTATTTGTTTGAAGCCTGTGAATGGCTATTGAATGCAGAATGCCCGCTTGCCCGCGTGTCCAAATAGCACATATCCTTCCATCTCCAAAATGAGAAAAGTCAAGTATTGATGTGCAGCCTTCACCTCTGACATGTGTAAACAGCTATGGAGTCTGTCTAATACACGAATGGTGCCAGAGGCTCATTTGACTGACTGCAATGGAGATGAATTAATAGATCCAAACGGATCCAAATGAATGAGGTGTCAAATCGTCCAGCTTATTGAGGAGAGTTCTGCTATGACTGAACGATCTGGTGAAAAAACCCATAAACTCAGCAATGACAAGGAATCAGTGGGTTCATTTCTCTGGGTCTTAATGTTATAAAGAATTGAGGAGGGCTCTTTTGACTTGGGCTAGCAAGCAGCCTTTAAGTATCACCCTGTCAACTGCCTAGCCATAAAAACGTATAGCAACTCAACCCAAGAGAAGCAAAAACATTCCGTTAATTTTCATTATTTATAGTAAAGAGCCATTCTGCCCAATCGTGTCTGATGTCTGTCTCTCTGTCTGTGTCTCTCTTTCTAAAAGTGTATCAGAGATACTTCTGGAAAAAAAAAATCCATATTCAGGATTTGCTTTGAGCGATGCATATATATATTTCATATCCCCTTAAGCAAAGATTAAAATGAAGCACAGGAGCAAAGCATTCACCTCAGTGGAAACTTACTGGCAGAACTATATTTACAGTGTAAATATACTATATATAAGCATGCCCTCTCCAATTCTAATGCCAATTCATGCCCAATGGAATAAACAGTAATTATTATGATTGCAATAAAAACTAGAACTCTTACTTGTCTACACGCTCAATTAAAACAGACTGTCTAACCAACAGTAGAAAACCAAATTATATCAGTGTGAGCAGCATGAAAATCATTCAAAAGGACATGAATGTTGCATGAAATAAAAAAAAGAGAAAAAGCATTTCCCATTCCATGAATTAAAGAGTAAAAATTCAATTCAAAATTCAAAAGGATTTATTAACAAATGAATATAATTTTAGATTCTCAACAGCCTGGATTTGCGTTATATGGACTGAAGACAGTTAATGACTATGGCCAGTTTTGAGAGTGACACTGCATTTAAATGTCAAAATGAACGTGGGAACACAAGAGTCACACCCTTAGTGATAAGCATAGCAACATTTTGGTGTGTTCCAACTTGCAAACAAGGAACATGGATGCCAACATAGATGTTTAGGCCATTTGGACAACAGAAAAGCGACCGTAGACGTTAACTTGGGATGTCCCTATACCGATACTGGTACACATACAAGTGCATACACATACAAATGTCTGGAAACAATGAACCTTTTAAAGCTCCTCTACTCATACAGTGAAAACACCGTCATGAGCATCAAGTGCACTTTTTGCAATAGATGACTGCGAAAAGAGCGCAAATGCAGATGCACACACAGAGTACATATTTAATAAAATAGCAAGTTTTGCAGTTTAATAATCTCTAAAAGTCACGCAGCGACTGGCTATTTCATAAATTTTAAAGTTATATAATATTCACTGTATTTTTACTACTAATAATAATTAATCAATGTTAATTGTATTGTGTCAATGTTTTTTGTTTTTGGCATCATTCTGAGTAAATTATAGAGACTGTTGTGTGTGAAAATCCCAGAAATACTCAAACCAGCCCAACAATCATGCCACAGTCATGTGAACATAGTTCATGTGAACATTAACTGAAGCTCCTGACCCATATATGCATGATTATATAATGCACTGCATTGCTGACACATGATTGGCTGATTTGAGTATTTCTGGGATTTTCACACACAACAGTTTCTAGAGTTGACTCCGCATCCAGGTGGATGCTGCACACATGTGGGGGTTGAGGAGAGTCCCCTGTTCACTGTGTAAAGCACTTTGAGTGTAGAGTCTGAAAAGCATGTAACATTCATTCAAAATCTACGGTAACTCAGATAACCGCTCTGTATAATTGTGGTGTGAAGAATATCATCTAAGATGTGGGTTGGCGCTGTTTTGGCAGCATAAGAGGGACCTGCAGGATATGAGGCAGGTGGTTTTAATGTTGTGGTCGATCAGTGTATAACTCCAATGACGTATTTTGGATTGTGCTGTGAGATTGTGTATAAAATCACTTCAATTGATAAAAATAATACAATATTATGTTGAAAATGTGTTATTTTTTCATTTGATTGAAGTTTTAATTAATTTGTTTAATTAAACACCATTTTGCTGATAACATTTAAATAATCTGTTGATATGGAACTTAAGAAAAAAAAAAAAAAAACAGGAATCGGACTCGGTATCGGCAAGTACTTGTACTCTTTCTCCAAAAAAATTTAAATAAATAAAATAATTATCGGGACATCCTTACCATTAACATCCGGTCATTTAAACTGGCAGAAGTCATTGAGTCGTGTTTTGAATGAATGAATGTTACATTTATATAGCGCTTTTTCAGACACTACACTCAAAGCGCTTTACACAGTGAACAGGGGACTCTCCTCAACCACCACATGTGTGCAGCATCCACCTGGATGACGTGACGACAGCCATAGTGCGCCAGTACACTCACCACACACCAGCTGTTGGTGGAGAGGAGAGAGGAGAGTTATTGAGACAATTTATGGATGGTTTTGTATAAATGCATTAAGCTGCTGCTTTTAAACAGCGTACATTATCTCTAGACTGTAATGTATGGGTTACATCTTGATCGCAGGGCTGATGGGGGAAACTACAATGGAAAGACACAAACTGAAAAATTTCTATGAGTCACAACCTCTGTTCATGTGATTTTTAAGCACCTCTGAGCTGTCAGTGATCAAAGTGTCAAAAGTGATGTCACTGCATCTAAAACTAGTTCAGGTCTGGACACAGAACACAGATTTAAAATAAATTCAAGTGTCAATACCCAAAGTGAATTGGGTTGTAGTATACACTGATGTGCTAAAACATCATGACCACTCACAGGTGAAGCGAATAACATTGATCATCTCCAAACAAGGCCGCATGTCAAGGTCTGTGTAGATTAGATGGTTAATAAACAATCAGTTCTTGTATTCAACATGTTAAATTAAGGAGAAATGGGCATAAGTAAAGACCTGAGCAACTTTGACAAGGGTCAAATTGTTATGGTCAGTCGACTGGGTCAGAGCATCTCTGAAACAGCAAGGCTTGTGGGGCGCTCCCAGTCAGCAGCGGTCAGTACCTACTGAAAGTGGTCCGAGGAGTGAACAACCACAAACTGGTAACAGGGTGTTGGGCACCCAAGACTCATTGATACCGTCTGGTCTGAACTGACAGAAGGTCTACTGTGGCACAAGTCACAGAAATTTTAATGATGGTTAAAATTCACAGTCACATAGTGCATCAAACCTTGCTGCTTATAAGGCTGCGTAGCCGCAGACCAGACAGCGTGCCCATGATGACCTGCCCGCAGTTGAAAGCACCTACAATGGGCATGCGAGCATCGTAACTGGACCTTGGAATAGACCTAAGAAGGTCACCTGGTCTGATGAGTCGCCTTTTTCTTTTACATCACGTGGACAGCCGTGTACATATGAACCATTTAACTAGGGAAGTGATAGCACCAGGATGCACTGTGAGAAGATGACAAGCCATTGGAAGGTGTGAAACCCAGGGTCTGGCCATTCATGTGGATGTCAGTTTGACACGTGTCACCTACCTAAACATTGATGCAGACCAGGTACACCCCTTCATGGCAATGGTATTCCCTGATAGCAGTGACCTCTTTCAGCAGGATAATGCACTGCCACACTGCACACATTGTTCGAGAATGGTTTGAGGAACATGATGAGAGTTCAAGGTGTTGCCCTGACCTCCAGATTCCCCAAATCTCAATCCGATTGAGCATCTGTGGGATGTGCAGTCTGATCCATGGCCAGCATATTAGGATAGTGGTAATAATGTTTTGGCTCATCGATGTATGGTTGTCACTTCCATAAATAACCATTCTAAATTATAAATGCTAAATAAAAAATAAAAAATAAAAAAAAATAATTCAGCATCAATTAGTTTTTTTTTTTTTTGTGTTTTTTTTTGCATTTGTTTTTTTTTTTTTTTTGCATTTGTTTGCTTTGTTCAAAACGAAGTGTAGACAAGTATTTTTTATTTTATTTAAATTAATATTTCTTGTCATAAAAAAATACTGTATATAATATAGTTAAGATGTGAGCAAATGGTTTGTCTGTGTGGAGTGGAGGGGGGCAGGGCCGGGCTGGAATGTCGCACGCCCAATTGGCCTGATGGGGCGCGCGAGGGATAAAGGCAACCGGTGACGATGGTTCAAGAGAGAGAGAAAATTACAAATGGCTGCCCTGTATGTGTTCATGTTTGTGTTTTGGGTTTAAGTTTTCATTAAATTATTATTTATATTGACAAGCCGGTTCTCGCCTCCTCGTTCCCCATCTTAACCCACTTTACAGTCTGCTGTACTGCTTTTGTTTTAATAGCTGTAAAAAACAAATGAAGAAATAATATCAGCAGTCCGGTTTGCCGGAGTGTGTGTGTGTGTGTGTGTGTGTGTGTGTGTGTGTGTGTGTGTGTGTGTGTGTGTGTGTGTGTGAGACACGCACTTATGTAAACAGACTTTGCTGCGCGCATCAGATAATCATGCTCGATCAGCATGTTTTCACTGTGAGTATATGAGTTTTAAACTGTTATCGCGGTGCTTTTGCAATAGTTTGGCTGTCAAAAAACAAATGTATTATATGCCTGATAAGACTGTTTGAGCTGCTGTTTGTGTGAATGAAAACCACATCTGCACCTAATTAGCAGATGTGGCTGCATGCATGGTAAGATCACGTTTACAAGCTGTGAACTGTTATCATGGTACTTTGGTGACAATTTGGCTGTTTGTTACATAAAAAAAACATATTACATGCTTGAAAAGACTCTTTGAGTAGCTGTTTGTATGGCAAATGACAACCACTACTAATGTAAACAAATGGCAGAACGCATCGGAGGAAAATCACGTTTAATGTATTAACTGTGCTTATAAGAGCTGTAAACTTTTTATCATGCTACTTTGGTGATGAGTTGGATATATGTATATAAAATAAACTGTGGTTCTGTGGTTTAAAAGACTGTATGAGTAACTGTTTGAGCAAATAAAAACTACAGCCTGTGTCGGCATGAAAGTGATTAGAATCAGGCTGCTTGTAACGTAACTGGCTGTTGCAGAAACACATATGTGTGACGCTACTCTGCGGGGCCCAGTTATGTATGAATGGGTTAATCAATGACATTTACAACAGCATTATAAATTATTGATATGTGCTTATAACAATCTAAAAAGGGAAACGTTCATCCAAAAATTGCCAAATAGTAACTTACATGTTATAAATGCTTAATAAATACACTTATTCACACTTTTTGATATTAATCAAAAACATAAAATGCCCTAACTCATGATGTCACAATGCAGCAAGAACAGATTATTACATTGAGATTAAAAGGAATGATTATATTTGATTATAGCAGCAGTAATTCATTAAACAAAGGTCATATTATTTATCCAGATATTTTTTGACATTTAATATATATATATATAGGTTTCTTAGGTGTATAATTATTATTATTGTAGGCTACAAATATTGTTTGATTAAAAGGCTACATTAAGAGTGGAATATGTTAACTGTGGTTTCTCCTGGTATTTCTGATATTAATATCTGATGAAACAGTATTTTCATTTATGTCTGTGCCTGTATAATATTACTCTGGAGGCAGGAGGTGTTAAGCAAAATTTGAAATGTCAAGCACACATTTTGTAGTGAATATTAAATACAAATTCAAACATTGAAATCAATTAAAATACATTGATATTTGTACCCTACAAACAGGTGACAGTCCTGTAAGTCTATGAGGAATTTTTACGATAGGACACCATTATTTAGTTCAATCATAATAATTATAATAATAAGAATATAATGATGTTAAATTTATATAGTGCCTTTCCAGAGCTCAAGAACACTTTACATGTTCAAATTGAACACAGTTTATAGAACAAGAAGAAGAAAGAAGGAGGATGTTTCAGTTTATTCGTTTTACATGAACTAAAACGAATAAACAGGAATATTCCAAATAGATGAATGCTATATGGAGCATTTAAACTTTTTTCAGAATAAAGTCTTAACCAAACAATGACCTTAATCGCTGATGTGAATATAAATGTGGTCAACTTTAAGAGACGGATAGACGAGCTCTGACGTGAAATCATCACTTCAGGTCAGGAATTTAACATCATGCTCAGGTTAAGGCTATAAATGAATATATGATTATCGTGTGATACATTAACATAGACATTTCAAGATGCGTAATGTTTATATGATGTTGTATCTTAATTAATGTTACTCTTGACGAGCTCCAGACACGCGCGATTAATGTAGAGTCGAGAACGCGCCCATCCGATCTGAAATCACACCGTGTGCATTTTTATTCATAAGGTTTACACTTTAGAAATACTGGCTTTACAGATTCATAAATTTGTTGTAATTTCGGATATGTTCATTTAAAATTGCTTCCTGCTTCCGCGCTGTTCGGACGCTCTTGCTTGCTGATCCGCGCTTTTGCTCTATCGCTTTTATATTTTTATTTTTTATCTCCTTTTATCAAGTAATTTTAATTTAAGCAAATCAGCACAGTGCTCAAAAGCTTGGACTACTACTACTACAAAAAAAGGCAGAATTCTTTTATCCGACCAGCCTCCCACTGAAAGTTTTCATTCCAGGGAAGGGAAAACACAACTGCCTACATTCAAAAGGATAAGAGAAAATGCCTCTTCTGGAATCTACTTGCTGCACTAACTGCCACAGACTTTTACAAAGGATTGCAGTTCTTGAAACAAAGTTACTTGCGGGACCACCAAACCAGACGGAACACACAACAGAGCTTCGTCATGGACGCCCTCAGCATACAGCTGGTGAGTCCCATGAATCTATTGCTCCTCGACAGGCCATAATGAGTGTAGAGAAACAAGCCGATCGACTTACAAATCGATGGCACAAACAGGGAGCGAGACCAAAAAGCACTCGAGACATCAGATTGTCTCGAGCATCACATATTGCCGCAGTTGCATCCTCTACCCCAGATATGGCTCTGACAAGGATTGCAAACACTGGTTTCCTACCACCGCCTATACATCTTGAGAACAGATTTGAAGCATTAATGAATGAGGAATCCCCAAATATAATAAATGTGATCAAACACAGACTGAATCAGCCAGTAGCTAACACTGATGCTAACTGGCGCTCAAGGTCGAGCAGACAGCGGCACTCAGCTCAGAGCACAGCTGGGCCCAGGACTCTGATAGTGGGTGACTCCACAATCAGAAACATTAGCAGCAGGGATACAACTACGTGCTGCCTTCCACAAGCAACAACTTCTGATGTAAACAGGGAACTTCAGAATATACTGATGAAATATCAGACTGCAAATCGACTCATCATTCATGTGGGGAAGAATGATATTCATAAAGAGCAGTCAGAACTCCTTAAGAAGGATTTCAATGAACTTTTTGAAACACTTAAAAGACTGAAAGTTCAAACATTCATCAGTGGACCACTTCCAGCAAGAGGAACAAACAGGTTCTCACGGTTGCTTGGGCTTAATACATGGCTGCAAAAAACCTGTAATATAAAAGGAGTGAACTTCATTGACAACTTCAATCTTTTCTGGAGTCAGAGGCAACTGTTTCGACAGGATGGCCACCACCCAAACAAACTTGGTTCAAGAGTGCTAAAGGACAATATCTACTTCTCCCTCAATCATCCTTCTGCAGTGTGTGCCAATCCAATCAATCTGAATGGCACACACACACCTGGACACAGTATGAATGACCACAGGACTTCACTTCAGCACCTGAATGGACATTTGGTTGACAATTCACACAAGGACAATGATAACACCACTCAGCCACAACAATTTCTGCTCACGCACACAATCTCAGCTGAGCCCTGCCCACAAAGCTCACCACAGACAGACTGTGACATATTAGAACTGCTCCAAGATTCAGCACCCAAGGACGACTTTCTGGAAAACACCCAGGGAGACCAGGACAGCATATTACAGCCAATAACACAGCAACAGCCCCTCTCACCAGACACGTTATCCCTCTCTCCAGCATCTCCACATCTGTGCTTCTCAGAGAAAATGGAAGAACTTGTGTATGCTGGAACCAAACTATCCCACTCATTTGCTGCAAGCCCCCAGATATCAAGCAAAAAACGGCAGGCCCCTAAACCACCAAAGCCTGCAGGCAAAGCTCGCCCTCCCCCTCGTCCTGTGAGAGCTCTTCGGCCTCTGCCACAACGCAAGGGCTCACACCCTCCTCCATCTGCTCGAGATGAACCAAAAACAACTGATACCAGCTCTCAGTGATATGTGTCGGGTCCCCACTATGATAACAGTAACTTTCTCAAATGTTTACAAAACAAGTGGGAACCCAGTGTGCCTGTATCTTTCTCTATTGCTGTTCGATGTCATGATAGAAAGTCTAAGGCCTTCAAAAGCCATACAGCAAACCCATCTAATCTGGTGCCTATTACACGCTAAACTAAGATTGCTGTGGGGTCAAAAAGTAAGACCGTTAAGTTAGCACTTTTAAACATCCGCTCACTTAAAAATAAATCACTTCTAGTCAACGACTTAATAAGCACATACAACCTGGATTTTATGTTTTTAAATGAAACTTGGCTAGAAGACAGCTGTAGTGCAACAGTCCTTAATGAAACATCCCCTCCTAACTTTACTTTTCTGAGTGTCTGCAGAGAAGGCAGGAGAGGTGGGGGCTTAGCTGCTCTTTTTAAAGATGTCTATCAATGTAAGCAAATATCATTTGGGAATTACCCGTCTTTCGAATATCTGGGTATTGTGTTAAAAGGTGCTCCACGCGTTTTACTTATCATTATTTACAGGCCTCCAAAATACTCTCCAGCCTTTGCTGAGGACTTTACAGAACTGTTATCAACAATTACCTCAGAGTTTGACTGTTTTGCCATTGCTGGAGATTTTAACATTCACATAGACAATGCAGAAACCAATATGACAAAAGAAATCAAAACTGTTTTAAAAACGTTTGATCTGACTCAGCATGTACATGGACCCACACACAATCATGGACACACTCTAGATTTACTTATCAGTAAGGGTCTAAACATTTCATCGATTGTTATTAAGGATGTAGCACTGTCTGATCATCTCTGTATTTTCTTTGATATATTGATCTCTCCTGCCATTGAAGCTAGATCTGTGTCTGTCAAGAAGAGATGCTTAAATGAGAACACTAGTGTACTATTTATGAAGGCTATATCTTTAACACCAAGAATATCTGCTGACACTGTTGATTTTCTCCTTGATTCTTTTAACTCAAAAGTTAAAAGTGTAATTGATGAAATTGCTCCTGTGAAAGTGAGGAAGAAGAGTGGCAGTCAAAAAGCACCCTGGAGAAACTCAACAGCAGTGCAAAATATGAAAAGACAATGCAGAAAAGCAGAGCGCATTTGGCGGAAGACAAAACTTGTAGTCCATTATAATATCTACAAAGACAGCATCCATGCTTTTAATATGGAACTAGGCAAAGCTAGACAGTCTTTCTTCTCGAATATTATAAACAGCAACTTAAACAACACACGCACTCTATTTGCGACTGTAGAGAGACTGACAAAGCCCCCCAAGCCAGATTCCCTGTGAACTGCTCTCAAACAGCAAGTGCAGTGAGTTTGCTTCTTTCTTCTCTGAGAAAATAAATAATATCAGAAAGGTGATCAGCACATCCTTGAGTTGTGCTGGGGTCAGACAAATCAAACCACAACCTGAGAAAGTGGTTACTTTGTCTGACTTCAAAGAAATTGATGGCAAAATTTTGGAAGAAACCGTACGGCACCTTAAAACATCAACCTGCGCCCTTGATGCACTTCCAACATCTTTTTTCAAAAGTGTGTTCAACTGTTTAGAAGCAGATCTCCTAGAAGTGATAAACTCCTCACTTCTCTCTGGGAGTTTTCCAAACTCCCTGAAAACTGCAGTTGTCAAGCCCCTCTTGAAAAAGAGCAATCTGGATAAGACCATATTAAGCAACTATAGACCGATCTCAAATCTTCCTTTCATAGGCAAGATCATTGAAAAAGTTGTCTTCAATCAACTGAACAAATTCTTGAACTTGAATGGATACTTTGACAATTTTCAATCTGGTTTCCGATCGCATCACAGCACAGAGACAGCGCTCATAAAGATAATAAACGATATTCGCTTAAATACTGATACAGGCAAATTATCAGTACTGGTACTACTCGACCTCAGTGCTGCATTTGACACTGTCGATCACACCATACTTCTGGAAAGGCTGGAAAACTGGGTGGGGCTTTCTGGGATGGTCCTAAAATGGTTCAGGTCATACTTAGAAGGGAGAGGTTATTATGTGAGTATAGGAGACCATAAGTCTGAGTGGACGCCCATGACATGCGGAGTCCCTCAAGGCTCAATTCTTGCTCCACTCCTGTTCAACCTGTATATGCTCCCAATTAGCCAAATAATGAGAAAGAACCAAATGGCTTACCACAGCTATGCAGATGACACACAGATCTACTTAGCCCTATCACCTAACGATTACAGCCCCATTGACTCCCTGTGCCAATGTATTGATGAAGTAAACAGTTGGATGTGCCAAAACTTTCTTCAGTAAAACAAAGACAAAACTGAAGTCATTGCGTTTGGAAACAAAGATGAAGTTCTCAAGGTGAATGCATACCTTGATGCTAGGGGTCAAACAACTAAAAATCAAGTCAGGAATCTTGGTGTGTCTCTAGAGTCAGACCTTAGTTTCAGTAGTCATGTCAATGCAATAACTAAATCAGCATATTATCATCTGAAAAATATTGCAAGAATTAGATGCTTTGTTTCCAGTCAAGACCTAGAGAAACTTGTGCATGCTTTCATCACCAGCAGGGTGGATTATTGTAATGGACTCCTCACGGGCCTTCCCAAGAAGACCATAAGACAGTTGCAGCTCATACAGAACGCTGCTGCCAGAATTCTGAGCAAAACCAGAAAATATGAACATATCACACCAGTCCTCAGGTCTTTACATTGGCTCCCAGTTACATTTAGGATTGATTTTAAAGTATTATTACTGGTATATAAATCACTCAATGGGCTAGGACCTCAATATATTGCAGACATGCTCACTGAATATAAACCCAACAGATCACTCAGATCATTAGAATCACATCAGCTAGAAATACCAAGGGTTCACTCTAAGCAAGGAGAGTCTGCTTTTAGCTATTATGCCAGCCGCAGCTGGAACCAGGTTCCAGAAGAGATCAGATGTGCTCCTACAGTAGTCACATTCAAATCCAGACTCAAAACACATCTGTTTAGCTGTGCATTTACTGAATGAGCACTGTGCCACTGTGTGTCCGACTGTTTGTACTGTATTTTATTAGATTTTATTTAAATTTTTTTATTCTAAACTGTTTTAATTATTCTTATTTTATTATTCTTGTTTTTTTTCTTTTTAATTTCTACTATGTAAAGCACTTTGAATTACCATTGTGTATGAAATGTGCTATATAAATAAACTTGCCTTGCCTAAAATGTCACTTTATCCATAAGATGTTGGTTAATGGAGAAAAATAACCTTGGGAGAAATCAGGCTCACTGAGCTCCCCTCTGGCTAAACTACATGAATATAATGCCAATATTAGTTATTTGTGTGCAGTGCAAGTCATGGTTTAAAATGAGTAAACTACTGGATTAAGCACTCAGAAGAGGACTGACAGCCATTTTTAACTGCTGTGTGTGTGTGGCTGAATGTTAATGGCAAAACGTACAGCTGAATAATTTGCTTATTAATGCCACTTCCAGGCCTGACAGCACCCCCTCCTTTCCACATATTAACTTACATAGATTATTTCAAATGCTTTACTCAATCAGCAGTCCTTGTTACGGTGAGTAAAAAGCATGACTGATGCCTCACCACCACCCACTGCATACGCTCAGAGCAGATATGGAAATAACAAGGCAAAACATAAATGTAAATTAAAGGGAGTTGCTTTAGGTAAACCTTGAGCAGTTTGCCCAGACAACTACTTTCACTCCTGGAATGCTAAGCAGCCACCGCTCATGAACAAACCTGCCTCTATTCACTTTCAATGGCTGTAATTTGAATGAATGAGAGCCATGTTTCATGCGGCGAACAGGAGTTTGTCTGGAGAAGAGAGCGGCGGAAGGAGGCTTGGAAAGAGAGATAAAGGCCCTGAAAGCGATCGCCGCAGCTTGCGTGCACATGATAACGGCATGAGAAAGGATAGCAGCGCTATTTGATAAACTTTCACAGCCTTATAACCGCATCACAGTGTGGAGTTTGGATTTTCTCTGTGGTTTCACTCTGTTTGTTTGAGATACTGTTTGCAATCAATGTTACAAATAATTTGCCCACATCTACAAATTTCACTGCAGCATGTCCTCTAATGTGTGTATATTTGATGCACTGAAATAATGTATAAAATATTGTAGGACATGTGCACTGCATAAACTATTAAAAATAAATCAGGCAAAATAATATAACTTCACTTGATGTTGATGTTCCCCAGTGGTGACTAGTGCTTTTCAAAACTGGACAAGCACAGACAATAGTTTTTGGTGTCTGCAGTGTTGCTCACAAAGCTGCTCAAAGTGCTACTCAAAGTGCTATGAAAGCGGAAATAAATGTGTTACATCAGATTACAAGTACTGTACCTGTGCATTAGGGTTGTCAACAACAATGTATTAGCTGGGACATCCTGTATTTTGGCTGAAATAAAGACATCATGTACAGAGTGCCTATTGTCTCATAATTTTGTGGTGACGCGCTCAAGGGCCCCACACCTTGGTGGGCTTACAAAATGTCCCAAATTTAAGCCATTATGTCCCGTATTAAAGTAGGAATATGCTTAAGGGGGAAGGGGTTGAGTTGTTAGGATACTCCCCAACATGTGGGGGACCTCCATCCTGTATTGAAGCATAGAAAAGGTACAGTATCTCTGTGCTTTTACATTTCATTTGCTGTCAATCACGTACATATCTGTTTCAGTTGTTGGCCATTTGTTGCAAAGTCCCGCCCATTTGAGAGCTCAGTCTATCATCATACAGTATATTGAAGCCAGGCTTCCAGGAGGGACACAACATACATTGATTTAAATCCCAATGTCCAATAGGAAATCAGACTCAGTTCCAATGCAAATAGTGCTCATGAATCTCCATAGACTCTCAGTTGCACTCAATATGTCATGCATCCACAGAAATCCATGGACATTTTCAAAATGTGGATTGAGTTACTTGAACGAAGTGCGATAGTGATGTGTGAAATTTAACACTTTTATTTCCTAAACTATTGAAATGCACAAAGTGTACTATGTAACTTCTATAGATTATTGGTACATCTTTCAAAGTGCAATTTAACATTAATATAACACTTGAAATGTGTTTCATATGAAACATGTTTTACCTATGTTCAGTATGGTTTAAATGGTCACAGGGCTTTTTGTGAACAAGCATGAAGACCTGAAAAGTGTTTTTGCAGAGGACATTAGTTAACTATAACTAGGTAAATTGGGACAGAACTCGAAGTAGACAATTCTTTTGACGTTAACATGACAAGGAAAGTGACAACACAAGTGAGTCAAGACATTACAGTAATGAATATAATAAAATTTGTCCTAATCCCTCCTTTTATTCTAACTTTAATATTCTATTTTTGCTGCATTGCGACATAAATTATGATTTGCCCAGGATTGGGTTAAAGCTTCCATTTTTATGCATACTACTATAATACTAAGTATATACATTGTTTATAATGGATTTGTAAATGCTGTATAACTTATTTATGAACCCATTTATAATCCCTTAACAAAGGGAACATTAATGTAACATTAATGTAAGTCACCTTAAAGCAATCCCAAATGTCCTACCAATACTTACACTCTATTTGTCATTCGGACCCTGGCCCATGTCCCTCGGAAGTACTCAGCCTGCATCTACTACACCAATGAGCCAAAACATTATGATCACTCACATGTGAAGTGAATAATGATGATCATCTCCTAAAAAGGCCACATGTCAAGGTCTGGGTAGATTATATGGTAAGCGAACAATCAGATCTCAGATCTCAATGGATAAGAGTAAAGAAATGGATAAGAGTAAAGACCTGGGCTGCGTTTCCCAATAACGTTTGATCTTTGCGGTTAAGAGCATTTGCCCTTTATGCCCTTTTAATCCCTCTCTGCTCTCACTGCAAACACAAAACAGCTGATAGAGGTGATTTCCCACATTACCTTACTTACTCTCATGTCCTCGTTCTCCACAGATGTTACTCGACCACACCCCCATCCCCAAATAAGCATTCATTGAATATTATTCCATAATTCCATCGCTGAGTGCAAAATAAGGAGACATTGGGAAGACGTGCTTTAGGGACATTCACCAATAAAATGGAGGTCTGCTCTTCACTCCCAAAAGTGATAACGGTGACAGTAATGCTGCATGTGCGGTGCTACACAACTTGTAGTGCTGGCAAGAGAACCTTTGGGTGTCAGAGAGGAAGAAGAGATGAGAATAAAAGCATCTGCTGAATGAATAAATGTAAATGTAGGATGATGAGCAAATATATACGGATGATTTTCATGCACAGCAGCAAGTTAATTACATTTTTCTACTCTCTTTTTTTTATTAATTTTTTTTTTTTTCCAGTTATCTCAATCAAGCCACCACTTTGTTGTTACCAACTAGTCCAAATAGTCCACACAAATTAATTATTTGCTTACTAATTAATCTATTGATCCATTTAGACTATTTTATGTATTTCATTATTATATAATTATAATAATAATAATAATTATTATTATTGGACTTGTCTGTTAAAATAAAAATAAATAAAACACATATCTTGATATTAAAGTCTCAGCATAAAGTGTAGCTTTTGGTACTTAAACAGTATAAAGTGTAATTTTGCATTTTTCCCGCAGGTGTCTGCATAAGTTTGTGTCCTCATGATGCTCTTAGCAGTGTACGATTACTCCAGAGCTCTCATTACTCTATAAGTATTTTCAAGATCTGCTTAATTTATGATGCTTTTTGGGAGATGGGCCGCAAAACTAAGATGAATCGAAAGTTGGATTCTACGATTCATCATACGACATACGACAACTGGGTCAGAGCATCTCTGAAACGGCAAGACTTGTGGGGTGTTCCTGGTCAGCAGTGGTGAGTACCTCCCGACAGTGGGCCGAGGAGGGACAAACCACAAACCAGAGACAGGGTGTTGGTCATCCAAGGCTCATTGATGCGTGAGGGCAACAAAGGCTATCCTGTCTGGTCCAAACTAACAGAAGGTCTACTGTGACACAAGTCACAGAACATTTTAATGATGGTTACAGGAGGAATATGTCACAACACACAGTGCATCGAACCCTGCTGCGTATGGGGCCGTGTAAATGCAGAAAAGTCAAGGTGCCCATAATGACCACAGTCCACCGTCAAATGTGCCTACAATGGGCACACAAGCGTCGGAACTGGACCTTGGAGCAATGGAAGAAGGTTGTCTGGTCCGTTGAGTCCCATTTTCTTTTACATCACACGGACGGCCATGTATGTGTGCAATCTTTACATGGGGAAGTGATGGTACCAGGATGTACTGTGAGAAGATGAAAAGCTGGTGGAGTGAGTGTGATGCCCTGGGCAATGTTCTGCTGTGCAGTGTTGTGTCAAGTCACTAGATCTCATGTCCGAGTCAAGTCAGAGTCCTCACTTCTCAAGTCCGAGTCCAAGTCACCAATATTGAGTCCGAGTTGAGTTCAAGTCGAGTTGCCAATAACTGCATACAAGTCCAAGTTACGAGTCCTTGTCAATATCATAAAATAAGAAAAAAAATCTGTCAGTCTGTCTGTCTATCTATCTATCATCACAGTGTACACCCCTTCACGGCAATGGTATTCCCTGATGGCAGTGGCCTCTTTCAGCAGGATAATGCGCCCTGCCACACTGCACACATTGTTTGGGAATGGGCTGATGAATACATTGATAAAGAGTTCAAGGTGTTGCTTTGGCCTCCATATTCCCCAGATCTCAATCCGATTGAGCATCTTTGGGATGTGCTGAACCAACAAGTCTGATCCATGGCAATTTTTTTTCTAAATTAATATACAGCCCTTATTGTATTGTAACTTGACAACACTGAAAATTATAATCTGTACATCTGAGTGTCATAGACATGTCTATCCATTTATTTCTTTTATAAAATTAATGCCCTCTTGTGGTCTTTTTAGGAATGTTTGGACAGTTATTGGAATGAGCAGAAAAACCATATCAGTGGTCTAAAATCACACTGATTTATATTTAACATGCGTGCATTAGTTATGGACAGCTCTGACAGCGTTTATGGCAGCTGTAGATACAAAGTTAAAATTCAAACTATAAAGATGCTCATAATTCATGTAGAATTAAATATGAGAGAATGGATCATCGCTCTGAAGCCCTCCAGCATGAGTGCATTTAAGACTTTAAGATTCTCATTACTTGAAATCTGTATTTAAATCCAGCAGCAGAGCAGTACAATAACACACTGATGCATTATACTGTGTCGACGGCTGCTTTGTTTTCAGCTTAAGAGGGTGTAAACTTTCACTTGCTGTTAAGTGGATATTTTCTTGCTAAGCATTCATGTATCTTTCATTTTGTCCTCTAGAAACTTTGACAGACCACATGCACAGATCTACATAGAATTTTGGCCCGGGGCCACTGACTGCCAGGGGCTTCAAGCTGACGAGACTAATGTTTTTTTGCATTACATATTATACAACTATTTTAAGGAAAATTTCAACTGAAAATAACATTAAAGAAAGTTGGTATTTGGTGTCTCTCTCTTTTGGTATAATGACAGCATACACTGGAGTTATGATGAACAAAACCTGATGATTACTGTTCATATTATTAGGAGAAAAACTTTGTAATGAGTGCACCTAGGCTATTGTTCTGAAAGCAAAAAGCAACTAATAGAACAAGAAACTGTAGACTGTCATTCGCTCAACTGCGCAGCACAACCAACTCAAAGCATACACTTTTATGTACTGTATAGTTTGTCTGCACTGCACACTTCTGCTGATGAGCACAGTTTCGTAACACTTAAATGGTGTGTGGCTTTCCATTAAACATGATGCATGAATATGAGGAAGTATTACTGCAAGAGGAAGATATGATACTTTTTACTTAAAGAGGTACTTAAAATGAAATACATACTCCTCTCTCTCCTGCTATCACCTGTGTCCGTGTGATTATCCTATGTGGTTTCTTCAGCAATTGTGTTTTTCATCTCACATTTGCTTTTCATGACAATAAACATTAGGTTTTAGGTTTAGGGTAGAGAGGTGGGTTTTGTTGATTTAAATCTCAATAAAGCTGCTGCAATACGTGTAAAGACTTGTGTAATATAATTTAGCAAAAATGTCAATTTTCATGAGATCAGGCTGGAAATTACACCCTTCACAGGAGTTTTGAACGTCGCATTAAATACAGTTAGATAAACAGCGCTTGAACGTGTGCCAATAATATAAAAAAAACTTCAATAAACAATCAGTTATTGTAATAAAGCAGCATGCATTTTAAAATGAATTCTGGGGTACTCAATAGGTGGACTCTGGTCTGGATCCGGACCGCAGTACAATTCAGTCTGGACAGAGATCTAAATCTTTGTGCTAGTTATCTGACACCTAGTTAAGTGATTGTGTAAGCATACGTGTATATAATGCATGCTTATTCCTGTTCTCTGTGGGTTTCCTCTTTCCCCACTATAGAGGTGCCACATAAAGACGGATTCACTGTATGCCTACTGATACTGACATCTTTCTCTTAAACACACAGCAGAAAACCAAAAATGAAGCAAAGTGATTCTGTCTTCATCTGTCTGATGTGTGATTCAGATGGTTTAGTTAAGCCAGGTTTGTGTCCAGTATGCACTCAGTTGAAAACACCCAGAGAACTACCTGCCGGACTAATGGAACCCCTACCCATTCCTCAGAGACCCTGGTCCCATCTATCAGTAGACTGGACTGAAATATCCTGTCCTCCCGAAGGACATTGAAAGACATCTTGAATTTGCTGAGCAAAATAGTCAAAAGAGGTTTGTAACGGATTATCATTGTCCCACACAGCCGATGCCCAATCCAGCACTTTATTTGTCTTTATCAGTCTCTGTATTTATCAGCAGAACCATTACATTTATTGGGTAGCGCAAATATTACAGACTCAGCTCTGGTTGATGGGAGAGATTGGATGTACTGGATTAGATGTTTGTGGCTGCTCGTAGGTTGCCGAGTTGGCCTTGAAACTCATGTAGTATGTCACTCTGGTATGCGTAGGCCACTTGGAGCTGTGATACTTCGGCTGGATTCATTTCAGGTGAAGTATTCTAGAATGAACTCAGGTTTGGTGGTGTGTTTGAATCCATATGCATAAGTTTAATAAATCCAAATCAATAGGGAAATGGATGGTAAAAAATACAGGCAAAGGTTGAGGATCAAAATAGACAATCAAAATGGGCAAACAAGACAAAAACAATAATCCAATAAATGTGAAGTCCAATAAACAGGCAAAAGGTCATAACATGAAGCTGTCACAATGGCAATGGAGAAAATGCTCAGTAAGGCAGGTAAGACTGGAAATACTTTGCAATGTGTTGTTGGAAAGCATGGCTCTTTATAAATAGAAAGCAGCAAATGGCTGAAGAATAAAATGGAGTGTGATCAGAATTTGGGTGAGGGCTCCCTCTGGTGGTTGGAGGAGGAAGATATTACAACATATATATTATGAATGTAAAAATATTTAAAAACAAAATCTGGACTGCTGTCATTTAGCTTGGAAACAAAAAGTTGATCTTATTTTTTTATATTCATATCCAAGAGCCCTCGACTGATGTAGTCTTGATTAAATATTTTAATCTTTTGGAAGAAAATCCCTCAGACCCAACTGCTTTGGCTGTTTTTGGGCCCCAAATGTCCTAATCCCTGCCCAGTTTGGAAGAGACTATTTTGACTGTAAAAAATAAAATAAAAAATACATTCTAAACAAAGTATTATTGCTGCAAACATGGAAAAAACTATTCAAAAGTATACATTATATAATTTTATAGCCACATGACACTGTTTAAGCTATGCATTGATATCTGGACTTTGCTGGGAAATCAGACCTCTTGGAACTTTAATTGACATAGTTGGTCAAGGGATCTGATTAACGTATTCAGTTTGAGAAGTCCCAAGTTCAAATGCCAGATGAGAAGTCTATATTTTGTATGTTTAATAATCCAAGAAGCATCATTTTCACACATTTGGCCTCTGGCATATGAGGAGATTTTCTTCATAGGCAGACACATAGCAGAAGAAGTGGAAGGGAAATTATATCAAGCTGCTTGGAAATTGCTACAAATGACCAAAGGGTCAAGGTTTGGTCAACTTTAGCATTTAGTCACTGCTTGTAGATGCAATAACTACATACTTATAGGACCAAAAAGCATAATGCCCATGTAAAAGTGGCCATAAATTCAGACATAATAAAATACAAGCATCATATAAATACATTGGCAAGAAAAAGTATGTGAACACTTTGGAATTACCTGAATTTACGTAATGTATTCAACAAAAGTTAATTAGGGTCAGGAGTTGGCAAACCTGGCATCCAATTAATAAAGTGAGATGGGAGGTACAGTTACATGAGTTATAAAAAGCACTCAAAGTAGTATGAGTTTGCTATTCACAAGAAGTATTTGCTAATGTGGACCATGCATCACAAAAAATTATTCACAGAAGACCTAGAATTGTTGCTTTACATAAAGTTGGAAAGGGTTACAAAGTTATCTCAGAGATCATAGATATTCCTCAGTTCACACCTGGACAAAATGTATATAAATGGAGACGATTTAGTACTTTTGCAGCTCTCCTTAGAAGTGGCTTTCCAACCAAGATGACTCAAAGGGCACACTGCAGAACTCTCAATGAGGCGTCCATGGTAGTACACCATGAAGGAAGCTGCTGCTTTCCAACAAAACACTGCTGTGTGCATGAAGTTTGCCAAAGATACTCCACAACGCTACTGGAAAATGTTTTGTGGACTGATGAAACTAAGGTTGATTTGTTTGGGAAGAACACGCAGCACTACGTATGGCATAAAAACGCCATGGTATACCAACATGAAAACATCATCTCAACTGTGAAGTACGATGGAGGAAGCATCATGATTTGGGGCTGCTTTGCTGCTTTGAGGCCTGGACCGCTTGCCTTCTTCGAGGGGAAAATTAATTTCTAATGTATCTTAAGATATCCTACAGTCTACAAGATTATGTCAGGGTGGCTGTGTGCCACCTGAAGCTCAATGACCCTAAACATCAAAGTAAATCCACTGAAGAATGGCTTCAAAAAAAGAAAATCTACCTTTTGGAGTGTCCCAGTCAGAGCCCAGATCTTAACCCAATAGAGATGCTGTGGAATGACCTCAAGAGAGCCGTTCACACCAGAAATCCTAAGAATATGAGCCAAGCTGAAACAGTTCTGTTTGGAAGAATGGTCCAAAATTCCTTCTCAACATTGAGCAGGTCTAATCTGCTGCTTCCGTAAACACTTGGTTGAGGTTATTGTTGCCAAAGGAGGATTGACCAGTTATTAAATACAATGGTTCACTTACATTTTCCAAAACACTGTGAATGTTTAATGTAATGTGTTCAATAAATATAATTTTGAGTGTGTTGTTAGCTTAAGCACATTGTGTTTGTCTGTACTTGTGACTTTGATGAAGATGAGATCACATTTTATGACCAATTAATGCAGAAAATCAGCTTATTCCGAAGGGTTCACATACTTTTTCTTGCCACTGTATTTAATTATATTATAGGAGATACCTGATTTCTTTGAAAGGCCCTTGCAAGGGTAAAATGGTCTGATATTATTCCCTGTCCACACGTTTGATGTCACAGATCAGGATAGTCACTAGTAAACTGCCTTCACACACTGATGGCTACCTTCTTTCAAAGTGTAAACAATGAGGTCACTTGACAGTTCGTGCAAATACCGCTGTATCTTTGCTATTGACTTTATGTCAGGCCACCACTTGCCCTTTAGTTTCAGAGGAGTGCCTGGCAGAGCTCAGAGTGAGATGAAAATGAGAAAAATGCTCTGAAGACGAGAATCAAGAGAAAAGGTCAGCGAAAATTAGAGGCTTTTGAATGCAAACCACCTCGACACACACAGAGGGGCTATCAAAGCTGCCTCGACTGAGGGAAAGTCAACTTTCCACCTCACATGGACTCTTTCTCCTACGTGTGGCATCAGAAAATCTTCAGAAGAAAGAGATCTGCAGTGGACCTGTAAATGGAGGTGGTCTTCATGCGAGCTTGGGGTCTGTGGCACGCAGCTTTCATGCTCTGAATGCTTTGAAATTTCTAAAGGCCCATAAAAATCACTGCTTTGCCTTGAGTTTTCCAGTCTCAAGGGAAGCAATGGCAAACATTGAAAGAACACAAACAAGACATGTTCAAAAGACAAGTCAAGTCTCAGGTGTTTTAAGGCCAAGTCCTAGCCACTGGGACACAAGGACTGGTTCACATGCCGTCACTGCTCGGTCCTCAAGGCCAGTCATTTTGCAATATCATTTTACTCGCCTTAATGGCTTTATATTATACATACTTTTATTGTATCCTTGTAAATAACATTTTTAGTGTAATTTCTCTGTGAATTGATGAAATGTTAGACTATTTAAAAAAAAAAATTATTGATAAACTGATTTAGTATAAACTGAAAATATATATATTGATCTTGAAATGTTCAAATGAGATTAAACCTTGTTTAAATTTGATCAAAGGTAAGTTTCTGCTTCACATCACACTTGTTGCTTTAACTGGAACATCGCATTGACTAATAGCTTCTGGAACTATCCATGTTATAATGTTTTATTGAAATCATCCACTCTCAGAAAATAAATAAATATATAAATAAACAGAACCTTTTGAGGTATGTGACGGCCCTAGGGTTGGCCGCACAAAAGTGGTAATGTAGACGCATCTCTTACACGCACATACACACACACACATTTATGTGGAGGGTATGTGTTTATTCATTTATGGTTAATCTCTATATTTAACTTTCAATCTTTCTTTCCTCATTTATTTTGGTTACAGTATAATGGTAGTTTATGATAACCACAAGAATCAATCTGTATTCTTTATTGTTTTTAGGTTTGGATATCTTTATTTACATTGTTACTGATTTGGAGTGCACACAAGTTAATTTCATTGTGTATGTTATTTCTATTTGAGTTTAAGTTTACTGGTGATGAGTGGCGATGGTCTTCAGACACAGATGGCAGAAGCAGCATACTGGGGTGCCGAAAATTAGAGTCCGGGCAGGATTGAGGAATTTAAGCGTTATTGGTTCCGTCCGGACATACCATTTGCTCAGATTGCATGGGGGAGGAGGAAAAACTGATATCTTTGTTAATTGACTTCTTTAGTTCTATATTTATGGTATCTTAATAAAATTTGCTTTTCTTCAATTTTGATTTCATAAATGTATTTGTTAATTTGATCATGATTTAAGTAGAGTTATATGTTAAATGTAAAGTTTGTTTTCCCTTCTTGTGTTGTAATGGGCCCATCCTTTCCTTATTATCTGTTGCTTTGTTCATCACAGGGGACAGCTTTAGTTTGTTAGTTGTTTTCTGTTTGAATGTGGTGTTACCTTATTTTTTTTGTTTGTGGATTTTGTTATGTTGTAAGAAATGTATGAGTTTGTAAGTCCTTTTTTATTTGGGTTCAAATAAAGACCCATTTTTTCAGTTAAGAGCTTGTGTTCCTTGTTTCGGTCCCTCACAAGGTACAAGGGCCATCACTTATTAAGAATATTTATACCTCGATTTAGTTACATAACTGTAGCATAAGGACTGGTAGTGCACCTTAAAAGGTACATTTATACGTGCAATACCTTTTTTGCAGGCCACTAATGTTATCATCAGCAAATTCCCCCGAAAAGGTGAGGACACACATGATCTGGTCTCTTCGTCTCACTGTATTCTAACTGTCTTCAATCTGCCCGTGTGAAAACGAGCCGTGTTGTTGTGATGATTGAAATATTGGTTAAGCACCTCAGCTATGCCATTTACTGTTGCTCAGCTCCCTCAGGATCGCCATCACAGTCCATTAAGTGTGAAGCTGGATCGGGTTTTCCACCAGGCTGGACCCAAACATCCATCTTGTAACAATTTAACAATGTGCTTTACTGAAGGCCCAATACTTCAGGATGTCCACTTCTTCCCCTGAGATGTGAGGCCATCAGAAATGTGTCAAAACAGAGTGGACCAACAACCTTATACAGCTGAATATGGCCACAGTTCATCATGCTCATCTCTGCTAGTGAGCGGAAAGCAGTGAAGCGATAGAGGTGTGAAACTTAATTTGTCCCACGCCAGATAGTGTAGCTGTCCTTAACTGTTGGCGTCAACAGGACAGGAGATACCTCAAAGATGCAGCAGTGATAATTGCCACACTGTACGTTTAAGCTTGACTGAAAGACATTGTCTAATTTTAGCATAATTGGCAGCTCATATGTAGCGGCTCAGAGCGCTGGAGCTCTGTATCTCCGTAAACAATGATACAAATTGCAGAACCTCCCTGATGTGCCTGAACCCTTAACTACTTAACTAGTCATCCATCAGAAAATCATTGCTGCACAACCACATCTAATTTTGTCTGAGCCACCTGTGGGCCGAGAGCTGGTTTCTGGGCTTCGGTTCTGATTGAATTGGAGCCACTCAAATGCATAATTATTTGTATTTTTTAGAAACAGCAGGAAAGGAAGTACAATGTCCAACATGTGTGCTTATTTCTTGTCATCTGTGCTGGTGTCTGCACGTGTCATTACAGAAACATGAAAAGTGGGGCAGAGATGTGTGGGGTGGCGCTAGGACCAGCAGGAAGGGGTTTGCTTGTCACAAATTCTGCTCTTTTGTGTTGAAAACCCTCCTTTCTCTGCACAGTCTATCTGTGCCTGCTGTGACCAAACTGAGAAAGCCACATCAGATGAATCTGACCATCACAAAAAATAAATAAAATGCTGGAACAGAGGTGCAGGATTTCATTTTATCATTTAAAGAATCTCCTAACTACGGGGTTGTGCAAAATTTAGAACCAAAACGAGAACTCTTTTTAAATTTCAATTAATTTCCTGAATTTGAGGTAGAAAGCACTGAAATGTAATTCAAATGTTCATTCAGTAATTTGTTTCCTCATTTAAAAAGTTTTACTTCTAAAGAAATTAATAGTAATTTTTAAAAATATGTATAAAATCATGAGCACTCATGTGAGATGTAGAGTTCAGTCATATGGCATTGGTAACTGAAAACTACTGTTTGAATGATACAGCATCCAGGCCACTAGGTGTCAGTGTAATCCAATGTATGCCACTTCCACATACTTCAAAACATTACTGAGCGCACCTTTAAGGAAGTAGAATTCAAATAAATGTATATATAAACTAACTAATCTCATAGAATCACATTATTTAAATTTTAGTACAAATATTTTATATGGTTTATGAATTGATTATCTGCTGTTTTACTAGTGATTTGTAAGTAATAAGAGTCAATGTTGTTGCTGCACCTCTAGTGTCCATTTTACTCAGAATATGTTGCATTACGAACAACAGGCCAAGCAAAAATTATTTAGCAAGAATATAGGTATAGAAACGTAACTCTATGAGACCAGGTAGTTCAAAATCCATCACATTAATTAAACAGAAGTCAATTCTGAATTTTGCTCATCATCTGCTTCTTTGGAAGTGTCTATCAATCGTGCACATGTACGAAAGACTTTTTAGAGAAAGACTCTCGGCCCACCACTGTCCAGACCAGAGAGGGTCTTATCAGTCCAACACACCAACAAGTCTTTTTCAGCTCGCCACTAATGGTCACTAATGGATTTAGCGTTCTGCCTGCCAGGCAGAGAAAGCAAATCTGGTGCTCATATGTGCATTTACAAAAACTTGTCTGAAAAAGGGGGCCGGATCTCCAGCCTGACCGTGATGTTTACCATATAAATCCTGTGTTGGAACATCTAAAGACATTGCAAGACCGTTCTGGCATGGGGAGTCTTTGTTAACAATAAACATACAGTAGTAACCCAAAAAATGTGGCATGGGAGCTTTGCTTTTAGTCTGTTTTATTTATATATTTATTTTTATTTTTTTTATCCTTTTGCCTGTCATGCAAACTCCCGACCTATTCGTTTGTGTAATTGTGTGAAAATCATTGGTGTTTGCGTTATTGCTACTTGCATCATTTGAAAGGTATTATAAGCGGGGCCAAGTGGTTTTCGAAGCAGCTTACAACCTCATTTTTAAACATGGCTAGAAGTCTTGTGGTGTGTGCGGTTTAACGAGCCAATTTAACAATCTACCTAAAATTGACCAATCAACAGGCAATGCAAACCACAGAAGAAAAAACTAAATGTACTTTGACAGGAGCTGCAAGCCCTGTATGATGTATCATCCAACACCTAACAGTGATTTTTGAAATAATAAATCCATCATCACAGGTAAGACTATGGACAAAAACTACCGTATTACTGTGGTCAGTGTTGGGTAAGCTATTCAATTTGCTAGCCAAGATACCAACTACTAAACAGAAAAATTTGTTAATTTAAGCAAAATGCTACACTTCACAGAAAGTAGCAATTACACTACAAGCTACACTTCAAAAGCAGCCTGCTACATTTAAGCTACTTTCAAACACAGATGCACAGAGAATACTGTCATAGACAATGCATCTAAAAGACTTATACTGTACCATGGCTTTGATAAACATCATGAGAATATTACGGTTTAGTGCAATACAGTATATAAGTATACAGTATGCTGCAATATGTATGTGCACGTAAAAACATGTCAGTTCATATTTAGACATGCTACCTATATAAACTTATACCAATTTAAACAATTTCATTTGCACATTCCTGTAGAAAAAAAACTGCATACGTACAGTATACTGTTTGTAACGGAGACTCAGGCTGGTTTGGATCCATCTGCGGTTTTTATTGGAAGACAAGGCTCAGGTCAAAGACAGGCAAGGTTCAAGAACAAACAGACTGGGATATAGTAGGCAACAGAGTTTGTGGTCAGGCAGGCGATAGATCGGGGCAGGCAAGAACAGGTAGACAGGCGAATAATTCCACAGAGGGCAGGCGGCAGACAAGGAGAAGTAGAGTTCAGGCTTAGGTCGATAAACAGGAGATCAAGGTTGCTATATCAAAGACGCTCAGTAATGCAGCCGGGGCAAACAAGACTTCGCAATGAAGGCTCAGAGAAGTGAGGTTAAAATAGAGTGAAGGTGATGGGGAACAGCTGAGAGGTAATCAAAACAGGTATGAGGGGTTAAAATTCAGGTGATTCAGATCTCCGGAGATCGGCTGTGAATGCGCCTTCACCGGCATTCGTAACAGAGCCCCCCCCCCGTGAGTGGCTCCCGAAGTGAGGGTGCGATCGGCGTCGAGGTCTACCACGGGGTCAAGGGGCCGGTTTCTCCGGGTTGGTCCTGTGGAACTCTGTGATTAGGTTGGGGTCGAGGATGTTGTTCGCTCCGACCCAGGATCTTTCCTCTGGACCGTACCCCTCCCAGTCCACCAGGTATTGTATATGACCTCGCTGACTTCTGGAGTCCAGTAGGCCACGCACCAAGAATGCCTCCTCGCCGTCCACGAGCATGGGAGGGGGGCGGGGTTCACTTCCTCCTCCTCAGACCACGGGCCAGTTTCAAGAGTGACACAGTGGGGGAAATGCGATAATTAGAGGGCAGTTGGAGGCGAAAAGACACAGGGTTAATTTGCTTAATTATCTTGAAGGGACCCATGTAACTGGGGCTGAGCTTCTTACAGGGCAGGCGGAGGCGAAGTTCCCGCGTCGAGAGCAACACCCACTGTCCTGGAGCATAGTTGGGACAGGGGCGACGATGACGGTCCGCTTGTACCCCTGCTCTTCTTGTGGCTTGTTGGAGGTGGATGTGGGCCTGGTTACATACGGCCTCGCTGCGTTGCAACCAGCTGTTCACCACGGGCACTTCTGAAGGTTCACCTGACCAAGGGAACAGAGGGGGTTGGTACCCTAGTACGCACTGGAAGGGGGTTAGGTTCGTGGAGGGCTTGAGGATGGAGTTGTGCGTACTCGGCCCAGGGGAGGTAACGACTCCAATCAGATTGGTTCTCTTGACAGTACACATGTAGGAATTTGATGATTTCCTGGTTCAGCCATTCCGACTGACCATTAGACTGGGGATGGTATCCAGAGGGGAGGCTGACACCGACATTTAGTATGCGAAAGAAGGCTGTCCAGAGCCTGGATGTGAACTGGGGTCCTTGGTCAGAGACGATGTCCTCGGGGAGACCGTAGAAGCGAAAGACGTACTGGAGGAGGAGGAGCTCCGCGGTTTCGAGGGCAGACGGAAGCTTGGGTAGTGGAATCAGGCGGCACCCCTTCGAGTGGTGTGCACCTGAGAGACTGGTAGATCGGTCACGAAGTCGATGGCGATGTGGGACCATGGTCGTTGAGGTATGGGCAGGGGCAGGAGCAGGCCCGCTGGGACTTGCCTAGGGGTCTTGGCCATATTGCAGGTTAGGCAACCGTGCACGAAGGAGGCAGTGTCAGTCTCCCACCAGAACCAATTCCGCAGCAGGCGTACCGTGGAGGAGATACCAGGATGCCCCGAGCTAGTGGAGGAGTGCACCCAACGCAGTACCCTCTCCCGCAGGGCCGGGGGCACAAATGTCCGATTGGGCGAACAGCTGGGTGGAGGAGGGTTTGCCGCATGGGCCTGGGAGATCTCGGTCATGATGTCCCAGTGGACTGGAGCGAGGAGAAGTGTGGGTGGGATGATGGGCTCGGGGACGGGGTTCTGGGGTGTTAGATCGTGTTGTCGGGAGAGCGAGTCAGCCTTGGTGTTCTTAGATCCGGGAAGGTACGAGATGGTGAAACTGAAGCATGTAAAGAAGAGAACCCACCTGGCTTGCCTGGGGTTGAGTCTCTTGGCAGAACGTAGGTACTCCAGGTTACGGTGGTCCGTGAGGACTAGGAAGGGGTGTCTTGCTCCCTCCAGCCAGTGTCGCCACTCCTCAAAGGCCGCTTTCATGGCCAAAAGTTTGCGGTTGTCCACATCGTAGTTCCGCTCGGCCGGCGAGAGCTTCCGTGAATAGAAGGCGCATGGGAATAGCTTGTGAGGGTTTCCCTGGCATTGGGAGAGGATGGCACCGATACCAGTATTGGATGCATCAACCTCTACCACAAAAGAAGTGTTGGGATCTGGGTGGTGCAGTATCGGAGCTGAGGTGAAACGGTCCTTCAAACGGTCGAAAGCCAGGAGCGCGTCGGAGGACCAGTGAAGTTTGGCCTGACCTGCCTTGACCATGGAGGTGCTGTAATTCCGAATGAACCTTCGGTAAAAGTTGGTGAATCCCAGAAAGCATTGGAGTTCCTTTACCGTATTGGGCCGTGGCCAATTCAGGACAGCGTGCACCTTACTCTCGTCCATAGCCACCCCTTCAGATATACCCAAGGAAGGAGACAGAGGATAGGTGGAACTCACATTTTTCCGCCTTGGCGTACAGTTGGTGCTTGATGAGCCATTTCAGGACTACCCAGACATGAGCGACGTGCTCCTCCAGTGTGTGAGTAGATTAGTATATCGTCGATGTAGACGATCAGGCACTGGTTCAGCATGTCCCTGAAAAGGTTGTTTACAAAGGACTGGAAGACCGAGGGACTGTTGGACAGGCCGAACAGCATCACGCAGTATTTGTAGAGACCGCTGGTGGTGGAGAAGGCCGTCTTCCACTCGTCCCCCTTCCGGATGCAGATCAGATTGTATGCGTTACGCAGGTCGAGCTTGGTGTAGATCTTGGCAGTGCTTAGCCGTACTAACGCCGCTGGGACTAGAGGTAGGGGATACCGGAACTTGACTGTGACGTCGTTCAAGCCGTGGTAATCAATGCAGGGACGAAGAGAGCCGTCCTTCTTGCCCACGAAGAAGAAACCAGTGGTGGCTGGTGACGTGGACGGGTGGATGAATCCTTTGGCCAGCTCCTCCTCGATGTAGCGTTTCATGGCGTCCGACTCGGGTTGTGACAAGGGGGAGATCCAGCCTCTAGGAGGTGAGGCGCCGGGCAGGAGCTCGATGGCGCAGTCACTTGAGCGGTGGGGCGGTAGTTGCTGTGCCCTGGATTTACTGAACACTTCCCTGAGGTCAGCGTATTCGGGGGGTATAAGCGGGGAGTCATCAGGCTCCTCCAGGACCCTAGTGGTTCCCACGGTGGTAGGGTTGCCAGGACTCAAACATCTGGACATGCAGCCCGAGCCCCATCGTGAGATCTGATTGTGTGCACGCAACCAAGGAAGACCTAGGATGACCGGGTTGTGAGGGGAGTGAATGACGAAGAAACGAGCGGTGTGTAGTGCTCCAACTTTTAAAGTGATGTCAGTGGTGGAGTGGCGGACCTGGCCGGTTCCCAGCGGACGCCCATCTAGCGCGGCCACTGTCAAGGGAGGATTACAGAGGGTTAGAGGAATTGCGTGTTGCTGTGCGAATGCTTCATCAATAAAGTTGCCTGCCGCCCCCGAATCCAACAGCGCCCTGGTGTTGACACTGGCAGTACGGCACGAGAGATTAATAAACTCACCGCTCGCTGACGTGACTGGGCAGGTCGGGTGGGGCAGTTGGCTCTCAGATGACCGGCCTGGCCGCAGTAGAGGCAGAGGTGGTTGGTGATGCAGCGATTATGCTCCTCTTGTGTGAGGTGTGCCCGACCCATCTGCATGGGTTCGGTGTCTGCACTGGGGAGGGGCATTGGGACGGAGGGGCTGGACCACCGGGTTGGCTGTCTGGAACGGAGGAGGTTGTCTATGCGGATCACCAGAGTAATGAACTGGTCGAGCGATATGCCCTCATCGCGACAAGCTAGCTCGGACTGTACCTCTTCGTTCAGACCCCGGCGGAAGAGCAGCTTGAGTATGTCCTCAACCCAGACAGTCTGTGTGGCGAGGGTGCGGAAGGACAGCGAGTAATTCGCCACTGTCCGATTTCCTTGGCGTAGTGTCAGCAGTTGTTCACCGGCACTCTTACCGCTTTCGGGGTGGTCGAAAACCTCGGTGATACATCGCAGAAAGGCGTCAAAGGAAGTTTGGTTCAAGCCCTGGTTGGTCCAAACAGCGGTGGCCCACTCGAGCGCTCTTCCCGTGAGCAGGGAGCAGACAAACAGGATTTTACTCTCGTCAGTGGGGTAAGAGGCTGGCTGCTGGGAGAAGATGGAACACTGCATGACAAACCCCTTGCATTTTGAGGGCTCACCGTCAAATTTCTCTGGCAGCGCTAGTCGGTGGGCGGTGGTTGTGCCGAGGAATGGCTGAGCGGCGGGCGCTTGGCTGGCAGAGGGTGCTGCGGGCTGTCGCAGTCCCTGGACGGATCTCATTACCTCTTCCATTAGAGCGGTGAGGTGGCCGAGCTGATGCTGATGGGAGGACAGCAGGCTTGCCTATGCGGAGAGTTCGTCTGACATCCGGGAAACGACCGCTGGATCAGGGTTTGGCGAAGTCTTCTGTAACGGAGACTCAGGCTGGTTTGGATCCATCTGCGGTTTTTGTTGGAAGACAAGGCTCAGGTCAAAGATAGGCAAGGTTCAAGAACAAACAGACTGGGATATAGTAGGCAACAGAGTTCGTGGTCAGGCAGCAGACTAGGGTAACAGGTAGACAGACAAATAATTCCACAGAGGGCTGGCGGCAGACAAGGAGAAGTAGAGTTCAGGCTTAGGTCGATAAACAGGAGATCAAGGTTGCTATATCAAAGACACTCAGTAATGCAGCCGGGGCAAACAAGACTTCGCAATGAAGGCTCAGAGAAGCGAGGTTAAAATAGAGTGAAGGTGATGGGGAACAGCTATGAGGTAATCTCCGGTGATCGGCTGTGAATGCGCCTTCACCGGAGTTCGTAACACTATTAATCTTATCCTGTAATTCTGTGTCTTGCTGTTATATTTCTCTATGTACTGAAAGCTGCTGATCAGAGGCCAAATATCTTGTATGTGAGCACATCTGGGCAATAAAAATGTGAGATCTGATGGTAATACCATGGTACTTTGAAATACAACTACCATATTTATGTAACATTCTGTGTTTGATTTGTGCTTTAAATTAATTCAAAGGATGCTTTATTATACATTGTATTTACATGACGCTTCAAGTTAATTCAAAGAATCCAATGGTAATTTGATATATGTTTACTATATTCATATACTATTGTATTAACCTGGTGCTCCCAGGTAATGGTACATGTCCAAATAAAATGGTAATGCCATGGTAGTTTTTTAATAGGTTTTCATGTAGGCTAATAAGTGTTTTGATACTCTTTTTGTTGTAAAATGTCTTTACCTGCAGAAATCGTTTACAAGCTACACACACATGTTGAAATTTATAAAGACCTACTTCATCACTGGCAAATTATAGCATACATTTGCAGGTTTTGTTTCCAATGATTGTAGATCCATTGCAACCAGCATTATCTTTATTGTATGTGTTTTAATATATTCTGTGAGAGTATTGTCAAGTAAGAGGGCGCACCAAATTATTCAGCAGCGCGCAAACTTTCTGAGCCATTCAGACTGAATCGTGATCTGATTCAGACTGCTTTCCTATCACGTGGAAATGAGTAATTCATTTGTGATCTGACATATTTAGTTCCGACTCAAAACTGGCAATAGTAAACACCGGGTACACAACATGTAGCATAAAGCTTTTGTCAACGCCAAGCAGCTACCTAGTCAAAAATATAGCTTCGCTACTGAAAAGCTACTTGATTTATAAACTATCAAAGCTACCACCTTGCTACACAGAAATGTAGTAAAGCTAATAAAATCACTGACTGTGGTTAGGTCAATAGTCTTTCTAAAAATATATAAACCCTGGTATTTACTATGAAATAAAAAACCTTATAGCCAAAAACACATAAAAAAAAAACGACAACTTTAACAATTGTAATGAAAACGAAGTCTAATAGATTTGCCCTATGAATCTATTGTTATCTTTTCCTGATTCGGCCGCCGGTCTGTGATCAGGGATGTGCAGCTGTGAGCTCCAGGGCAGAGCGAATTCTCTGTTGCTCTGAGATAACACCCAAACTCTCTTGTCTGTCTGTTGCAAATGATGATTGAGACTACATTTCTTCCAAGTGCTTGTGTTTATTCTTGTCATCAAAACTATTTCACAGAATATGAACATAAACGTTGGGGTGGGCAAAACTTAAAACTTTTCCCTCCCTTGCTCTTCTTACTCAGCACAGCATCACTCGTCCACACACCCACAATACACTACAACAAATCCCACAATCCTTACACATCTTGCAGTGGTACACCCCGATTTCTCATAACTCTACCCCCCACTCTGGATGGTGTTTAAATTTAACACCACTCCAGCACCCATGCAATTACCCAGGGGTGAACCAATAGTGCCACTAAATTATTTTACAATGCATATGCAGAGGTAAAACATAGGGTCAACCGTTTTGTACATTTTAGCAAACATTACACGTTAATTCCCCCCTAGGGGGTTTAGCTCTAAGCTTTTTCTTTTTTTTTCTATTTTTTCTTTGATGACACACAACCACACTACACTACCCACAATCCTCAAACTACAACAAATCTTAAAGTTGTACACCCCGACTTCTCATAACACTATGGCATTACTGTAGTGTAACTGCAGTAAAAACAAATGTGATCAACTTTAGTATGGATGATGATAAGTCTTTATGTTGGTGCATGACACTGTTGTCTCCTCTTTATCTCACCAGTGATTTTTATAATGTTGTGGCTGTCTAGCTGTTTAAGAGGTTTTACTTCTACAGTGCTTGAAAGTAGAATTTTCTCTATAATGTAGAATTGAAATGTGTCATAGAAGTTTTGTGGTCTCCACTGTGATAATGCGCATATAAAGGCTTCTCATATCAGACAGGTGCATCCACTTCAGAATGCTCGAGAGAAAAGATCCCAGAGCTCCTGAATAGTACAGAGCTGAAATTGTGCAATATCATGGTGGAGACCACAAAACTTATATGATTTGCTTACTTTACCCAAAGTGGCTATTAAGAGTGACTGAGTTATGACCTAGAGTTACTACCCATTACTAGTCGTGTTCTACCAGTATTTGCAGGTGGCCAGATATTAATGTCAAGACCTGCCTACTCCCCCAATTTCTGGAGAGAAAGTCAGCCAGACTGTGGATCACCTTGAATTTAAAGGGCTGAAGAGCCAGATACCAATGGGTGATCCATGTGTTAGTATCCTTAATGTGGTTGAGCCATTGCAGTGGAGCGTGATTGGAACAGAGGCCTGCCCCAGCAGGTAGTAGTAGAGGGTAAGAACATCCCACTTAAATCGCAAGACACTCCTTCTCAATGGTACTATACTTTCTCTCCCTGAAGACGAGCTTGCAACTAAAAAAACAGCACTGGCCGTTCCTCCCCTCCCACCTCATGTGAGAGCACCACACCCAGCCACTTGTCAGATGCATCAGTCTGCAAAATAAACCCCCTAACAAAGTGCAGATTTTACCTTCAGGAAAGCCTGTTGGCACAACTCTGTCCATTGGACCAGATCAGGGGACCCCTTTTTAGTAATGCCAGTCAATGGGCTGGTGACATCAGAATAATTAGGCACAAACATACTTGGTTCTTTATATGGTTTGTGCAACCAGGAAGGGGTGAAAACGCATCTGCGAATTCCGCTTGCAACTGGGCAATGTCTGTAAGCTGTGACAGTGAGAGGTGGTCTTCAAAAGGGACAGGGATGAATGAATAGGATTTGGGAGTCACCTCCGGCCTGAGCTCCACCCTCTCCAGAACTACCATCGCCAAGGCAACAGGCACCACCTCCCTCCATAGTTGGAGGAGGTTGAGTTGGTAGATTTGATGTGCCCATCCCCTATCTGTTCGGCTAATCTCATAATAGAGATCTCAAACTCATTGTGTGACCTCAAAGGGTCCTTGTCACCTGGCGAGTAATTTGGAGAGTGAAGTGGGCAGGAATACAAGCACTTTATCTCCCTGTGTGAATTCCCGTAATTGAGTGCCCCTGTTGTACAGTCAATTGTTTCCCAGAATTAGTGGATGGGTGAGGTGGGAATTAACCACAGCCTTGACTCTATGCCTTTTCCCCCTCAATCGTATCTCAATTATCACTGGATACTTGTGAATGTCACCATGATCTTGGCAGTGTCTGGCTTCCTTGCAGCTCTGACAGACCGACCCAGGCTTTCCTATCACACTCTTCCGGGGAACCGGAACAGGGCAGAGCTGGGAGGGATGGGGGGGGGGTGGGTTACACACAGGGGGTGGAGAGAGAACAGACAGAGAAGATGGAGAAGTAAAAAACAGTTGATTGCTGTCTCCTCGATGTACCGCCATGTAGACCTCTGCTAGCTGGACGACCTCTTCCTGCGACACCAGGCGGTGACACTGGACCCAATCGGACATACCTCGAGGAATCTGGGTGAAGAACTGCTCCAGTACCATTAGGTTGACAACATCCACATCACAGCGGGTTTTGGGCAAAAGTTTCCTGAAACTCAAAGACCTGAAGAGCTGACGGCTCTTTTCAGGTCTATGACCGACCCATTGTTGGATGGCCTTCTTCAGGTGTTGGTAATTAAGGAGACTGGTGGTGGGAAGTTGTTCTGCCGAAAGCTGCACCTCCCCAGAGAGCAAGGGCCATAAAGGGCCACTTCCATACCTCCGCTGTCTTCTAAAAAAGGTCCAGGAATGCCTATGGGTGTCGTCCGGCCCCATCTTCATTAGGGCCGTGGGTGGGGTGGTTTCCGGGGAGCCCTCTCTCTGGTGATCAGGCTTGGAGCACCTTCTGGTTCTCCACTTGTGCCTGGAGCAGGACTTGGAAACAATGTTCCTGGTCCAGGCGTACGTCCATAAGTGCTTGAATTTGACTTTGCTGGATGCTGGCAAAGGTATAGAAGACTTGGCGGTACGGGCTCCATAACAGCATTCTCCTTTAAAGCCAGGTTTTCAGCACCACTCTGAAAGATCTAAGTTTGTGGGCAATGAAGGAGTCAAGAGACAGCAAACAGAAGTATTTTATTTTCTTCACAATCAGATAAAACAAAAGGAAAATGGCTCTCAGTTGTCAATTTAAACAGGGTCTTTTTAACAGTCTCTCATAGAATTATTCAGTTATTGCTGCTGGTCATTCGGCCACCAGCTCGCTCGCTCGCTCGCGCTCTCTCTCTCTCTCTCTCTCTCTCTCTCTCTCTCTCTCTCTCTCTCTCTCTCTCTCTCTCTCTCTCTCTCTCTCTCTCTCTCTCTCTCTCTCTCTCTCTCTCTCTCTCTCTCTCTCTCTCTCTCATATTTTACCTCATATTAAGAATGATTAATAATGCTTATTGATCCTTGTGTGGACGTTGTGTTTTGGTTTGCTATACACTACGTGTAATTTAAATGAAAACTGACTGAATGCTGTTCACAAAACTGTAGACTAATTTAAGGGAAAATTTTGCTGCACAGAGTATCATGACATAACAGCGTGCCGTCGACTTCTGTAAAGTGCAAACAAAAGTGCTTTTTGGTTAAGAAATATCTTTAAGATTTTTCATTGAAACCGGTTGTAAACAGGGGTATAAAGCAGCGAATTACAAATACTCACGTTACTGTAACTACTCTTTCTCAAGAATTGTACTTTAAGTAGTTTAAAAACTTTATACTTTTACTTGAATATATTTTAGGTGCTGTAACTGTACTTTTACTGTGCTATTTTCCCGCCGTCTGTGTTCGCTACTTCCCTGTACTGATTTATCAACATTATTGGCTAGGGAGAGTCTTGTGACTCCCATCCAAACATATGTTATGGATGCCTCAAGCATAGCTTACAGATGAACACCACAGCCGCACCTGGAAGGGCTTTTTGCTGTGAAAAAGGCCAATTGCTTGAATGTATCATGTGCGTTTAACTTGCTCAAGCCAGATATCAGCATTAATCCTGCCTCTAATTTGAAGAAACATATCGATCTATAATGAAGCCTGTACTAATATATATTCATACATTCAAATGCTGTTCATACACTTCAGCTCAGCATTCAACACAATAATTCCTCAGCACCTGATTGGAAAGCTGAACCAGCTGGGCCTGGACACCTCCCTCTCAAACTGGATCCTGGACTTCCTGACTGGGAGACCTCAGTCAGTCCGGATTGGAAACAGCATCTCCACCATCACCACACTGAGCACTGGGGACCCCCAGGGCTGTGTGCTCAGTCCACTGCTGTTCACTCTGCTGACTCACGACTGTGCAGCAATGCACAGCTCGAATCACATCATCAAGTTCGCCGATGACATGACCGTGGTGGGTCTCATCGGCAAGAACGACGAGTCAGCATACAGAGAGGAGGTGCAGTGGCTAACAGACTGGTGTAGAGCCAACAACCGATCTCTGAATGTGGACAAAACAAAAGAGATGGTTGTTGACTTTAGGAGAGCACAAGGTGAACACTCCCCGCTGAACATCGACGGCTCCTCTGTGGAGATCGTCAAGAGCACCAAATTACTTGGTGCTCACCTGGCGGAGAACCTCAACTGGTCACTCAACACCAGCTCTATTACCAAGAAAGCCCAGCAGCATCTCTACTTGGGGGGTATCTCCCACCCCTCATCCTCACTACATTCTATAGAGGGACTATTGAGAGCATCCTGAGCAACTGCATCACTGCCTGGTTTGGGACTTGCATCGTTTCGGACCAAAGGACGCAAAGCCCTGCAGAGGATAGTGAGGACAGCTGAGAAGATCATCTGGGTCTCTCTTCCCTCCATCAAAGACATTTACAAAAAACACTGCATCCGCAAAGCAACCAGCATTGTGGATGACCCCACACACCTCTCACACAAACTCTTCACCCTCCTGCCGCCTGGCAAGAGGTACCGAAGCATTCAGGCCCTCACGGCCAGACTGTGTGACAGCTTCTTCCCCCAAGCCATCAGACTCCTCAATACTCAGAGACTGGTTTCACACACACACACACACACACACACACACACACACACACACACACACACACACACACACACACACACACACACACACACACACACACACACACACACACACACACACACACACACACACACGTCCTGAGTTGCACTTTAATTATTGTCATTTTATGAGGTCTGTTACCTCAATAACTGCTATGTCCATAGAACACTATCTCATAGTATGTTAAGTTTATATTTGGCATTTTTAGAAACTGTCATCTTTTTGCACTACTGTGTACTGGTCGGCGCTGCATTGTCTCACACTGTGCCTTTTGTCCTGTTCATTTTTAGTAATTTATTGTACTGTTCCATACTTTTGGCACATGTTTGCACGTGCACTTTCTATAGGTATGTTATTTAGTCTGTGTAGTCTCATGTGGTTCTGTGTTTGTCCTATGTTGTTTTATGTAGCACCATGGTCCTGGGGAACGTTGTCTCATTTCACTGTGTACTGTAATAACTGTATATGGTTGAACAACAATAAAAAACTTTTAACTTGACGGTTACGTGCCTAAACGTTCAAATACACTTTATAATTCTGCCAATGCCTGTCTTGATGAGGCATTAATGTAAACGCAGTTCGTTTGGTCTAAAGTGAACACGTTATTGGAAATATCAAATGTTGGACTTGAAGTGTACATGTAACTGAATTGAACCACAGTCTAGTAGGCTTTGTCATATAAAGGCTAGTAATCAAACAAAATTAACAAGGAAATGAGAAAACCGCTCTCTGATTTTGTCTAAATAACTTGAGTATCTATTCTTGAGTAAGATGACTGCGATGGACTGGCGATCTGTCCAGGGTGTACCCCGCCTTTCGCCCAATGTTAGCTGGGATAGGCTCCAGCCCAGCGCGACCCTGTACACAGGATAAGCGGTTGACGATGGATGGATGGATGGAACTTGAGTATCTTTAAAAGTATTAATGTAATATAATACATTTAATAATAATATTAATTTGTTTATTAATAATATTAATTATTTAATCATAATTTGTAGAGCAATACTTCATAATTTCACAAGTCGCAAACTTCAGAAAATTTTGCATCATGCATTAGAATGAGAAAACAACTTTTGATGGTCTTAAAAAGATACAAGAACTAAATCAATGTGGAACATTTTATCTCAAAGGAGGACAATGTTGCCCCCCCATGTGCTACTTAAATAAATAGTTCACTCAAAAATGAAAATTCTCTCATCATTTACTCACCCTCATGCCATCCCAGATGTGTTTGACTTTCTTTCTTCAGAACACTTTTCAGAAGAAAATTTCAGCTCTGGTCCACACTGTAACGATGCTGGCAAGGACGAAGATGATGACAAAGGAGTGAAGAACCCAAGTACATTTTTTTTTAAATAAATGTGAAACCAAAACCCTAACTATACATGAGAACTAATCTAGACATAAACATGAACATGAATAAAACATGGCCAAACATAAATGCGGCTTGACATAAACTAGATTTGGCATGGTTTAAACAAAACAACAAAGTTACACTTGCAAACGATACTAAACAAAGGACAATGGAAACATGAAGGCTTAAATACATGGACATGGGAAAACATAAACCAATGATCAAACAGAACTCTAAACAAGATAACAAGACTAATAACCTAAAACCAATGACAAACTAGAATTGATAACATAATATTCAAACAATGAACCAATGAAAACAAGACACATGAACATGGAGGGAAATACGAAATCACATGACAAGAACAAGGAACTAGACTTTTCAAAATAAAAGACATGAAAACATGAACCAACAGAATAAACATGAACACACACACACACACACACACACATACACACACACACACACACACATTAAACATTACAGTAATACATAAGTACATAAGTGAATGGATGCCAAAATAAAGGCAGCATAAAAATAGCCTTATCCATGTGACTCCAGTGGTTAAATCCATGACTTCTGAAGTGATATGATAGTTGTGGTCAAGAAACCTAAATATTTAAGTCAATTTTTGCTAGAAATTTGTCTCTCTGCCCAGTAGATGGCAATATGCATGAATAATGTGAATCAACAAAAACAAAAGATGAAGAAAGTGAAAGTTAAAGTGGAGATTGACTGAGCAGGGAGGAGAATTTCTAGCAAAAATTGACTTAAATATTGACCTGTTTCTCAACACATCTATCATATCCCTTCTGATGTCATGGATTTAACCACTGGAGTTACATGGATTAGGCTACTTCTATGCTGACTTATGTGATTGTTGGAGCTTCAACATTTTTGCATCCATTCACTTGCATTATATGAACCAAAAGAGCTGACATATTTTTCTATAAATCTTCATTTGTGTTCTGCTGATGAAAGTAATACACATCTGGGATGGCATAAGGGTGACTATATAATGAGAGAATTTAAAGCCTGATTTGGCGCCTGTACCAAACAACTGCTCTATAACCTCTATTGTGCCAAGTGACCCTGCTTTTTTATATATATATTTTTTGTATTCCTTGTATTGTTTTGAACATGTTTTATGTGCAGCAATAACTCTCTCAGTCAGCATTAAGGGAAATCTGACCATACACATAAACTGATATTAATGTCATTGTTTCATACATTATGATATTGAAAAAAAACTTTTTCATCTTTTAATTTCTGTAATAATGTCACACTTTTATTTATTTATTTTAAATCAGATTCATGTAGTGTTTACATTATCATAAATAAGTGACCTATAAAATACCTAGATTTTTTATTCTTTCTAGCAAACAGCCATGAAAGGGAATGTAAATTATGGTATGTGTGCTACATTTTAAATTGCAGCATCGAGTTTATATTATAAAGGGGCATAGATTTTTCACTACTCATGAGTACTTTTAAATTAGCTACTCTTTTACTCTTACTTGAGAAGATTTAACTCAACTCAAACTACCTTTTTAAGAATTAACAGTACTTTTACTTGAGTATTATTTTTCAGTAATCTTTCCACCCCTGGTTGTAAAGAGTAGAGTCTCTATTTTCGTTTGATATGCCGCTTTAAAATCTGTAAATGTTTTGCGCTTCAGCATGCTGATAAACATGATGTGGGAAATGGCAACACATTTGCCCAAAAATAGAAAAACATGTTAGTTATTTTTAATAACATTCAACTCTAACACATCTGTGGGTCATTTAGCTTCATTTTAATATACATTGTTATATTTTATTTTATTATCATTCATAAACATTAGTAAATGCATTTCTAGATTTAATGTACATTTTCACATTCAGAATAAATGGGTTCATCAAAAAGCTGATAAATGTTGCTTTCAGAGGCTTTATATGGAGTTAGGATGAAAATAAGGTGCATTTCAAACTGTTCTGAGACCAGTGCAGACAGACAGCACACTGGAGGTTAAGTCATTCACTAAATAGGGAGCAAGGCAGCATCCTGTATCTTTCTATACAGTTCACAAGTGCATTCACTCCTAAAATCTGATCAAAAGTTCAGTTTCAGACTGCAGATGACGTTTGGATCACTCAACATGTTTGACACACATGGGACAATGATAATCAGTACATAGATTCACCATTTGATAACGCTACATTTTATTTGAACATAGTTGGCTGTGATTGCATGATGCTGGACATTACTTTGAATATTAATTATTTATTCAGCTTTACAGAAAATCAGCAGTAATGTCTCAAAAACATGAATAACCAACACTCCTGGACACATAATAAAAAATTTGATTAAAAAAAATGACTTTCTATAGCTTGATGTTATTTAAAATTTCACAATCTAGTCTGGCTGTTCATGTATGTGGACATACTGTACATTTTAAGGAAAACAATTTGCTCTAGAAATGTTTATTTTTGTGCTTGTTTATTAGGTGTTACTAGTTACAAATCAAAAGGGAAATGGAAAATGTACACAGCAGTAACGCGGGAGTCTCAGGAGGTTAACATTAGTAACCTATGAAAATGTACCTTAATGTAAAGTGGATACATATTAAGCATTTATAAAGGAGTTGCCAATATTAGAAACCTGTACATAAAGTTCAGTATGTTTTAATAGTCATCAGGCTTTATTATATGACATAATCTCTAATATAAGATTTTTTGCAACTAGAACTAGGCAACAGCACTGCATATAAATGATTTGTAATGCATTTGTAAATTACTCATTAATCATTAATGAACCCCCTTATTAAACTTTTAAGAAAGGGAACATTAATGCAAAATATAATACAGATATATACATTTTAAACTAAAATCATGAAGTTAATATCCATTTGTCATCAACTCACCCAGAGGAAATACTATTGCTCATAGGCAAACCTAAGCACTTTCAGACAGTGTTGCTCTCCATTTAATCTCATTGCTGTCTAGGAGGAGACTTAGACAACTGAGAAGTTAACAAGACCTGATTTGTGATTTTTCTTATGGGCATGTATGGCAGAAAGGAAACCATCTCTGAATAGATACTTTGACATCAAAATATTTGTTTTTGCATCAAGGTAGAATAAAAAGAGTGAAACCAATTGTAAGTGGAGCATTTCAGAAGCTCCAGCAGATGTAGAAGATGCCATACAGACAACAAATGCAGTGGTGCACAATCTGAGGATGCACTCACCATTGATGGCAAAAATGGAATTACAATCTGAACAGCTTCTTTATGTTTGAGCGAGTACATGTCTCTACTCTGAGTTACGCTGTGTGCATGCAATTCTGTATCCATCTGCCTGCTCTGCACCTTCACACGAGTGCTGGGAATATGAGCGTGAAGGCAGCATGTTAGGCCTAATCGAGAGATAGTAATGCAAACGCTATTCTTCCTCAAGTGCCACACGGTCGAGAAATCAGAACAAGCGGGAAGATGGAGGGCCATAAGGCAGAGCAACATCTGATTACCACGGCTCGCTGTGGTATGGAGACGCATGACTTATCAGGCCAGATTGCATTGCGAACGCAAAACACTCCACACAAGATGGGCACTTTCTGGTGAAAGCCATTCCTCAGCATTATTGATTAATTCCTTGTGAGAACTGAATTGCATTCTATCCAATTTGCTTCGCCACACACTCTCGCTGAAGGAGAAACTCTGCTGTGATTTGCGTGAGGAGGCACAGGTAGAGATGCCATTGTTGCCAAAGAAACAAGGTCTGAAATGAGCTAAAGAAAGAGTTGTATGACAACACAGAGGAAGGATTCAGTGCTTTGATAATAGCGCTGTTAATTTAATATGCTAATGTAGAAATAACTAGATTTTACATAGAAACATTTTTAGTTTTTGCCTGAGGAAAACTTGATGTTAGGGTGTTGTGTTTGGTCGCCAGGGTATTGCTGTTATTGTGAAGGTGTTCCTGGGTGGTTGCTACGTAGCTGCCTATTGGCTCAATTGAAAAGAGTCCATCCTCAAGTTTCTCTGAGATTCTGGTCTCTTTTTTTACCCATTTATTTTGTATGCCAGGTGAAGACCTCTCCTCAATAAGCCACATTATTTGAGGTATAATTCATATCTGTAGAACAACTGGTGAGGGACGAAGTTTAATAGCCAGATAATTCTTGAGGCAACCTGGAATTGTATTAAAATGAAACCCCTTAAACTCCACCCACAATTTTTCACACTCCAATTTAAAAGCTCACCATTCACACATATTGTAGACTAGTTGTAAAAAGAATTGTCACATTTTTCTGAGAACCACCCAAATAAAAAAAAATTAAAAAACTCAAATTATTCATAAATAATAATTTGTGTTTATTAACTTATGAAAAAATTTGAATATGAAAATTTTTTTGAAAAAATGTTCTGTTCACTCTCTAGAAAGCACTTGAAAAAAGTTCCATCACAAAATGCAGATCTGAAATATAGGTGGCGCACTAAGGCAATTTAGCCATCACAAATGTGCTCGTCCATAGACATTCAGTCTAATTTTCAATTCAAGCACCACCCTTGTTGTTTCATTGAATATATCGGCACTCTGAGTGGACTAGAAGCTCAATCTAGGTGTCATTAGAAGGCTGAAATCCTCCCCATTGATATACAACTTTTTATCATCAATAGTCAACAACATATTTTCTGATGATTTGTTTTGCATGATTTTCCTCCTGGATGGCATATTTTGTTCTGGACATCTAAGATATAACATTGGATTATTCAGCAAAGCAAGCTCACAGACAAGTAAAAAAAACATATTTTTTAGAGAACTTCCTAAGGTAAAGGCAGATATAAATTTTTAACTATTTGGGGAGAGCTTGCTCTTTTCCCAGTTGACCCGAATCCCTAGACGGCTGAGGTGCCTGAGCACCAAATCCCAGTGCATGCACAGCAACTCTAATTGTGACTAATTGTGTAATGCTTTATTTTTAAAAGACAGTAAAAATAAGCAATATTACTATTTTAATTTTGAAGCTTGACAGTCTTCAACACAGTTCACTTTCATTGTCCAGAAAGATAAATACAAAAAAATAAAGTCATATGGGTTTGAAAAAGCAACATGAAGGTGTGTAAAAAATGACAACATTATTATTTTTTAATCAGTCCTTTAATGTCAGAACTGTTTACATGTTTATCTTTAATTAAAATCCCCATCATAGATGTTTGTGCCTTCATTATGTCAACAGTAAGAAGTAATCAAGGAGTCATTGTTTACAGGTGAGCTCATTAACAAATGTCATTGGTGAGGAGTTTGTGATGCTGACATGAGCTGACATTACATGTCTCTTGGGTTGTCAGTGAGTGTCTGATAACTGGAGACATTGAATGATGAGTTGTCATCAGCTCCAGACATTAAATTAAAAGCAGTCTGAACTAAATGACATTTATCGAGTTTGGAACAAATTCAGAACAAATGCTTCTGACTGGGGAATGAGTCATTCTGATTCATTAACAATTATGGTTTAGATTCTTTTAAATTATTATTCTGTTGTGACAAGACATAATATCGAATATCAACAGAACAGTTATAACATCGTAGATATTGCTCGAATTTCTGAAGAAAATGAAAATGGTGTTTGACCACGCAAAAGTCACTTCTGCAATGCTCTATGTTGTTGCCAATTTGCTGCTATGCACTTGCTAAGGCGTTCTGGTAGCTAGGGCATTACTAGGTGGTTACTAGGGTGTTCTGAGTGGTTACCTTGTTGCTGATCTGGGTGGTTGCTTGGGTGTTGCCATGGCATTCTAGGTGGTTTCTAGGGCAAAGTTTCTAGGGTGTTACTAGGCAGTGAAAAAATGTCCCCCATAATGCATAATTTCTGAATGTTTCACATGCCCAGTTTTGTCAGACATTGGATTAAAAAAAAAGAGCAAGGGGCTGTTCACACCAAATTTGTCCTTGCACTAAATAAATGCTAGAAGCAGCACCTCAAATACAACAGAATGCAGGTGTCTTTAGAGACATTTTTAACAGCTGAAGTTCAGTTTAATTTAAATTGCTGTCTAAAACTATGGCACTCGGCACTAGAGGGTAAAAATACTCCATAATGGTAAAAGATGTCCATCTAGAAGATGTTTACATAGGAAAACAATTGGTGTGAACAGAGAAAAACGGTGCATCAAAACAATTACAAGTTTGCAGCTAGCTGTGGCGACATGTACAATATCAATGGGCTTGCCTGAAAATCGTAACTCTGCCAGTTGCCTCATATTTTCAGAACATTTACATTTATGCATTTGGCAGACGCTTTTATCCAAAGCAACTTACAGTGCATTTATTACAGGGACAATCCCCCCGGAGCAACCTTGAGTTATGTGCCTTGCTCAAGGACACAATGGTGGTGGCCATGGGGTTTGAACCAGCAACCTTCTGATTAGCAGCCCTGTGCTCTAGCCACTAGGCCACCACCACCACCTTTTTAAGAAGTTCTTAAAAAACAGAATTGATCAACAAACACAAATGATCTGCTACAAAACTATTGAAGACATTTTTTGGCAACTATTGAAGAATTTTTGGCATGCCTGCTGTGGTCTTTTGGTCTTATCATGTACTGGATTTAAAATTGCATTGAGCCATATGGCCTAGATGGCAGCAGTTGTACTACAAGCTATTTCAAAACATAACAATTTTTAAGGATTTTCAGCCTTTACTGAAATTAATGAGGTTGATCTGAGGTAGAATGTGAGAAAAAATATTTTGAATGTTGCCAGTCATAAGCTTTCTTGCAATTAAATGTATTATTAAATAATGGAAACATGTTTAAATTATTGATATTAGCCACTTTACAGTACTCACCAGCTCTTGCATAAAGATAAGCACCCAAGAGAAAATCCCAAGAGTAAATTAGGTTGTGTTCAGTGCATTTTAACAATCTCAATAAATTGTCAATAACATCAATCAGTGTTTTATGATGCACAGACAGGGGCTGGGTTTCCTGAAGCACTAAGTAGGATGTTAGTAGCACTTAAACAGTACTTAATCTCTAAGGCGTGTTTCCGAAAAGCATCGTTATCGAAGTAGTTTGTAAAACATTTGCAAATGAGAGCTTTTAAGTCCATTAAATGCAACTTAAACATATCTTTCTGGCATCAGTCACAGTTTATCAAAGACAATGGGACATTTAATAAAATGCACTAATATATTTTGATCACTGGAAAGCCATTTTAATCTATTGTTTAAAAAAATTGCATTGAATTCAGTAGGCAGTCTCTGCTCATGTGACGTGATAGGTCTTAATTTACATGACACATAATACAGTATAGTGTTATATTAGCCTTCTTTGATAAGCATAATTGTAATGACAATAGAAAGATGGCATGTTCTCTATTAAAGAGATTATTTAGGAAGACATGAGCAATGTAATGTGACCATGCAGTTTAAAACTTAATAAATATATATGCCTTATAAATAATAATTAATAATTTGGTTAACAAAGGAGATTAGAATGAAAATATGCAATGAGAGATTCACTCTCTCTATTTTCATCCTCCTCCTCTTCTTTCTTCCTCCAATGGCTGGTTCGAATCGGCTCGCCTATAATCTTTTTAACAAGGCAGTAACATATTGCATGATGCATAATGGCAGTAAAGCTACAAGTACACAATGAACTCTAACCAGATGATCTATTAATATTTAGATAGGTGTATGAGTAGTTCAATACTGATGCCATGATTTTAATCCTGTACTATGTGCATTTGTTCAGTTTCCAGCCGTTAGGCTACGTGAGAGTCACTAATGATTAACATTTATAGTGTTAACATTAATCTCTATGATTGAGCATCAATACATCTGAAACTCTGTCTTACTAAAGCCATCATTATTTCTATAATTCAATTCTGTAATGATTAGTAATTTCGGTAACTCGACAAGGTTACAAACAACTTCCATGTTTGTCAGTATTTCCACATTATTTTCATTTTGAGAAGACAAACACCTGGACATATTTGCCCATTACTTAAAAAATGTATGTAACTGATTGCATCAATTTTCAGAGTTCTGCTAACTTATTAGGATTAACAGGGTATGGCTCGGGTCCCTCAAATGTAAAGGCCAAAGTATACTTATGGTTGTGTGCGTTTCTGATCGCTCAGTGCACAATATGCATGACACAAATTTCATCCATGCAGACAGAGTCAAAAGAGTATACTTTGAAAGTCGACCTGGTGCGTTCCAATGCTGAAAGCAGAAGTCTCACTGTTCACAATAAAGAATGCAGATGTTCAAGAAACGTAAGTAGAACTGAATGTCATGAAAATCTTTAGTGCAGGATTGTTAAAAAAAATGGAACTGGTTCTGAATGAGACCCAGTTCTTGATTCCCCTATTTCTGACTCAATATTGACCAGCTGTTCTGCTGTTCATGCATGCAGCACAAGTGGGCGGTTCATTAACGATCATCTCCAGCGGGAGAGGATCTATCTCCAGATCCCTCGACCTTTACCTCCACTGTGCACAGCCGAGCTTCAAACAGGTTGAGCGGAACTGCTGTACCTCCATCAATATCATCATGATTTGTTTCCTCAAGGCAGGACATTATTCATTCAACTCCAAATTCCCTATTGGTGTTTGCTAAGGCAAGCATCACTATTGCTATTGCTCTTACATAGGGATTTCAATATAAGCTTAACAATTTTGATGTATAACTTGAAAATGTAAAAATTACTATATTACTATATTATAAGAACATGCAAACCATCACAATAAACATTAAATCATTCATCTGTTAAACTGTTTTTTCCAAAGAGAGATCATATAGAGATCAGGCATTTAGAGAACACATGGCCAGAACTATGTGAACACAAATCGGTAACACTTTACCTTAATGTTCCCTTTATTAAGGGTTTAACTAATCATTTATTTAAAATGCATTATAAATCAGTGATATGTGGTTAAAACTATATGAATGAAAAGGATGGCAGAAATGCAATACTGGCCAAATAGTGACCGTTTTACCTCACATGTTGTAGATGCATAATAACACTTATTTAGTGAAGTAGACAAGTATGATGAATTTATTAAGAAGTTGCCAACATTAGAAACATATTTACATAAAGCAGAATGACCATGAAGAACTGAAATGTGTAAATTGGGACAGCACTCCCAAATGCGTAATTGACAATGTGACAAGGAAAAGAGACAACGTGGAGTCAAGACATTACAATAATAAATATTAATGCAAAGTAGACTGTAGCAAAATGCCTTAATCCATCCTTTTAATATGGATATAACCACTTGAGTCTTATGGATTACATTTATGCTGCATTTATGTGCTTTTTGGAGCATCAAAATGTTGGCCTACAGAGCTAAAATATTCTACTAAAAATCTGAATTTGTGTTCTGCAAAAGAAATAAAGTCAAACATATCTGGGATGGCATGAGGGTGCATAAATTATGAGAGAATTTTCATTTTTGGGTGAACTATCCCTTTAATTCTTCATGTTATGAGCTGTAAAGTTGTTTAAATCATCATTTTTACAGCAATTCTAGGGTTTATTGACATCATCATGGTAACGAAGTTGTAAAATTGTCTATAACTTTACACAGAAAAGTTTAGTAAGCAATGCTATCACACTAAAATCTTGTTAACACGCATTTGTTGATGTATTGTGGCTATACTTTTGAAACAGTATTTGAATGTTTATGGATTAACCTCATTCACATCCATTGTAAGTGCCTCACTGAAACCCAGTGCCCATATTCACAAAAAATCTTAAGGCTAAAAGTAGCTCCTAAGGAGCAAATCTTAAAAATGATGGGCGTGTCATTTCTATTTTTTAGGACTTTTTTCACCTAAGAGTGATTCATGAAGCATTTTAACACTAAAAGTAGCTCCTAAATCCACGTCAGCTTAGAAGTCGTCCTGAGGACTTCTAACTCCCTAAGAGTGACTCACAAACAATCCAAAGCATGCTACCAGTGGCACCTGCAGCTGTACGGCTGTATACACTGTACATACATGAGCACTCCAACTGGCCTGAGAAACATTAACTCTCAGAATACTTCATCAATCATGAAGTGTGTCCTGTTAACAGCCGTTTAATAGAACTAGCGAATGAATCATTCTTTTGAGTCAGTTCTTTTCAGTGAATTGGCCAAACGGGCTTGCAAATCTTTCTGAATCAATTCATGATTCATTCTGACCGCTCTCTCACTGAATCGTTTGGCGCGGTTTCTCACACAGTAAACCAGTATCGGGATTTTTACGAATACAGAGAACAAACAGCGCTGAATACAGTGGAAACATATCTACATTCAACTGAAACAAAAGGGTGTCTTTTTGAGAGGTAACTTTGAGATTCTTCAGCTAGTGCTGTGTCATGTGAACTAGGGGCTGTTCAAACTGAATGTTTTTTTGGGTCCGCTCATGCTGTTTTTCAATCATTTTCCTTGTAAACATTTGCTAGATGTCTTTTAACAACTGTGTAATGTTTCACTGTGTTTTTAGGATCTCTCACAGGAGTGCTGCATTTTTTTAGAAGCTGTGTCAAATTTAAAAGAATTTCAACAGGTAAAAAAGCGTCTTGAGACACCTGCATTCTGCTCATTTTTTGTGGTGCCTTTTGCTTTTTAAGCACGAGATCGCGTTTGTTCTGAACAGTTACTGGAAGAAATGCTTTAGCCAATAGTTACATGAACGCTACTCATCCTCAAGAAGAAAAAAAATGCTTTTCTCAAAACAGTTTTAGAGATGTAGTTATCTCTCCCACAAACTGAAACAACCCAATTACACCGTAGATGTAGTGCTCTCTGGGCACTGGAAAAATGAAAGTGAAGCGTGGATGAATTGCAAATTTCTGCCATCCATCAGCAGAATCTCTTTCAAACTATACAGTATATACAATCTCCAGATCACACATCGTCCAACAATTTTATATATATATATATATATATATATATATATATATATATATATATATATATATATATATACACACACACACACACACACACACACACACACACACACACACTATCAGTCAAAACTTTTGAAACACTTGACTGAAATGTTTCTCATGATCTTAAAAATCTTTTGATCTGAAGGCGTACGCTTAAATGTTTGAAATTAGTTTTGTACACAAAAAAAAATAAATAAATGTGCCACCATATTAATTTATTAGAAAATGTCAAGAGTACATGTCTGCACATTCTAGGCAAAGGGTGACTACTTTGAAGATGCTCAAATATACAAACACAGTTTTTATTTATTTTAGATATTTTGTTCAGTCACAACAGAATTCCCATAGTTCCATTTGTTATTCCATAATTTTGATGACTTTACCATTTTTCTAAAATATGAAAAAAAAAAATATATATATTATATATATATATATATATATACAGAATGAGTTAGTGTGAATCAATGAAATACCATACGGGCCTATGATTATACATATTTAGACGCCCATATTTTAATTGAATGGATGTTATAACAGCATTCACACAATTTTAAGGTTCCCCACCTCCGAAATCTCAATTTAACCCCTGCATTCAAAACTAAATATTTTACTAAATAGCATCTACTACTAACTGTAAATGTTCACACTCCATACAAAACCTTCCAGATGAATAAATGCCAGTAGGCTACTCATTTTAATAATTATTTTAGCGTTGATTTTTAAGTTTTGGAAATTAAAATAAAATCCAGTGGAGAGAGGAGTCTCAAAGAATGATGATGAAAATATTTTCAGTCATCCCCGTGCTGGATCGGTTCTAATTTGATTGGATGCTTAGGCTATTGATTTAAATGTGAAGGGATGCAAGGAATGGAAAGTAACAAATGCGGATACACTCATTTCAATGCAACTACAATCTAATAAATATGTATTAATGTAAGGATTGCACTGTTATTTTACATTTGTTTTAAAATGTTAAATTCTTTCAGAAATAAAGACAACCACACATTGACTCAAGTGATTTATGTTTAATGATGAATTTGGCCACGGCCACTGATCTAGAGTCAGCTTTCCCTTCCAGCTAGTAATTAAAGGTTGTAGGCTATATGAGCTGGGCCAACTGACAGTTCCCCCACAGACAGACAATTTACTGGCCAGGGGAAGGCTAAGCCTCCCCCAGCCTTACACACGCTCCACCTATCCCGGAAAGACGCTGACTATCACACCTGGAGTCGCAAGTTCAAATCCAGGGCGTGCTGAGTGACTCCAACCAGACTTCCCAAGCAACATTCATTTAAAGTATGTTGAAGTTAAAATAAAGTTAAAGCATTCACAAAGCATTTTATAAATGAATTGCACTGTATGCACTGCAGACATCTTAGTGAGTGGATCATGACCATTTTTGCACCGTTTATGGCAATGCAATCCGCATGAATATGGCAATGGAGATTTGCACGCTTTCGTTTCTCTCCCGCATCTCAGTTGTGTGGATATTCTCTCCAATCATACGCTCTCCATCTACACAACATTGGACTCACCAGAAAGAGCAAAGACCACAGATGCACAGAAGTGAATGGTGAGGCATTTACAAAAAGGTAATCATTGACTCACTGACTAGTAGAAATTAGCTGTTGTGTAAACCATAATCTGAACAAATCCTGGATATCCAGTAAACCAACATATTTAGTCATTTTGTTCTTTGCATGTACTGTCGAAAGCACCTGAACATCAAGTTGAAGGAATAATGTGGAACAGTCAAGACGCAAACTTCAGTCGCCAGTCACAAATCCTGAATACCCAAGAGAACAGGGAGAACAGCTGCAGGAGAGGGATGAAGGGAAAGTCAGTGGAAAAATCCCACTCATGTGACCTGGAATTATTTGTCCAAAGTCCGGCGAGATCACAAATATTCATCAATAGAATATGTAAAAGATCTACACGAGCAAGCAATGTTGTCATGCAAAAATAATTCTGTAGATACATCATAATATTGTGCTGCTTTCAACTCATCTTACTATATTTTGCTCACTATTCATATTCCATCCATCCATCCATCGTCAACCGCTTATCCTGTACAGGGTCGCGGGACTATTCATATTCAACAGAACAATATGTTTCAAGCTCTATAATGTCAAACCCTTGAGGCCAAAATATACTGTTTTTAATTACTCTCCTGAGAAAACATCACTGCGCCTGCTCTATGGAAAATGAACATTTCATTTTATAACTACAGACTAACTTGAATGACTTTTTTTTAATTCAATTTGCTAACAGCTAATGACCAATTCAGTGGTAAATACATATGATAATAGAATTGAAACAAAAACACTGGCTATATGTGTTCTCCTAAAATCACATATAGTGGGCTATATTGAATACGAGTAAATATTAATTATGAATTTTATTGAATTCATGCATCTCAATTCACAAAACCAACAACGTTACTAACTTTCTTCAAAGCTTCATTTATTCAAATTTTTTATCTTTATCTATGTCTCAAGGGTTCTGGGTGCTCTGACATCGGAATTCGTGATTTCTTCTACTATGCAACAAACATATCATGACTGTTGCAACATTTTTGCGAAATAAAAATATGTGGTACATTACACGTCTCACGAGGTTCCCAAGGTTAAAGTTCTATTTAGATTTAAATGAACAAAATCGACCTCTCTATCCTAAACCTTAAACCTAACCAACAGTGTCAGAAAACGCAAATGTGAGGCGAAAAACTATTTCTGAAGCAACCACGTCATTTTGTGCTGCTTTTATGACACTTTCAGGTCATGTGTCTCGTTGTATGTTCCTCAGGACTCGTACCCTGGTCCTTTATCGCACATGCAACATTTTTTTTTTAATCCCCTTTTCTCCCAAATTGGAATGACCCATTTCCATTTCTTAGGCTACGTCTACATTAATCTGGATACATTTGAAAACAGTGTTTTTGTTTCAAAATGCTCTCCGTCCACACTAACGTTTTAAAGCGTTTTCCAAAAGATGCTCGTCCACACCAAAATGTATGAAAATACTTAAATCGTGTCACTGAGCATGCGGAAAATCTCAGCTGTATCTATGGTCCGAAACGAAATTGTCTTTGTGTTCCGTCGCCGGACACCAAATCCGAATAATGCAATGTGAAGGTTGTACAAAGTGAGTATCAGGCACAACAGCGCCACTATAACATGGGCCGCCATCTTGATTGTTTTGGTTGCATAGATCACATGACTAAAAATGCTTCATCGTTTTCCAAAGCATCTGTTTTCACAGTCCACACTTCAACTCGAAAACGCAGCTTTCAAATGTATCCACTTTGGAGTGCGTTTTCAAAAAAGCTCAATTTTCGCGGAAAAAAAACGCCATCTCAGGCCAAAACGGAGAGAAAAAGATGCGTTTTCAAACAAAAACGTGTTAGTGTGGACTAGGCCTTAGTAGGTCCTTGTGGTGGCGTAGTGACTATCTGGGTGGCTGAGGACAAGTCTCAGTTGCCTCCGTTTCTGAGACCGTCAATCCACACACATCTTATCATGTGACTCATTGTGCATGACACCGCGGAGACCCACAGCATGTGGAGGCTCATGCTACTCTCCGTGCACAACTTACCATGTGCCCCATTGAGAGCAAGATCCCTTAATTGCGACCATGAAGATGTTACCCCATGTGACTCTACCCTCCCTAGCAACCGGCCCAATTTGGTTGCTTAGGAGACCTGGCTGGAACACACATGCAACACTAAGTAAAAGTGTTTAGATGTCATAAGACAGCATTGTGTGAGGAACAGGGTGAATCGTCCTACTCGTGATTTGTGTGAAAAGGGATAAAATCATCGTTGTTTCAGCGCCTCTAGTGTTCATTCCACCAGGATAGTGCCATGTTACATACAATTGCCCACATAAAAATCATTTAGCAAAAATTGTGTTATTGTAACATGATTTTATGACCATGATTTTTATGATTTTGTAACAAATGCCATGAAGAAATATGACAGTCGACAGAAACAGTAAGAGGCGACTTAAACCAACTGCATTTAACAACATCCTCTCTCACACATTGTCCTCTCTTGATTACACTCTAGCTAAGAAAAAAGTGACTTTTTAATTTTTTAATACTTAAGGACAATTTACAAATTAATATGAATACTTTTTTGTTATCACTCAAGAATGGTTTTGACTAGATACTTTGACTTTTAAATGAGTAAAATGTTCACTCAGTAAAGCCCTTCAAATAACAATAATTAATTATATAATGAGTAAATAATTATAAATAGTTGTATTTAAATAAATACAAATAATATATACATGTGCAGTGCTGAGTAGTAACAGATTACATGTAATCTGAATCATGCTACCAGATTACAAAAATCAAGTACTTGTAATTGGATTCAATTACATTTTAAAATGTAATTGTTGATTTTATGATCGTTCTATATTGATTTTATTGTCATTAATGTTCTGTCATTGCTGTTAGATGTAATGTTTATTTCATTCATGTTTAATGCGCTTTTTAAAAATGTCATAAAGTGATCTTTTTGTGAGGCTCTTTTTTGTTAGAAAATGTTTCCATTCTTTATTTTTTTTATGTTAAAATGATTATCCTACTCAAATGCATGTGACAAAACAAAATAGAATTAGGTTGAAAGTAATCTGAAAGTAATCCAAAAATAATCAGATTAAATGACCCCAAAAATGTAATCTATGAGAATATGTTACTGCATTTTTTGCCATGTAATTTGTAATCAGTACCTGAATACAATTTACAAGTAATCTGCCCAGCACTGTACATATGGCCTATAGTTTACAGCAATCATCTTTGGTTACACATGTAACCTCGGTTCCCTGAGATGAAGGGAAGGAGACATTTCAGTAAAATGCTTTGTATAATTCCTTTTCCACTACCTAGTTGAAGCCCTTGTACCTAAATCCAATCTTATGATTTGCAATGTTGTTTAAGCCCCACCCTTTTAGGTGTGCATTTGCCCTATATAAGGGGGCACTCAATCACTATTTCTTCAGAATTTTCTGACAGAAGGACAAGAATGCAACGCTCATACCTTGAAACTCTGTAGTAGTAGTGCGGCAAAGTTTTGCAATGGCTTGTTCCCTTCATCTCAGGGAATCGAGGTTGCATGTGTAACACTGGCATTGCAGTGAAATTCTTTGGGAAACGCTTTTTGGAGTCCCATCATGCTGCACTACGAAGTATCATACCCTAAGATGCACCAGGGTGTAAACATTTAGAAGAATATGTATGGGTAAAACCATACAGGAAGTTAATCTTAATCTGATGATCTATACGAATATATAATACACACAGAATAATTTAGGGAGGGAGGTTTTATTCTATTGGAAGTGCTTGTGACTTCTAAAAGGAGTAAATTGGATTGCAGCCCACACAGGCTGCTGTATTAAAATTATAACGGGTAGCCCAGTAGCTCGGGCTCATCTGCTGGGTGTTGGAATAGTAAGCGCTCTAGACAGAGAGGACTCACAAAGCGATGGACACCACATCTACGTTATTAAACCTTGTGAACATGTTCTTTGAAGACCATACTGCTGCAAAGCATATATCCTGTTGGGATACACTGTTTGTCCATGCCCATAAGGAGGACATGCCTCTCCATTCAGGGGCCATACATGTGGGTCCTACAGCTCCAGCTGGGGATGCCACATTGTGCCCTGCAATTGAGAGAGCAGATTTCTCCTCAACAGTATTTCCCATGGGGGGGGCCGTCTAATATAGCCATAATTTCCGGAAACCATGGCTGGTTGGGCCATTTTGGCACAGCCAACAGAACTGTTTCCTTGTCCTCTAATAGCCAATAATAGCCAATCATCGAGGTAATTCAGAATGCATACACCTTTCATCTTCAAAGAGGCGAGCGCCGCATCGACACATTTCGTGTACATATGCAGGGCCAGAGACAATCCGAATGGGAGGACTTTGAATTGATATCTCACACCCTCGAATCTCAAGAACAGCCTGTGATGTGGTACAATTCAGATATGAAAGTACACATCCTTTAGATCTATTGACGCAAACCTGTCCTGTGGGCGGATGTGCGATAAGATCTGTTTCTGAGTTAACATTTTAAATGGGCATTTTGCAAGTGTACGGTTCATGTGTCTCAGATATAAAATCAGCCGAAGCCCACCACCTTTCTTCAGAAAGAAAATATAGCAGATGTAAAACCCTTTGTGGGCGTGGCAGCTTAGAACAATCTCTATCGCATCTTTTGCAAGGAGATTGTGAATTTCTGCATGTAATACAGGCACGTCCTGTGACAGAACCGCTGAGGACAAAACGCTGTTGAAGCGAGGTGGTCTGCGATTTTAGCACCCAATCTGACATGCCCGTGAGTGCCCGCCTCACATTCACGTAATGTGATAGATATTTGAAGTGAGGGCTCACTTCAAATGTCACAGATGCAGATAGGCTAGAGGCCACCGTCTTACTGCGTTTTGATGAGAAAATAACGGCTGTGACATTCTCTCCGTGCACACAAGGAGATTTACTACCTCGGAGTGCATAATGGGCATGTCCTGCACAGTAACGTGGAGGACACTGTGGCTGTGACTTGAAGGCCACTCCAGGTCAAACCATTATTTGAGCAGGGGGGCTCTCGTTGAGCTAACATGGAGTAATCCTGTTTAATGGCAAGTTCCATTGTGATGACTTATACCACATAGTGTATAGTATGACAATATGCCTTGCTACTGGGGCATATTTTCACAAAAGTTGAATGTGTTCAATGAACTGTATCTTTTGTCATGGGCAATAAGAATAGCTAATATTTTCTGTAAATAGCAAAAATAAACTGAAATAAAAAGCATGATATTTGGCCCATCCTTCCCTATATTCAAAATGTATAGTTTAATTCAAGTAAAAGCAGAATGGACAATATGCTGTTGGGAAAGTAATCTTACAAACGTGTCAGAGGGACAAATCGAAAGCCCTGGCTCTAGTTCATTTTTGCCAGCAAAATCAAATTTTTTGTTAGCACAAATATGAGCGCCGAGGTCAATAATCCACCTCTGCAGCTTTATAGAGTTTTTCACAGAATGAGACAATATGAAGTGACATGCCATATAGGCCAGTTTTCAGTACAACCTGGCGAAAGATCTCCCATCACTGCGTCCCTGGACCCTGATAAGACAGCACACATTTTCTAGCAAAAAACATGTTGAAAGTATAAGAACATTTCTTCATTTTAACCCAAAAACATCTGAACATTAGCAGGAATTCTTGCTAAAAATGAAAAGTCATTTGTATTCCTTTGAGCAGTGGTCTTCAGACAAGAAACTCTTCCTATTTGTATTTGTCATTGAATGAAATGGGTGCATTTCCTACTTTGAAAAAGTACATTTCTATATTTCAATGTGTATATATCGAAAGTTTTAAATATATATATATTTTTTTTATAAATGTTGGGATTTAACTACACCTTCTTAACAGGATTTACAGTTAATATAGCCATAACTAGCTTTGTGCTCAGGACATGAAACTTTAAGGTGTGTTAGAAAGAAATATTTATGCTGCAATTTCTACAAATCGATTGTGTACTATACAAAAATGGTCAGGGTTGGCAGGATAACTTTTAAAATGTGTTTTACTACAGAATAAAGAATACATTCTGTAATGTGTTTCATTAGATTACTCAAGGTCAGTAATGTAATCTAAATATTTTCTGTTATTTCTTCAGCACTGGTAGATTTTTTTTCACTTATTTTGACTATAAACAAGTGAAGTCTGCCAGTACAGTAAGAAAAAATAATCCAACTACAACTAGTTCCAGCTTCAGCCACAGGGGGAAGAGTTCCTACATTCGGAAATAAAAATTTTATTAGACAAAACATCCAACCTCATGTCTCAGATTTTTCCTGTGAGATATGTCTGATTATTATGAAGCTAACAGGGTTGATGCACAACCTGGGGACACAACTGTCAAGTCATTAAATTTATGTATTACTAGATGTGGGTAGAAACGTGCTACATTTACCCCATTACATTAACAAGTAAATTCCTAAAGAAATGTTTTTACTTTTACTTTGTTACAATGGGCGACGTTCCTGTCGTTACATGGTTTTAATTTAATGCAGCCTCATCTCATCTATTTGTACGTTAATATTTGTAGCATTTAAACTTACATGTTTTTACATTTGGATAGACACTAAAACGTACAATATGGATGTTTAAAAGCATCTGAAACATAATATATTTTATGTGTTTACAGCTTTAGAAACAATAAAATAACAATGGAGAAATCCATTACAAATATATGTGAATACACTAAGCGGTTATTAATATGTTTATACATTTTTACTGTTTTATAGATATTTTATATCCCTTAACTCTACCACAACCTATAAACATAGCCACTTTTGAACAATATAAAAAGTTATAACAAGTACATTAATGTAGATAAGCAATAATTTTTGTTACAATATATATACATTTATATATATATATATATATATATATATATATATATATATATATATATATATATTACATATTATAGCCGCTAATCCCACACCTACTCCTAAACCTAACCATAACCATTTATTAAGCATATAAAACACGTAGCATGCAGATAAATATAATTACAACAATTAATTCTGAAAAATTCCGTACAAAAGTGGTCCAAAGGGTGATGCGCTCCATCCGATGTGCTCCCTGACAGAATACAATAGCTTTATGTGAGCTAGAGAATGGAATTTAATGATTAATCTCTGTAAATCTTCTCCTGATGCAAAATGCAACAGCAATGTCATATCTTATTCACACAGGTTAGCTATGTTTCATTTTGAAGGCTGGTGCTAAATCGGAGGCATCTTTTGTAGGCAGCAGTATACAGAGTGTCCTCAACTTTGAATTAGCTTTGTTTAAACGAGATGGCCTTCATAGGACAAAGGGAAACAGACCGTATTATGGTTGCTATGACAGCACACATTGCTCTCAACCTGCACGAGCGCTCTGAGTGAGTAGGAAATCTCTGAGATAAACTTCAGGAGAGTGTCTCCCCTTTTCTCCCCAATTAGGCATACCCAGTTCCTAATGTGCTCTAAGTTCTTGTGGTGGCGTAGTGACTCGCCTCAATCCGGGTGGTGGAGGACGAATCTCAGTTACCTCGGTGTCATGTGGCTTGTTGAGTGCGTCACCACATGTCCCATGAAGAGCGAGAACCACATTATAGCGACCACGAGAAGGTTAACCCAACGTGACTTTATCCACCCTAGCAACCGGGCCAATTGGTTGTTTAGGAAGCCCGATTGGAGTCACTCAGCACACCCTGGATTCCAACTTGCGACTCCAGGTGTGATAGTCAGCGTCTTTACTTGCTGAGCTACCCAGGCAGTTAAAAAAATAAAAAATAAAATGGATTATGTGGTTTTACTTTTATATTTACTTCATAATACTTCATTATATGTTATAGATTATTATAAGTTTACATATTATATATTTTACTCCCTTCTACTGATACTTCAGCTTGGGAATTAACATAACTTGTGTTTGAACATATTTTTGGGTAAATCAGCAAATAATGTACGTTTTCATTGAAGCAAAGAATTGTGGGTTGTGAGTGCCAACATGGACACACCTCTTGCATCCTCTTGAGAATTTGATACAGGCAAAAGAACATCAGTCTCGGCTGTATAACAGGGGAGCTCGGCTACGAGAATTTGCACCGGGAGATAAAGTACTTGTATTACTTCCCACATCAAGCTCTAAATTAATCGCAAAGTGGGCCTCTAAGGTCACACGGCAAGTTGGAGAAGTCGATTATGAGGTAGTGCATGCAGATAGGGGTGGGGCTCATCAAATTTACCACCTCGCCCTACTAAAACCATGGAGGGAGGCGATCCCCGTATCCTTGGTGACGGATATTGGTGAAGCTGTACAGCGATTGCTGAATATTTGTGAATAAATCGGACTCACGTCAACTGTGGAAACCGGTTCACGCTTCCTCCTTTATCTGCCCAACCTGAAACTTTGTTAAAACATGTTAAATGTGTATTATGTTATTGAATATTAGGGCATAAGCATCCATTGTATTGAGTATTTTTTAATTGGATACTTGATGACTCTTATTCGAGTGATTTTTATCATTAATACTTTTACTTCTACTTGAGTTTTTGTGTAATTTAAGTAATTGTACATTTCTTGAGTAAAGATTTTGGGTACTCAACCCACTCCTGTGTATTACGTCAACTAAAATCTAAATATAGGCTATTAGTAAAGAGAATGAAGACAAAATTACTACTTTTCCAGTATAAAAATATTTGCTATAGCAAGAAGTTAGAAACACAGGGCAGGGGACAGGCCAAAACAGATACTCTCAAAGCTAATTATTATAAAAGTCATTGTTCACTATGGCTGGTTAAAAATATAGATTTTCTGATGCATCACAATCTTTATTTGAACAATCATGATTTTGATTCCAAAATCCCAAGAGTAAATCAATTGCATATGAGACCAAATTTCATGCTATGTGATTAAAAATGTTTTTGGACACTGGCTGGTAAATTTGACAATTTCACTCACCAGTGATTAATCTGGCAGTGATTGAAAAAACAAATAAATTGCATGCATATCGATTTTTAGAAAACATATATATTTTGATCACTCTCAGAGACTCTTCAGTTTTTCAGTTATTATTCGTGTTTGACATAATACCTTTTAAACAATCAATTTACAAGAGCAACATTTCTGCCATCATTAGGGTGACCAGATTCCTGCTTGTAGAAAACTGGACAGCCCCCTTCCAGCAAAAATGGAAAAAATTTGTCGCATGTGTCATGAGATTTACTGGAAACTATCACAGCTACATCGGGCTGATAAACTGTATAAATCAGTGTAAAAGCCTTTTGCCTGCCGTTTACGTGATTGACAACTGGAGTGTGAACAGACAGCATTTCTGCATATGCAAAGCGAGGGGGGCACACTTGAGAGATGTGCGGGCGCAAACCGATCGTATGGCGAAGAGAGTGGCTGTGTCTGAAATTGTTCACTCGTTCACTCATTCACTATGACAAAATAAGTGAGTGAATTCGGACTGTGATGTATATACCGAGTGTCGGAGCTCTGGGGATGTGTATAAAATACGTGGGCCTTACTTGTTATTCTTATAATATATTAATACAATAAATCTTCATTCTGTTTGTCATTTTTAATATACATGTTAATATAAAGAGTAAACACATTTTATCAAATGTACATTATTGTATTTATTTGTTACTTTAGGATATTTAAACTCCAATACAAGATGGGTAGTGTTTCTGGGTGCATCGCGCCCTCATCCGACCAAATTATAATAACCTACATGTTATAACTGAATATTGAAATCATCTACAGAATTATCATTTCCACTGTGTGTAGTGTTAAAATAATGTCACCTCAGTGAATTTAGTAAATTAAGAATTTTTCAGCTTAATGGATAATATTCTGTATAAATATAAATAGAGTACATTTTAAAATGTATCTATGTTTTGCCTCTCTATTATGTTATTATGTTAATCAAGAAATTATTTGTCAAAAAGTAATTTAATACATTCAGCATGAAATAAAACATTGCAGGAGTGAAGGAAGCAGTAAACTCCCAGCTCGTATGTCTTCCTGCAGTGGATTATGGGCAATTATCCATCGTCGAGTGTAAATCAAATGTACACTCGAAATTAGAGTGCATTGTGGGTAAGAATAAGTGAATAAAAGTAAGGAACGAGTGGCTCAATCAGAATTCAAACACTCCTACAAAATGGTGGACACTATATAGTGGATAGGGGCGGTTTCAGACACAGCGAGTGTTCCATGACCGGGGCTGGTGCCGTACATTAATTGTGTACTCTGCGTTTAGAGAGCGGTGGTAATGCTTTACAGAACTAATTATCTAAATTCTGTCAACACTGAAAACTTTAAATACATTGAAATTAGAATCCATGCAGGACTTTAAATGCTTTGAAATAGCAAAAGTAGGCATTAATAAAACACAATCTTGCTTTGGTTTATATTTCATCATAATATATATTCATGTTTTCACTGTAATAACTACTAGAAATGTTTCCAAACCTCTCTTCTTATTGACAAATTCATCCAGACCTGACAAGAGCCCTTAAAGGGATAGTTCATTTGTGGTGTGGAAGTGAATGAGTGGCAACATTTTAAAGCTAAAAAATAAAAAAATAAAAAAAAATCAAATAAGTCAGCATAAAAGTAATCTATAAGACTCCAGAGGTGAAATCGATATCTTCAGAAATGATGTGATATGAGAATGTGTGGATGAGAAACAGAGTGTCTTCTTGTGTTTTTAGTGATTCATGGTGGGATTTTGGTGGGAGAAGAAAATTACAAATATTGATCTGTTTCTCACCCACACCTATTATACCACTTCTGAATATATTGATTAAACTAATGGAGTCTTATGGATTACTTTTATGCTGCCTTTATGTGATTTTTAGGGCATCAAAATGTTGGCACCCATTCACTTGCATTGTATGGAGCTACAGAGCTGAGATATTCTTCTAAAAATCTGAATTTGTGTTCTGCAGAAGAAAGGAAGTCATACGCATCTGGGATGACATGAGGGTGAGTAAATAATAAGAGAATTTTCATTTTTGGGTGAACTACCTTTTTAGAGTGTTTGCTCAGCCATAATTTAATATTTTGACGTAATTTCCCAACCCTTGTGTTGTTCCAAACCCATTTGACCTTCTGTATTCTGTGGAACACAAAAGATAGACAGAATGTTAGAGACTGACAGACCATTCACTTTCATAATATACAGAAAAAAAGACATTCACTGAAAGTAAATAGTGACTCAGGCAAACATTCTGTCTAATATCTCCTTATTGTGTTGCATGGAAGAAAGAAAGTCATACATGATTGGAATAACATGATGTTGAATGATTCCATAAAAGGTGCAATATGGAACAATTTTCATGTAATAGTCACCTTTTTTACCAGTGTGTGAACGCCTTGTAACGCAACTTAAAAAATGTGCCCTTCCTGGACTTCCTAGGTTGCCTATTAAACCTGTAGACTGATTTTCATGCAAAAGGACCGGGTCGCTTTTGCCGGGAAAATCCAAAGGATGTGAGCGCATTTATGAGCGCTCCCAAGAGCCTTGCCTCAGACAGAAGCTTCTCTTCCGCTATTCAACAGCGACAACAAACTGCAACACTAGGTAACGTTATCTTAGAGATGGAATCCAGCAAACGTCCGGCTCCCAGCACAACACCGACTCCTACACAAAGTCTGTGTAAGCCAAAAAAAAACAAATAAACAAACAAAAAAATTTATCTACTGAATCCCATGTGGCAAAGCGGGATCTTGATCGCGGTCGAGCTAAAACAAATGAATGCTATTGTCATTATAGCTAACTTGATCTTGCCTGCTAACATTGACGAATTACAAGCTATCTTGCTTCGTAACATTCAAATAATTTCAACAATCTTCTCTTTATAATAAAAGTCAGGTATGCAGGATAAATTTAAGCAAATACGCTGGTTTCTTTATCATAGTGCAACAAATGAAATACAAAACATACAATAATGCACATAACAGTGCAACAGTAAAATGTCTGGTATAGTTCAGTAGTATGTAGCTGTATGTGTGTATCAGTATGCTATGTTAGCTGATAAGTAGTTTTAGTTTAGTCTCAATGTTTGTAGTAAAACAATCATAACTGTGTAATTTGAATTATTCTACCTCATCTGTCAGCATGATGTCGGTGAATCACGTTCAGTCACTTTGTACGTTCCTGTTTTGGCCGATGTTCGCATCCATATGGAGTGTGTGCATGAGCACGAGCAACAAGTAGCTGCTGCAGTTCAATCAATGGCCACAGGTGTAACTAATAACACTAAATCTTACATACTGCACCTTTAATAATATTAATAATAATATTAAATCTGTAATATTTTTTACATGTGTATTATACAATGGGATATAAGGGAGTTAACATCCATAATGTCATTTGTGAAATTAACAAGTTACTCATTACTTGAGTACTCTTTTAATTGGATATTTTCTTACTCTTACTCAAGTAATTATTTATGTTAGTACTTTAAATTTAAATTTCTCAAGTAGAATTAAAAGTAATTGTACTTTTACTTGAGTATAGTTTTTGGTTACTCTACCCACCTCTACACATCTGTAACTGCTGTCACCTTGTACTTTTCACTGGCAGCAATTTTTTTCAGTGTGCGCTTGTCTTTCAAGAGTTTATCGTAAAATACAGAGCAGTCCAGTCCAAAATTAAGATGTACAAAAAGCATTGCCTTCATGACTGTTACACTGAGTCGAGATTTATCCGGTGTCCATGCTGAGTTCATTAATGAGAACACACGCTCCACAGATGCAGATGTCCCAGGTAGGCATAAAACGAACTCCACAACCTTGGCTAAGACTCTGAAGTTGATGGTCTTGCTCTCCAGCTCATGAAAAACATCTGTCCATCTCTCAGACACAGCTGTCTTGTTCTTGTTCCACTCAGTGATGCGATGAGTGACAATGTTTTTTGCACATGCCCACTCATCAAAGACCGTGGTTTCGTCAATGAAACTGAGAGCGGGGATTCTGGAGTAGAAGTGTCCGAGGATGTTCTGAATGTCCTTCCACTTCCACTGGCATGTCTCTCAATTGGGCTCGCTCAAGTTTTTCTGTGTTCTCCAATGAACGGCTGTAATTTAATCCACCGATGTTGAATAAAAGTTTCTCACTGCACAAAAGAAATCATCTGCTCGCATGTCACCAGCTTCAACCAGGGCATCCAACTGCTTTTTAATGTCAGAGGGTATGAATGATTCCTCCAGCCTGACCTGCAAGACATTTCTCAGGTCATGAAAGTGCAACGCAATGGCCGTGCACAACAGAAAGATAAAGTCTTTCACTTGAATGCATCTTGTCAGATTCTGAAATTTGCTTCACCAAAAAACAAATCGCTAACACTTGGTGTGGCACATTTACTTTTAGCAGAATCCACGTGTTTTTTTTGTATGAATATGCTACATGATGTCGGTGCGGCCTCCATGGGCGATGGAAAAGCGAGCTCCACAACTCTCATTCCTCACTTTACTAGGCTCTGTCTGTGACTCCTTTTTTTAGAAATTTAAACTCTTTTTGAAGATCCTCATTAAATGTACATACACGCTTTCTTGACATTTTCATCTGTGTGCTCTTTCAAACTGACTCTTCAATCAGTTCACTAACTGGATGTCTATTGATAGGGGATTGTGATTGGATAGCTTAATCCAGTCATGTACTTCAAATAACATGGTGTGATTGTATTGGTTTCACAAGCCCTTCCTCTGCTATCTTTGATTAGAATACTCACGTGACTGAGAAAGCGGTATAGGCGATAGAGACATTTTAGGAGAGGGGAAAACACAATTTTTTTCATAATAAGTCAGGACACTTGAAAGAGTGCTTAAATACAGGACTGTCCCAGGGAAATTAGGATGTCGGGCCACTATAGCATAATACAGTTAAATGTAACACCAGTATTGCATGTCAATGTCTGGCTTTCAGAACAATTACTGTTTCATAGCAGAAGAGCATACGCTTTGATCATTGTCATGAACGAAAGTCTTAAAAACACAAACATACACATTATCAGACAGATTGATTATAAAGCAGACAACATCACACCAGCACATTTGCACGGGAACCAGAGAAGAACTTGCAAATTGAGCTTTAGATTAATGGAAGTGAAGCCACACTCTGTAATACATGCTGCCTGCAGTCGCCTAAAAGAGCAACTAAACGATAAGGCCTTTTAGTCAAATCAGATTTAGAAGCAATTATGTCCATGACGCGCCGCTCTCATCCGTGTCCCAGAGGACTGCAATGGATACAGACAGCACATGTCTAGCAGCTTGACTGTAATGGGACAGCTATATAAGACATATTGCATCATTTCCCCACTGGATCTAAATGTAATTTCATTAAGATGGATGGAGGGGTTTATCTAGGGGCGGAACAGTGAAATCTATGGGCCTGAGCATTCGGTTTAAGTATGTCATTACTAATAACACCACATTACAAGTGAGATTGGTTTATAGAGTTTGGTACACACATATTGTATGGAAGATCCATCTAAACATCTAAAAGCTGCCAACTACAAACCTTATTTAGGACAGATAAGTCACTGTTTGTGAATATAAACTGACATGAGATTAATGTTAAATGAAAGCGGATTGCTCTGGTACAATATGCTGTCTTGCAGTGCCTGAAGGTAATTGGCTAAGAAAAAAAGAAACCAGATTTTTCAGTATTATTCTTTTTTTTTATTTATTTATTATTATTTTGTATTATCGCATGATTTATAGTAGATTTGCCAAAAACTGCCATCACGTGATTGCGTATTTAGAAGCAACATGCAAGTGATTCTGTGGCATTCTGAAAAAATAAAGGAAAACTAGATTAGGTATTTAGATGTTTTTTTTTAATAAAACTTACAGGTTCCTGCATTAATCTATAATGTGCAATATATAACAATTTAAATGTTATATTCGCCTTTTTTTGTGTGAATGGCTTGTAATGCAACTTGAAAAAATGTGCCTTCCCAGACTTCCTATGTTGCCTATTAAAACCTGTAGACTGATTTTCATGCAAAGGGACCGGGTCGCTTTTGCCGGGGAAAATCCAAAGTATGTGACATTTATGAGCGCTCCCGAGAGCCTTGCCTCAGACAGAAGCTTCTCTTCCGCTATTCAACAGCGACAACAAACTGCAACACTAGGTAACGTTATCTTAGAGATGGAATCCAGCAAACGTCCAGCTCCCAGCACAACACCGACTCCTACACAAAATCTGAGTAAGCCAAAAAAACAAACAAACAAAAAAACATGTATCTACTGAATCCCATCTGGCTCAGCGGGAACGTGATCGTGGTTGAGCGAAAACTAGAGTGAACATCGGCAGGCCATTTGATTCCTGGAGGAACCTTAGTTTGGTTTTGGGGATCAAAACCGACCACGAATTGGCATTCTTCTTACTGAACAGGTAAGCTTACATAACTGCAAAGCTTGTGAAATATAGTGTATATAGAGTGACATAGGCTATCATATAACTGCAGTCAATGAAAAGTGATTACTTCAAACTACAGTCTCGTATAGTCAGACCTACTGTATATCCACACTTTGTTTTAGCCCTGTTCCAGCACCGGAGAGTCAAATATAATATACTGTCTCAAAGTTTTTAGTAAAACAATCATAACTGTGTAATTTTAATTATGCTACCTCATCTGTCAGCATGATGCCGGTGAATCACGTTCAGTCTCTTTGTACGTTCCGTCATTGTTTTGGTCGATGCTTGTTCGTGTCTCTATGGAGCGTGTGTACAAGCGCGAGCACGAGCAACAAGTAGCTGCTGCAGTTCAATCAATGACCACAGCTGTCACTAATAACAACTGTTACGTTTAGGGACGTATGCATTGTGTGTCATGTGTTATGTGCATATGTGTATATATTTGTTATTTCTTTCTCTTTTGTTTTTCGTGTGTCTTTGATTAATAGGATTAAGGGCTACCACCTGTGCTCGTTTATCTGTGAGTGATGTCCGCGCACTGATTGGTGCATCTCCTGAGGAGTCTAATATAAAGCAGTAGAGAGAGCACTGATTGGAGGAGAGACATCGCGGCGTTTGAGGTTGTTTCCGCTCTCCAGGCCCAGACAAGGGAGCGCTGGTCACGCTCTTTGGTGTGTGTGGTCACAATGTGTGTGTCCTACCGTGACTTTTGAAATGATCTTTTCAGTTAAGAGTTTATGGGTAATGTAGGTTGGAGGATACCTATAACTTTTCTCCTGTTTAATGGTTAGTTAGGGAGGAAGGGAAGTTATGTGTTTGTTTTGCTTTTCGTTTTGTATAGGTAAGTTAATGTAATCTTTTCTTTAATTAGGTAGAGGTTTTTTTTTTTTTTTTTTTTTTTCTTTTGAATTGGGCCCTCCTCCCGAGGTAATATTTTGTTTTGAATTCATTTAATAGTGGGTTCCTTTTATTTGATATTTTTATTATTTTTCTTTTATAACCCCTTCAAAACACCTTGGACTTGAAATAAAAGGCAGAGATGCCATATAAATCCGAAACTTGTTTGGTTATTGCGTGAAATTGGGACTGCAGAGCGTGGACATCCTCAAAGTCTCTCCACTGTTTGTTCGTTGTTCCCTAGTGTACCGTTAGAATGGGGGAAACGTAACAATTGGGGGCTCGTCCGGGATACGATATCTCTTGTTGTTGAAAGCGTTTCTACTGAAGGAAACAAAGTGGTAAGTTGAAATTTACTCTTCTCTCTTTTTCTTGACTGGTATGTCTTCGTAATAGGGAAGGGGAAAGAGACCTCTTGTGGTAAGAGAAATGGAATTTGATTTGACAGCCTTCACTCTTTCTCCTACCATAGAGGTTTTTGAACGATGCAGAAAGAAAGATCTGTTATTGATCGCAGATTTCTTTAATATTCGAGTGACAAGAGAGACTACTAAGCAAGTTATAAAAGCAGAGTTGTATGATAAGCTAGTAGAAGATGGTATTTTGGCAGAGGGTTCGGATAAGGAGAAATATCACGATGTTACACCTATGGTTTTTTCAGATACTGAGCTAGTACGATATGATCCCAAATTGGAGATTAGACTTAGAGAATTAGATCTAGAAATAAAAAAACAAGAATGTGAGTCTCAAATTATTAGGCTGCGGGTTATAGAGGCGGAGAAGGAGCGCGAAATTCAACTGCGTAAATTAAATCTAGAAGCACTAAAAAAACCGGTGCCCGTACCTCGTTCACGACCACCCTCTATGGCGACCCAAATGTCGCCAGTAAGATCTGTTTCGACTTCTAATGTTTCTGCGTTTGACATCAGCAAATATGTTAAACTTGTGCCTCCTTTCAGAGAAGTTGAAGTAGATGCTTATTTTGTAGCTTTTGAGCGAATAGCTGGTAAGCTCAATTGGCCGAAAGACATGTGGGCTTTGTTACTTCAATGTAGTCTAGTGGGTAAGGCACAAGAAGTTATCTCAGCGTTAAGCCTAGAGGATTCGCTTGATTATGATGTGGTAAAGTCGACAGTGCTCCGCGTATATGAGTTAGTTCCCGAAGCGTATCGCCAGAGGTTTCGTTCTCATGCGAAGACATCCAGACAAACGTATGTTGAGTTTGGAAGAGAGAAGAGAGCGTTGTTTGAAAAATGGTGTTTGTCTAGTAAAACTGACACGTTTGAGCAACTTTGTGAATTAGTTTTACTAGAGGATTTTAAAAAGAGTATTCCAGAAAAAATTGTGCAGCACTTAAATGAGAAAAAGGTAATTACGTTGGCCGAGGCAGCTGTATCCGCTGACGAATTTGTGCTTACGCATCGTAAGGTGTTTTTGCAAGAGTCACCAACTTCTAGTTTTTCTTCATCCGCTGATAGATTTGTGAGAGAAGAGGCCCCTTCTCAAAGTTTTTCTCGCTCGTGGAAAAACGATGCTCGTCCAAAAATGACTGGTCGAAATTCAGCGCGTCAAGGAGACAGGCGGGCTTGTTTTTACTGCCTGGATCCTGGACATTTAATTTCTGAATGTAGGGAGTGGAATAAAAAGAATGTGAAGACAAAAAGTGTTGTGCTCACGCAGACCCAGCCAGGGGTGCGAGAAACTGAAGTGTCTGGTTATGAACCATTTATTTTAAATGGGCAGGTGACTATCTCTGGTCCGCAGTTTACGCAGGTTTCGATCTTGCGAGATACGGGGTCGTTTCAGTCTTTTATATTAGAGAGTGTTTTGCCTTTCTCGGAAAAATCATATACCGGTGCTGATGTGTTAGTACGAGGGATAGAAATGGGCTGTGTACAGGTGCCTCTACATGAAGTGGACTTAAAATCGGATCTTGTCTCTGACGTTGTTAAGTTAGGTGTTCGTAAACAGTTGCCTGTTGCTGGAGTACATATTATTCTAGGAAATGATCTTGCAGGGGGCAGAGTTTTTTCTAGTCCAGTGGTGATGCGTAAACCCATAGTTGAGGAACAGCCTGACCTAGGTGTTCAGTTCCCTTCTGTTTTTCCGGCATGTGCAGTGACACGGGCTCAAGTTAAAAAATTTCGAGATGTTGTTAATCTCTCTGATTTGTTTTTAAACACAGAGTACAAGACTGAGGAGTCAGAGTTAGCCTGTGAGGTAAGCAAAGTGACAAATACTTCACTGATTCTTGAAGCTCCCCTAAATGTTGGAAGGGAGAAATTGTCAACTGAGCAAAAATCAGATGTTTCCTTAACAGAATGTGTTAAAGCTGCTGTCAACGTGAAAGACAGAGCAGAGGCTAAAATAGGTTATTTTTGGGAGAATGATTTGTTAATGCGTAAGTGGAAACCGCTTTATGATGAAAAAGGTTTGCAGGAGTCGGTGCAAATTGTCTTGCCGGTTAGTTATCGTGTTCCAGTTTTAAAATTGGCACATGAAAATCTTATGGCAGGTCATTTAGGAGTGACAAAAACTGTTCGCCGCATTTCTAAATACTACTTTTGGCCTGGTCTTCGATCATCCGTTGTTGACTTTTGTCGCTCTTGTGATGTGTGTCAGCGCATTGGAAAGCCTAATCAGAAGGTGCCCGTTGCCCCTCTGTATCCTATACCGGTAATAGAAGAACCTTTTGAACGACTTATTGTTGATTGCGTGGGTCCGCTGCCAAAGTCCAAATCGGGACACCAGTATGTGTTAACGATCATGTGTGCAGCCACTAGATTCCCTGAAGCTTTTCCCTTACGTTCGTTGAAAGCTCAGACGGTGGTGAAAGACTTGGTTAAGTTTTTTACCACGTTTGGTCTACCGCGAGTAATACAGAGCGATCAAGGAACAAATTTCACTTCTAGAATATTTGCACAAGTTTTGAAGGAATTGGGAATTGAGCACCGAGTGTCTAGTCCTTATCACCCTGAGTCACAAGGGGCCTTAGAAAGGTTCCATCAAACCTTAAAAACTATGATCCGTGCATTTTGTTTGCAGACGGGAAAGGATTGGGTGGAGGGGTTGCCTTTTCTGTTATTCGCTGCTAGAGAAGCAGTTCAGGAGTCCTTGGGTTTTAGTCCCGCCGAACTCGTGTTCGGACACACCGTGAGGGGTCCGTTAAAACTGCTATATGAACATTTGCTGATGAAAAATCCTTCTTCTGTGGCTCTCGTGGATTATGTGAGTTCTTTCAGAGAGAGACTTCATAAAGCGTGTGATGTTGCAAAGGCTCATCTAGTTGTCGCACAGTCGAAAATGAAGCAGCATTTTGACAAAAAAAGTGTCAGGAGGAATTTTAAGGTTGGTGACTTTGTTCTTGTGCTTTTGCCACTGCCTGGTGCGGTTTTGCAAGCAAAGTTTTCAGGACCTTATGTCATAGAGAAAAAGCTCAGTGAAACTGATTACATCATTCAAACTCCTGATCGTCGGCGAAAAACTAGAGTTTGCCATGTGAACATGCTTAAAAAGTATGTAGAGAGAGTACCGAAAAATGCTCTGTCTGTAGACGTACCATTGGTTCCTTCCGCAGTCACGATAACTGCCTCTTGTATTGTAGAAGATGATGATGTTGCTCAACTTTCTACCCCTCATCTGAATAATTCTAGTATTTTGGGTGATTTATGCACTTATCTTGTGCATTTATCTGAAAAGCAGAGTGAGGATGTATGTAACTTGATCCAGTCTTTTCCCTCAATTTTTTTAGACGTACCAAGCAGAACATCTGTATTATGTCATGACATTGAAGTGGGAAGTGCATCCCCAGTGAAACAGCATCCGTACAGGGTGAATCCAAAAAAACGTGAAATTATGAAGGGCGAGGTAGAATATCTGTTAAAACATGGGTTAGCCGTACCAAGTCAGAGTCCATGGAGCTCCCCATGCTTATTAGTACCCAAACCAGACTCCACATATCGTTTTTGTACGGACTGTAGAAAAGTTAACAACCTTACGAAACCTGACTCGTTTCCATTGCCTCGCATTGAAGATTGTATCGATCGGGTGGGAGCGGCAAGATATGTGACAAAGTTGGATTTGTTAAAAGGGTACTGGCAGGTGCCTCTTACGCCACGGGCTTCAGAAATTTCTGCTTTTGTCACACCCGACAACTTTCTTCAATACACTGTTCTTGCCTTCGGGATGCGAAATGCTCCTGCGACGTTTCAAAGGCTTATGCAGAAAGTTTTATCTGATGTACCGAAGTGTGATGCATATATAGATGATGTCGTGTTATATTCAGACACTTGGACAGAACATGTGACGAATCTGGAGTTAGTATTTACTCGAATGTCAGATGCTTCTCTGACTGTAAATCTAGCAAAGTGTGAATTTGCGAAAGCAGAGGTGACATATCTGGGAAAGAAGGTGGGTCAGGGAAGTGTGAGACCTGTAGAAGCGAAGGTTTCTGCGATAGTAGCCTATCCATCTCCATCAAATAAGCGTGAGCTGAGACGCTTTCTTGGAATGTGTGGGTATTATAGAAATTTTTGTAAAAATTTCTCCAGCGTTGTGACCCCACTTACTGATCTACTTAGTGATAAAAGGAAATTTGTATGGTCTAATGAGTGCGAGCATGCCTTTTTATCTGCTAAAGATCTTTTGTGTTACGCCCCTGTTCTTAAGGCTCCGGATTTCCACCGTCCATTTAAGCTGCATGTGGACGCGAGTTCATCTGGGGCAGGAGCAGTATTACTACAAGAGGACCATATGGATATTGATCATCCTGTGTGCTATTTTTCTAAAAAGTTTTCGAAGTGCCAAAGTAACTACAGCACAATTGAGAAGGAAGCTCTTGCGCTGGCACTCCAGCACTTTGAGGTTTATTTGGGAAGTAGTAGTGTGCCCATTGTTGTATTCACTGACCATAACCCTCTGACGTTTCTTTCACGTATGTGTAATGCCAATCAGCGTTTGATGCACTGGGCATTAATTGTACAGGAATACCACCTGGAGATAAGACATCTGAAAGGCACTGAAAATGTTGTAGCAGATGCGCTGTCTAGGGTATAGTGGTCCTGAAACACATCAAAGGTTATCTTGTTCTTCCTAAAATTGGGAGAAAATAGGAAGAAAATATTGGTGGGGGTGTTACGTTTAGGGACGTATGCATTGTGTGTCATGTGTTATGTGCATATGTGTATATATTTGTTATTTCTTTCTCTTTTGTTTTTCGTGTGTCTTTGATTAATAGGATTAAGGGCTACCACCTGTGCTCGTTTATCTGTGAGTGATGTCCGCGCACTGATTGGTGCATCTCCTGAGGAGTCTAATATAAAGCAGTAGAGAGAGCACTGATTGGAGGAGAGACATCGCGGCGTTTGAGGTTGTTTCCGCTCTCCAGGCCCAGACAAGGGAGCGCTGGTCGCGCTCTTTGGTGTGTGTGGTCACAAGGTGTGTGTCCTACCGTGACTTTTGAAATGATCTTTTCAGTTAAGAGTTTATGGGTAATGTAGGTTGGAGGATACCTATAACTTTTCTCCTGTTTAATGGTTAGTTAGGGAGGAAGGGAAGTTATGTGTTTGTTTTGCTTTTCGTTTTGTATAGGTAAGTTAATGTAATCTTTTCTTTAATTAGGTAGAGGTTGTTTTTTTTTTTTTTTTTTTCTTTTGAATTGGGCCCTCCTCCCGAGGTAATATTTTGTTTTGAATTCATTTAATAGTGGGTTCCTTTTATTTGATATTTTTATTATTTTTCTTTTATAACCCCTTCAAAACACCTTGGACTTGAAATAAAAGGCAGAGATGCCATATAAATCCGAAACTTGTTTGGTTATTGCGTGAAATTGGGACTGCAGAGCGTGGACATCCTCAAAGTCTCTCCACTGTTTGTTCGTTGTTCCCTAGTATACCGTTAGAATGGGGGAAACGTAACACAACCTTTTCTGAATCTTACATACTGCACCTTTAAAAAAGACCTATTATGCCCTTTTTACAAGATGTAATCTTGTAAATGTAGTCTCAGGTGTCCCCGGAATGTGTCTGTGAAGTTTCAGCTCAAAATACCCCACGGATCATTTATTATACCATGTAATAAATGCCTCTTTTTGGGTGGAAGCAAAAACATGCTGATTTCGTGTGTGTCTCTTTAAATGCTCTTTAGTGCCCCCTTTCCGGAAGAGGGCTGTGCTTTTACAGCTCATGCTTCAGATACTACAGCAACAACAAATAAGAACCAATATGACTGACAGTGTAAATTCCAGAGTTCAGCCATATATGTATGAATATATATATAAATGTATATCTGGTCTCAGTGGATACAATCAGAGACAATGATAACTATAGCTGCATTAGCATTGCATTTAGCTGCCGTGGAATGGACTAAAAAGCACATTCGGAAAGTCGATTTGCAAACATTCACAAAATATAAAGTGCGATACTTACATCTTCTGGATATAAAGCTGGAACACGAACAGCTGGTACTGATTCATGCTTGAAAAATTTGAAAATCCTGCTTTATATTGACACTCATTCACAAAGCAGTCTGGTGTAAAATGTTGTTTTTGGAGCACATTTCCTTCAAAAACAAAACTAGTACTCTGCATCTACAGTGGCTCTGATGCCGGGAGTACATGAAGACTCTTATGTTCACTTTAGACATTATTCCTCTCACTGTATCAGCTCCAGCATGGAAAAAATGGCAGACATTAGGGTGGAGTCTGTCACCAGTTGTGGGCGAGGCCTGCTCTAATGTGACGTCACATTAGAGCAGAAATGAAAACCATTCATTTTGACACACTGTTGAATAGAGATATATGGAAGAGGAGTGGGTGGACTTTTAACATTGTGGTTGTGTACACACAATAATGGATCACATTTATGTACAAACACCATGTAAAAGTGAATTTTGCATAATAGGTCCCCTTTAAATTATTTTTTAAGAAACGCACTTGTTGCCAGTGTAGTCTGGTCCAGTGAAGGTGGGTTTGTGCCCATAGGCAACGCTGTTTGCTGTGATGTTTGGTAAGGACCTGACTTACAACAGTTATACAAGCCCTCAGTCCAGCCTCTCTCAGCCTATTGCGGACAGTCTGAGCACTGATGGAGCGATTGTGTGTTCCTGGTGTAACTCGGGCAGTTGTTGTTACCATCCTGTACCTGTCCCACAGGTGTGACATTCGGATGTACCAATCCTGTGCAGGTGTTGTTACACATGGTCTGCCATTGCGAGGACGATCAGCTGTCCTTCCTGTCTCCCTGTAGCACTGTCTCAGGCGTCTCACAGTACGGACATTGCAATTTATTGTCCTGGCCACATCTGCAGTCCTCATGCCTCCATGCAGCATGCCTAAGGCACGTTCACGCAGATGAGCAGGACCCTGGGCATCTTCCTTTTGGTGTTTTTCTAAGTCAGTAGAAAGGTCTCTTTAGTGTCCTAAGTTTTTATAACTGTGACCTTAATTGCCAAACGTCTGTAAGCTGTTAGTGTCTTAACAACCGTTCCACAGGAGCATGTTCATTAACTGTTTTTGGTTCATCGAACAAGCATGGAAAACATTACAATAAACTTTACAATAAAGATCTGAAAAGTTATTTGTAATTTTATAAAATTATCTTAAAAATATAGTGTGAAACTTGAACTGTAAAGTCATCTAAAATCATTGTACTTTTCTATGTGGATGAATTGTAGTGTTACAAATTTAAATTCTCACCCTTTATGGTACTTTGAGAGTATCATAGAAATGCCAGATTGGATATAACATTTTCAGAAACCATTCTATCTCACTAGGTCCCAAGTCAGCACTTTTATTTTTTTATGTGCCCATAAAATATAAATTTTTATGGAGTTTTGTGGCCTTTAGCTTATGTCTGTTTGCTGTGAGGCAATATAATTTATACCAGTGTATTAAAAGTTATTAAAATAATATTTTAGCAGATAAACACATTAAAATTGTTAAACAGCATGAAGCATGCTTAATATTTGAACCTGAATGATCTTTTAATGCAATGTGAGTTGTCGGTACTGGCTATACTTAAAGATGAATTCCAAAAATTTAACAATTTCAAAAACTTGCTGAATACTGTGAATACTATTTAATCCATTCAATATGCATTATGCAATCAGGCTGCCACTAACGATTATTTTGATAGTCAGCTAATATAACGATTATTAAATTAAATATTTGACTATCCGTGCGATTATTGCAACGATTAATCCTTCACTCTTAACCGACAATTCAGCTTGTGCCTCGAGTTAAGTTGTATTAAAAGTTCTTAATAAAAAAAATAAATAAAAAAAGTAAAATAATAATAAAGATAATGAAAGCATCTTTTAAAAGTACCACTAAATGACCTTCACTAAATTACAGAAAAAACATATATTAAGTTAAATTCAGTAAAAAATACTATTGTTATTGTTTTTTATGTAAAATATCTAAAAATCCTTAAATCAAGATACATTTAACTGAGAAGCAACATATTAGACATGTAGATTTTATGAGAATACATCTTGAATATAAGTTATTTTTTTCCACTTGTTTATACTTGTGCAAGTGCAGTAAACTCAAAATACATTTTTAATATTTATATTTAAGGTTATTATTAAAATTCTCTGAAAATACATTTTGAAATCTACTGCAGTGCTCCTCACATAAATGTACCTTGTTTAAAGGAGTTTTAGATATTTATATTGGACACCAAGCTAAAAAAGTGCCAATGAATTAAAAACTTGTTTTGTTGCAGTGTATAATGGGCTAAGATACCCTCTCTCACCTTTTTGTTCACTTGATTTCGATCCATCTTTAATTCACAAAAAAAAACTATTCTTAATAAAGCTGTCTCGCCGATTTCTTCACAATAAGAGACACACTGCAACACATACATTATTTTATGATTCAATACATCGCGAGCAATCACATTATCATCTGAAGCTGTGACAAGTGCGCACTAGGGATGAGCATCTCCGCGTGAGAGTCCATCACCTGGGATTCATTTCAAACTCTTACGTGCTGTTTCTAACGTGACTCATAACAGCTGCCCTGACCTAAAGACGCTGACTATCACACCTGGAGTTGCGAGTTGGAATCCAGGGTGTGCTGAGTGACTGCAGCCGGGTCTCCTAAGCAACCAAATTGGACCGGTTGCTAGGGAGAGTAGAGTCACATGGGATAACCTCCCCGTGGTCGCTATAATGTGTTTCTCGCTCTCGGTGGGGCACGTGGTGTGTTGTGCGTGGATGCCGCTTTGTCTCCGCAGTAACGCATTCAACTGGCCACGTGATAAGATGCGCGGATTGATGGTCTCAGACGCGGAGGCAACTGAGATTCGTCCTCCGCCACCCGGATTGAAGCGAGTCACTACACCACCAAGAGGACTTGGAGTGCATTGGGAATTGGCCGTTCCAAATTGGGGAGAAAAGGGAATAAATAAATAAATAAATAATGTAGCCCTGACCTCACAGAGAAATGCCAATTTCACAAGACTTATTTACATGACCTGCATCCCTATTATTTGAACTTAAATAAAGGATGCATTAAAGGTATTAAAGTAAAGGTATACTTCAACACTAAACACATTCAACAATACAGCCACGACAATGACCCAACGAAGACTTTAAATGGACAGGGAATCAGCAGAGAGACATTTACTCTTAGTACTTTAATTAGCGTTATGATCAGCATTCCCTTGGGAACAATCGGTGTTCCCATGGAAACACTGACCACACATCCAGGCCGTGTGAGAGACACATGACGGAGAGAAAGAACAAACAAATAGAACATGGAGCATGAGTGTCCTGACACAGAACTGAACCAGACAGGAAGTCAGGATCCAGACACCATGCTCTGGACGCAAACAAGACCGAATGAAAAGTGCATAATGGTAATTCACAACCGGACCTGTGCGCTCACACAAAGAACATACATGAAACACAAGACAGACGGAATGGTGATGTCACGGTCTCGTCAGACAAAACCCCAACCTGACAAGGTGACAGGACCGTGACATATTTTTAACTTTATTTGGGGTCTAAAAATGTGGCGATCCTCAGGGAGACACTGAAAGAAAAGAAAGAATAAAAACTATGAGATTCATCGCAACAGTTAAAGATGTCCATCAAGCACGTGTTAAGGGTATATAGTAAAATGGCGCAGACACACAAAAGGATGTTTGAACGTCCCCTAACTCACCCTATACTTGAAAAACCGACCCAACCCGGCTTATCTGAACTCATCGAGTTCGGGTCAAGTTGACAACCTCTATCAAACGTGTAGAATAACCGAATATTGATTTTGGTTTTAGAATAGTGGCACGTCACACTGATAACCAATTGTCGAATCATATTGCGTTAAATGAGATCAAACTACCATTCGTTGACACTGTTGTCCTACGACCTCATCACGTTGCATGTTTAATTCAACGAGTGACATCCTGTTAACATCTTGGAAGTAAACATGATTATTTAGCATTTAATCCAATTTTGTGCCATTTACATTTGTTATTTTCTATAAACAAAAACTATGTTTGTTTGTTTTATTTATTTGCTTACTGTAAACAGTATACATGCTATAAACTGCACAAATAGAGAAGTGTGGTAGTATGATATTCCAACACAGAGTAAAAGAGTGATAGTGTCTTTCCTGTACATTTTAAATTCAAGTTTTACAGCACTGGACATTTAAAATGTCTTATGATTCTGCTGGAAATTTGATGGACATATTCAAGGCTGCTGTTTTTCCTTGTGTAATAGAAGATTCTTTAAAGATTCTCACAGAAAAGGTAAAAGATTGATAAACCGTCTCAAGGCATTTCCATTGTGAACAGAGCTCATCAGGTGCAAACTCACCCACACACACCCCACATGTAAGTTTTCACATTTTATCAAACCAAGCATGCTGCAAACATGACATGCTCTGGGGCACACAGAAAAATCTCTATTTTTGAATAAATGGCATGTAAAAGGCATGTCAAAAATGACTCAAAATGACACATTGGGTGGGTAAAACTGGTTTAAATTTCTTTAGGTATTTCCATTACTGGGTAGGACGGGTGGGACATTTCCCCACCGCTTTTTACCAAGGCCAATTTTGTCGCCATCACTCTTTGAAATAGCTTGTTGTCTGGAGCGTGTAGTACAGAGGAAACAAGAAACAGTTTCCATTTCATTCCTGTGTGTTATAAGTGACGATCCAGTGCTGGAATTTATTTTTAATGTTATGATGAGTGCTCGTTGCGGCTATTGACAGTGCTGTAAAGTGACAGTGGCTCTACTTGCTTCACTTTTCTGCAGCTCGCTCTCAGGTCCAGTGAAATCACAAAACAAAATGCAATCAAATGTGTCCCCGCTCATCTTATAAATCCACATTTGTTGCAGTCTTGGCTTATTAAAATAGAAAGTTATATTAGAACCCGAACCACTTGTTACTAACCACTCTAGTGACAGGTAATAATTGACAATCAAATGTCAACTAAATTAGTTGTCAACAATGTCAATTTCATTTCAACACTGGAACTGGTTAACATCAATAACTTACAGGCTCTATTTTCTTGAGTATGCAAAGTGCAGCACAACACGCTACGGCCGTAAGCAACATCCAATTATTGCGAGAGCACTAATTCTAAGTGCTATTTTAATGCCAGCACAAAGTGCAAATGGGTATGGTTTGGAGTGTTTGCAATTCTGTGGGTGTAAGCGCACAAGCTGTGGGTTTATTGTTTGCAAATGAATTGGCACAAAGAACAATTTGCTATTTTCCTAAGAATTTGGTAGTTGCACTAAGATGTTTCATTTCCACCTCTTAACCCTCTGGGATCAATGGAAGCACCGGCACGTCCTGCTGGATTTTTTTCATCATTACAGCGGAAATAAAATTCTCCATCATTTTGGTGCATACAGATACGTGTAAGACATCATTAGAGACTATAAAGGGTCTACTTTTATTTTGTACACTCACAATAACAACAAAACCTTGTGCTTTTGTAAAATAAAGAAAATATAAAGGGTGAGCTTTCAGCAGTCTCCGTGTTCACGAGCATATTTCAGAAACACGTCACAAAAATGAACTGAAACGCCACGAATACTTATCACACAAACATGAAACATATGTCTAAAGAAAGCTTAAATGTCTTTTAAAACAAATATTCTCCTGCAATGTAATCTGTATGAAACAAAGCGATGTACAGTTTCTCCTGGCTCAGCGAATTATCTCTAATGTGATCACACCCACGGGCAGAGCGCGCCATTCATACGGTAACGTGCTGAGACGATCAAATCAAATGGTAAATGCCCCCGACTGTGCCATAAAATTAAAGTTTGAAAGACAGCACGATACACAAGTGAGGAAACTCCTGGATAGTGACGAAGGGTTAACAGCGGGACTCTGATGTACTTTGTATTTTGAAGATAGTCTTGATCCAGCCGAGGATACAATTTCGGAGGAGTACGTCATTTAGTTTTCATTAGTTGACATGCTATTTTATATAAACATGTACATATTTTACTAGTGGGACTGTTTCCAGACTTGCCAGCCAGGATTCAGAGTATTGACATTTGAAATATGACTCCTAATAAGCAAGTTTTAGTTACATGTAAATGCTGTTTCAGCAAAAGCAGGTATTTAAATCATATGCTGTATGATATAAATATGATACGTAATATGATATTAAAATAATATGAATGTTTAGATTATATTTTAACTAGTGTTTATGCTGCCTCATTATCATCAATGCTTGTGCTTGCAAATATGTGTTCAGGTTAAATGAGTAAAATGCACTTTATAATATGCCCATATTAGAAAATCAGCATATTATAATGATTTCTGAAGTATCATGTGACACTGAAGACTGCAGTATTGATGCTGAAAGTTCAACTTTGATCACAAATTGCATTTTACAATATATTCAAATAGAATATATATTAAAATAGTTCTTTTAAATTGTAAAAATAGTTCAACATATCAATGTTTTTACTGTATTTTGGATCAAATAAATGCAGCCTTGGTGAGCAGAAGAGACTTCTTTTAAACGGTAGAGTAGGTCTAAAATTAATTAAAGTCTTTATGTAAAGAAAATGTATAGTCAGATTACTTCTTTTAACTAAAAACTTAATTTTGATCATTAAGTCACTCTCTTTCTGTCACATTCCTCAGTGATAGGCCCAGGGGAGGGTCTTTAGTCTCTAATATTCATGATAGTTCATGCCTCCTTGCATATGAACTTTCTAACACTAAAAGTGTCTTACAAAAGTTCAATTACTATATTGTTTTGTATGAATGAGTGATCAGGATGGTTTTCACATCATTTTGTAGCAAAACCTCTAGGCTACAAGATCCAGTTCTCAAAAGGCTTGTGGACAAATGTTTAGTATCTGTTAAATATTTTGTTTTTTCAAAACATGCATAAACGTTATTTTCTCAAAAATACAACCATGTACACACATGTTGCTCACATATTATTGTAGCCCAGTTTGTGCTGAATACAGTGTTATCAGACTTTAGCCATTAATATGTTTTTAAGCAACTAAAAAAAGCACAAATGTCAAGGCATGTCAAAATTTTTCCAGGGCCCAAAACACCCTCAGACACCAGAGGGTTAACTCAGCCCAAAATTCAAATTCAGTTTCTGCATTTGCAGTTTGAAGATTTCACCAGTAGGTGATAATAAAGTTAATGTCCAAATTCTGAATGTACATGTAACCCAGGTTACTAGTAGTCCAAATCTAAGCCAAAAAAAAAAAAAGTTATAAAAAGAAAGTGTAAACCTGTTGAGAGATACTTACCTGAGTCTGTAGAAGTAGAAATGCCTGCTGTTGAGTTAGAGCCAGGTCATATTGGTTTAGGTGTTTCGGTGGAGTTTCCTGCCCATGAGGCTGAAACGACAGTCAATCTTGTGCCTGAAGGCAGAAGTGACAATTTAATTCCAAGTGAGATCATTGGTGATGGAGATGCTCAGAATGAACGAGCAAGAAATATTGAGTTAGAGGAAGGAGTTATTCCCAGGCGTTTGCAAAGAGAGCGACGTCCTGCAAAAAGGTTTGAATATCCCCAGTTAGGAAATCCACTTACTGAAGTGATTCAGTCTTTGCTACAAGGTCTGAATGCTGCATTCAGCACTTCTTTGGAGGAGTCACATATTGCTCTTGTTGGTGCCTGTGGTTGTGACCCAGCCTCGAAAATGTGTTGATGCAGCGGGACGTGCATATATTCAGGAGGGGGGGTGTAACCCAGGTTACTAATAGTCCAAGTCAAAGCGAGAAAAAAAGAAGTTATAGTATGCATAAATATGTAAATTGAATTGTATTTTATTAATATCTGTTAAGTTTGAGAGAGTTCTGAAGAGAGTTTAAGAAAATGTAAGAAGTTTAGAAACAAGTTTCATTTGGAATAATGATAATTTAGCTCCGCCCTGTATCTGCTGCGTCATTGCAGACCGCGGGAGATTTTGAGGAAGCTCCTCTGATGAGAGCACGGTTGATGAAGCTGCTTCTGTTGTGCCACCTATAAAGCCCTACAACAGAAAATACGATTAGAAAGGACATAACTAAAAGTTGGATTTAAGAAATAAGAGAGAGAGATTTGAAAATAGAAGTGTGGATTTAACGTTATTGAGTCAAACGATCGTGAGTGAGTGCTCACTCAGATTCATCAACAGAAAAAAAAAAACTTCTTAAAACTGGAATTTTTGCTCGTCAGAAAATTTTCCTTCAGTTAAATCAAGTTCTCTTGGTTGGGTTTTTTTTTCCATTTTTTTTCCTTTCCTCTCTCTTTGCCAATCTATCTTCACCGGAGTTGGATGCTGATCACATTTTTCTCAGTTTTTGATGATTTCTATAGAGGATTTCGAACTCAAATTTTCCCTGCCTCACGCTACAACCTTGAACGACTGAACCTTGGATCAGGATCTGAAAATCATCGGAGTGGTGGATTGTGCATTTTCGCAAGAACTGTGTTGTTCAAGAACTGATGTACGTGAAAAGGAATTCTGGGTAAGCAGTGTCACTAACACTGAACTGAATTGTAGTCTCAATTTATATTGAGACTGGTATTGAATGCCAATTTGATTTAATGTGATTTATAATTATTATTATTTTTTTTTTTTTTTTTTCTTTGTTTGTTTTCAAAAGAGGACAAAGAATATTTGAAAAGCGGTACTCCAAAGGGTCATTCATTGAACAATTATAGTGAATTATTATCAAAAAGGGAATAAATAAACCAATTAGACTGAGCTAATTTCTAAATGATCTAAATTCGAAAATAAAAGATAAATACATGTATTAGTATTTATTAATAAATAGGTCAAAAGAAATGTCAAAATAGCCAATAGTAATTAAAATGGAGAACTAATTAATAAATTACGAGTAAGAATACATTTCAGAGTCTAAATTGGGAGAAGTCGTTTTTTTTGTCTTGTGTATTGTGATGTTTTAACTGTTTTGTTTTTTCAATACATCTTACCTTTTTTTTACTACAGCCAGTATTGATGTTGAGTCTGTCTCTTGAGCGAGTTTAATTTTCTGATATCTGGTCCATATCTGAAATTAGGGCATCCTCCTTGTGCTCATTTCCATTGGTCGCAGGGTGCGAGAGAGGATTGCACTCGTGTCACGGCGCGGGTTACATACAGAACAACAAATAATGTCCTTGACGATCGCTGTTGAAGAAAAAAATTATGAGATTTGTGTTACATTTTCTAGAGGTCATGGCTTATTTTTTTTAACTATTTTTGAACTATACTATATAATTATTTTTATTGTTATGTTGGGCCAGTGGAAGTAAAATGTTTGGATTTGGTATGATTCTTTTGACCACTTGCTGGATCTGCATCTATTATCTGGCGCATATTAAAAGCTTACAGATGTGCGATTGGTCCCAAATCCAGATAAATGAAAGATCTAATAAAAAACGTTCATGATAAATCGACCTGCAGGCAGTAGCTTGCCCTGATCTGCAATTGAGGGTACTCTAAGGTACGTTTGAGGGTGCTTAGCAACTCCCGTAGAACCGGCCTGCTTGCGTCTACACTTAGCGCACACTTGCACGAAAATAGCACCACTTCATGGCCATTTGCTTTGCACTGATGTGTTAAGGCATTGTGCTTCGCTTAATGCTTTTGTGTTTAAAATAGGGCGCTAAACTATATCTCACAGACTTTTTATCTAACCCTCGTGTGGTGTCATGTTTTACTGAAAATTTAAAATTGCAGAATTTTTTTGTGGGGTTTAGGTTTAGGGGTTGTGTTAGGTTTAGGGGATAGAATCTATAGTTCATAGTGCATGCGCATGAGTGTGCATGTTTGGCATTCTCCCTTCTGGATGTGTTAAGCAAGCTATACACTGTAGGATTTTACAGTCCTTTAAGATTGTTGCTTGTCAGACTGTACGATATCACCATGGCACACTGTGCAACATTATGTCAAACTGTACGATACACATCATAGCCGACTGTGGTTCCAATCATCCCAATCAGTGAACGTGACTCAAGTTACGGGAGCGTTGCGGAATAGAAGCGAAACGGTGAGATTTTCCCACCCCGGAGGACATTTTTGTTTTCTGAAAGTCAGAACATCAGCATTTCTGTTGCTCCAATACCATTCCATCACGAGAATAGGCTAACAGTGGTTCTTCTCAACCTTTTTTGATGAATGCCTACTCGAGCTGCTCTGTCCATTGAGCCATATTCATCCACAGAGCCATACAGGTGCATTAGCTGAGGCTGTGCCTCCACCTGTGTATTTGACGCCGCTAAACCAGATACTTCAGATGCATCGTTAGCCTTCAAAATCAGATGAACCACGGTACAAATGCGTACCAAACCGTATAATTGAGAACCAACTGATATACTCCAAGTCTAGATACATTTTTAATGCAAAGAAGAAATTGATGATAGATTTGATTATTATGACTGATAAACGCCCCCCTCTATACTAATGCCCCCATTGAGAACCCCTGGGCTAACATATAAAAAGAATGATGGATTTGGTCAAATAGGCCTATATTAAGACTGTTCACAAATACAGAAAATTACAGATGTTGAGAATGAACATGAGTGTGGGAGGTAAATAATGAGCTACCTCAAGCAATTATTCATTGTGGAGACTTGTGACCTGAAAAATAACAAACAAAAAAGGTGGGTTATAGTACGCCTTTCTTCTCGTTTAGATTAGTAATCTATCAGCCACGCCAAAATTCCGAAAATTCATAGAGGCTGATGGGGCATAGGCATTCTTTAAAAACAAAAGACTTTAAAAACCACACTTGACATTTTGTGTCATGGACAAATGAAAACACTTTTTGGAGGTACTGCACTTGTTAAGTGCAATGTTTATTTCCACATGCTGTCTTCATTGTTTTAGCTCCTGATTCACAGTAGAATAAGCAGCTTCCCATCATGCAGGGCAGTACTGAGTACTAGATTGTGCTGGATGCAGCAGATTACAGCAGTCTACATACAGTATTCCCACTTTACTGGGATTGTACAGTATAACTCCACCACTGTAATTCAGACACCTGAATTGTCTCTTTCAATTGCTCAACTTCACTGCAGTTATGGTGGTGGGTGCCATTTATAATTTAGGGGGAGGGACATTATAATTCAAGTGTATATTTTATTGGACAAATATAATTGTATATGTCCATTGGTGCTAGATTTTCCCAGAGAAGACTGTAACTTTAAATGATTATATCTGTTAATACAGTTTCTTTTCAAGTACACTCAGCATATAGATGACCTAAAAGCTAAAAGACAATTCTTTTTAGAATTTATGACACATGAGGGTAGCTGAGACTGTCTCCAGCCCTGGTGTTCTCATGAATCTGAAAAAGGTATTTTATGAGTTTATTTATATTTCATGAGACCTGAGTTGGGTTATGCATGGAAAGTGTGCAAATCAGAAAAAGAAGGATGCACATAAAAACAAAGGGGAAATAAAAAGCTATCAGAAATTCCATGTTGTACTAAATTATGCAAAAGTACATTACAAAATTGTAGTCCAATTAAAATCTAATATGAAACATTGCCCAGGGAAGGAGAACCTGTTCTGCCAGATGAATGTAAATCCTCCAGAAGGAAAACAAAAGGCCAGTATGATACGGATCAAAGCTGTGCTTGTTAATCGAGCGAATCAGGAGGCAACACACAACAGACCTGAGAATAAATGTGTGATAAAAAAAGTGTCAGTCAAAAGCTTTTTTGCATGTTTATCGATTGCAAGTTGAGAGAGAAAACATGCAAAAAAGGTTTGCTTCATTAAGGTCTTGATTTCTCAAAGTGAAAATATGTTTTTCTTTAGCTAGAACACTTCCTCAAACACCATGCACCATCTGTTTCCACATACCGGCAAGAGTTGTATTTATCACCATGGTAAAACTGTTTTTCTGAGCAACCACTGGGCAGCGCCAGGATGATTCTAATTGCTTGTTTTGTATTTCTGGTCTCGAGACACCAAGTAAACACTGCCAAAATGGGAGATCCAGAGGAGAAGAAAAACCATTAAAGTGTTGCTTAGAGTAAAAATGAATTTCAGGTTCAACTTTTTGGCTGTTATAACTCATGTACCTAACCTCGGACCATCTCTTCATGTCATCTACACACTCAGGTGAGGCACTTTCTATAACTCTGTGATATAGATACGTCACTCTGTGAAGTATCTGCATGTTTTTTGACCATTTTTACAAATGCAATACCTTAAACATTACATTACGCCAATGCGCGTGAAAACACTGGAAAACAGTTGAATCACGTAACACTTCAGGAAAAAGGTGGATAGCAACGACTCACCGAGATACAAATATATGCACTGCTAGGCCAAAACAAAAGTCACTGTTTGGATTTAAATAAGCAGATACTTAAGAGCCTATGATTGAGTCATTATTGCACTGATTATTATGTTTCAGCTGTGTAGTATCTTGAGATAAAAAACTGTTGTTTAAAGAAAATATTTCCTGGAGTCACCAGTAATTGTCACTATGAAAATACTGGGATAATGTGTTCTTGCATGTTCCAGTTGCAGAGGCAGTTTCAGTTTCAGTGGCTGCCAGAGAAAGTTGTAACGCACTGAAATCATGCTTGATACTGAAAGAGTTCAATTAAAGAATGCAATTCATAATTCAATGGTAGTTGAGTGATTCTTACCCAAGATACTACAAGCTGGCAACAATTCTTTTAACCCTAACTGATGAAGTGTGTAGCTTGTCATTTCTTAAACAAACATGTCGGAAGACGTATCCCGTGGTTGTGGAAAAGATGTTATTGTGTTTCAGAAGAGGCAAATTATTGGCCTGCATCAAGCAAAGAAAAACAACTAAGAAGATTGCTGAAATCACTGGAATTTGGTCAAGATCTGTCCAACTCATTATTAAAACCTGGAAGGATAGAAGAGAACCATCAGCTTTGCAGAAGAAATGTGGTCAGAAAAAACACTTAGTGAAGTCACATAAACAATTGACACCAGAACTACATATGACAAGTGGGTAAGTAGGCAAGACCAAAACCGCAAGTAGGGGTATTGGGACAGGGCTTAAAACTACTCTTTAGCGCTTTAAATGTTCTAATTTCTCCCATTCATTTAAATATAAGTTGCCTATCTCTGCTAAATAGAGAAAGGATCTCACTACTGAATACCAGAGACTGAGTGTTGAGAGTAGAAGTTATTCTGTGTAATGTGTGTCCAAATACAAAATCCACGCAATCGATTTGTCAATGTCTCTTTAAAACCCTTTCTGTTCTTTATAGTCAGTTGTTGATCAAACTACAAAAATAAACATTTAATTGTAATCACACATAGCACAGATGACATAATGCTGTGAGTTTCTATCATTTAAACGTGCTAATTTAAAAGACGCTGTTTACAGAAATGCAGATTCCTTTAAAGAGACAGTACCGGTTTTTAGCACGAGTTCAACAAAACTACATATTATGCAATTAAAAAAAAATTAATTTGACAAAATATAATATATGCAATATATTATCACATTTGTTGATTAAATACATTAATTTGTTCGTTTTTATAAAGCTAAAATGTGATAAAAAATGATGAAAAACATCAAATATAGTCAGTAAAATTAATATTTTCATATTGTAACTAGTTAGAAGTTTCCCTGTATAATCCACAGCATTAGCTGGGAGAGAATTGATTTAATATGTACACTACCGTTCAAAAGTTTGGGGTCACTTACTCATTCTTTATTTATTTATTTATTTCACATTTTAGAATAATAGTAGTCAGCAAAACTATGGAATAATAGAAATGGAAATATGGGAATTATTTTGTGACCAAAAAATCCAAAATAAATCCAAAACTATGTAATATTTTAGCATCTTCAAAGTAGTCACCCTTTGCCTAGATTTTGCAGACATGTACTCGTGACATTTTCTCAACCAACTTCTTGAGGAATCACCCCGGGATGCTTTTTAAACAGTATTGAAGGAGTTCCCATCTATGTTGGGCACTTATTGGCTTCTTTTCTTCATATTTTGATCCAAGTCATCCATTTCAAAAACTTTTTTTTTTTTTAGGAAATTTTAGATTTGTAATTAAATAAATGTATATGTTTTGGCAGAATAATATTTTGTCTACAAAGTTAATTTCAAACTTTTAAGCATACACTTTCAGATCAAAAGATTTTTAAGATCATGAGAAACATTTCAGACAAGTGACCCCAAACTTTTGAACGGTAGTGTAAGAAAAAGGGACATTATAACTGAAATACCAATATGATAGGTATAGAATCTAATCAAAATTGGAATCGAATCAAATCTGGGAAATCTGTATAGATATCCAGACCTACTCTCGTGGATTATTGTTTTATTCACAGCTGGAATACTGAACCAATCAGCATCAAGGACCATAACTGTACCTTTTATACTACAGTATATACAGTGTACTGTAAAACAATGCACATAACAAACCAATTAAATGAATGAGCAATCAATTATCACTAATCAGATTTTTTGTTATTAGACGGCCAAGTGGTAATTTAATCCAAATTGTACCATCTTCCAAACTCCATGATCAATGGCCAAATTAAGGGATTATAGTCCCCTTCTGACTGTCGAAAAGCCCACTGAGGAACCACGCTGTTAACAGCAGAACTGAACACAAGCCAGAACTCAAGCTGAAGCCTAACATATGCCCTCATATTTAACTGGCCCTACATGAACAACCAGCAGAAAGCATTAATTAAGACCCCTGTGACAGCCAGTGGCGCCACTGCCAGACCACCACCCCTTTCATCATCATCTCTCTCTCTCTCTCTCTCTCTCTCTCTCTCTCTCTCTCTCTCATTCCTTCTTTTCTTCCATCTCTACAATGGAAACGTTGCATGTGTGGCATTTCTGAGTATTTTCCATGCATTAATTGCAGACATACAGTAAGGGAATAGCTGTCTGATTGGCTCTTCCCTTATATCTGCCGTAATTCTAAGCACTGTGTTTTCAGGTCTCGGCATGGATCCATTACTTATTTTGAGATGAACCCTGTTCTGAGATGCCAGTTGTTTATCTGCTGTGTGGTTGAGGGGTACAGATGGTGATTTTGAAAACATTTAAAGACTAAGGCTGCACCCAAATTTGCACTGCTTTTGATGGAGAATGCATTTCTCAGCATATTTTCTGTAGGTATGCAGGCGAGTACACTAGTACTGTTGAGAGCATCTTGACTGGCTGCATCACCGCCTGGTACGGCAATAGCACCGCCCACAACCGCAAAGACCTGCAAAGGGTGGTGCGAACGGCCAGAAACATCATCGGAGGTGAGCTTCCCTCCCTCCAGGATATATATAACAGACGGTGTGTGAATAAAGCTTGGAGGATCATCAGAGACTCCAGCCACCCGAGTCATGGGCTGCTCTCACTGCTGCCATCAGGCAGGCGGTATCGCAGCATCAGGACCCGCACCACCCGACTACATGACAGCTTCTTCCCACAAGCAATAAGACTTTTGAACACATGATCTCTCACGATCAACAATCAGCACTGCACTTTATTAATCCTCATTCTGTCAATATATTCTCGCTCCCAATTCAGTTAGTGTATATATATATATATTTATACCCTTCTCTAGTGTGTGTATTCTACATTGTGTGTATTGTGTACATTTGTTATGTAAATTGTTGTGTAGGTATGTGTACATTTGTTATGTAAATTGTTGTGTAAGTTTATGTAAATTGTTTTGTGTAATATGTTGTTTATTGTAAAGTGGTTTATGTCTCGTCACTGTCATTACTGCAATGTTGCTCGGAACTGCACACAAGAATTTCACCTGCTGTTGCACTCGTGTACACAGTAGTGTGACAATAAAGTGAATAAAGTGATTTGAGTAGTATGAATGCATTCCCAGACATACTTCATCTGGGAACATGGGCATTATCCCATGACCTGAATATATGACGTAATAATAACAACTGTGAAAATAATCTAATAGAGGAGCACAGGCAACAAATTTCATTGGTATATACAATCTCAGCACTTTATTAGGAAGACCTGTACACCTACTTATTCATGCGATTATCTTATCAGCCAATTGTGTGGCAGAAATGCAATGCATAAAATCATTCAGATACGGGTCCGGAGCTTCAGTTAATGTTCACATCAACCATCAGAATGGGGTAAAAAAATAAATTTTGACCGTCACATGATTGTTTGTGCCAGATGGGCTGGTTTGAGTATTTCTGTAACTGCTGATCTCCTGGGATTTTTACACGCATCAGTCTCTAGAATTTATTTGAAATGGAGGCTGCTTTTTGGCACCATTCTATGTTCTTGGCTGACAGAAGTGGAACCTGTGGTCTTCTGTTGTTGTAGCCCATTCACCTCAAGGTTTGACATGTTGTCCACATCTGCATAAGTGGTTGATGAGTGTATATTTGAGCATGTATGTACAGTAGTCTACATGGCCAATTCAAATTCCCCTTTAATTATGAAAGATAAATGTTACATAGTATATGAACACAGCAACTTTCAGTATTTTGAAATATATATCATTGCACATATGTGCAAGTATGTCATTTTTTGATATCATATATTGTGATATATCAGACTTATTTATGGGTTTAACCTGGAAGATATGCAAATGTCAAATTAACTGAAATATATATTTAGACTGAAGCACTTACAGTTTTTGTAATTTTAAATGTAGTCTTTTAAATGTGACATATCCTCTGCTCCCATGGCATTATGATGGTAGAGTGTCCAGTGGACGGTGCCCCCTTCCCAAGGGCAAGCCTTCAAGGTTAGCAAAACAAAGCATAATGTGGTTTACTGGCAAGGAGACCAGAGGCCATTCAACTTGACTGGATGTCAATGGAGTTGCTTCAGTACCCTGAATAAACTGCTTTTGTGTGGAAACATCTCATCACTTAATGATCTGACCACATGTCTGCTAATATTCTAAACATGTTTTACAATAAAAAATACTTTTGGAGTGAACTATGTGTGGAGTTTACAATGGTAAAACTGTTGTTTTATAAGAGAATTCAGACAATTTTGCGACTGTTAGCTGTCAGTTTACAGCTTTCCCCATTCAATTCTATGGTATCCACAAATGTTGACTTTATAATAACTACACAGTATAAAGTATTTGTAAAGTGTTACAGAGAAGTCTACTTAGTTTGGTTTTATAAGGAAGGCAGTTTTAGTTATAGATTAAAAATGTGTTTAGGCTATGAACAAATGTTATGAGTTGTGATAGGGGCCTAGAATATAAAGTTGTCAGGGGTCCAAAAATCCTAACGGTGCCCCTGTGATTTTGTATACTATACAGTATAGTAGGGAATTATGCATAATCAGACAAACCTAAGAGAGATATTTGAAAGTCAAAATGCTCTAACACCTTCATGTTTGCTAGCGTACAACGGCAGATGCCTTGTATGTCTGGGAGCAAAAGCGTGTCACACAGTTCTGGGAAGTAACACAGTTGCACAGTCACTGTGTTAACTGTCACACAGTTCTATCATTTCAGAATAACCAGAGCAACATTTCAGATGCTATGCAATGATATTAATGATATTCTCTGAGCAAATTATGTATTTACATGGTCTAGTGGACCAAAGCACTCAGAGTAGGGTTTACATTTTAAAAAGCCTTTATTAAGTCATGGCTATTGGATTAAAATATACCACAAACTGATGCATTGCAGCTTACGAAGCCTTCATCAGGGTGTGGAAAATTACCCATATCACACACACACACACACACACACACACACACACGTTAGTAAGTACAAATATAAAGTACAAACTTTATATTATATCCCCTAACCCTACCCCTAAACCTAACCCTCACAGAAAACTTTCTGCATTTTTATATTTTCAAAAAAACATAATTTACTATGATTTATAAGCCGTTTTCCTCATGGGGACAGACAAAATGTCCCCACAAGGTCAAAAATGTTGGGTTTTACTATCCTTATGGGGACATTTGGTCCCCACAAAGTGATAAATACACGCTCACACACACACACACACACACACGCACACATGCACACATACACAGTTGAAGTCAGAACTTTAAATACATTCAGATTACATATACTTCAGTTAAAGTCATTAAAACTCATGTTTTAACCACTCCAATCAAACTATAGTTTTGGCAAGCCATTTTGGACATCTACTGTGCATGACACAAGTAATTTTAACAATTGTTTACAGACAGATTGTTTCACATTTAATTGAATATATCACAGTACCAGTGGGTCAGAAGTTTACATACATACATATACATAAGTTAACTTTGCCTTTAAGCAGCTTGGAAAATTCCAGAAAATGATGTAAAGACTTTAGACAATTAGCCAATTAGCTTACCTGTGGATGTATTTTAAGGCCTACCTTCAAACTTAGAGCCTCTTTTCTTGACATCATGGGAAATGAAAAGAAATCAGCCAAGACCTCAGGAAAAAAAATATTGTGGACCTCCACAAGTCTGGTTCATCCTTGGGAGCAATTTCCAAATGCCCAAAGGAGCCACGTTCATCTGTACAAACAATAGTACGCAAGTATAAATACTATGGGACCATGCGGCCATTATACCTCTCAGGAAGGAGATGCATTCTGTCCCCAAGAGAAGAATGTAGTTCGAAAGTGCAAATCAATCCCAGAACATCAGAAAAGGACTTTGTGAAGATACTGGAGGAAACAGGTAAACGAGTATCTATATCCACAGTAAAACAAGTCCTATATCGACATAACCTGAAAGGCTGCTCAGCAAGGAAGAAGCCACTGCTCCAAAACTGCAATAAAAAAGCCAGTTTGCAAGTGCACATGGGGACAAAGATCTTACATTTTGGAGAAATTTCCTCTAGTCTGATGAAAAAACATTTTGGCCATAATTACATCGTTATGTTTGGAAGGAAAAGGGTGAGGTTTGCAAGCTGAAGAACACCATCCCAATCGTGAAGCATGGGGGTGGCAGCATCATGTTGTGGGGGTGCATTTCTGCAGGAGGGTCTGGTGCACTTTACAAAATAGATGGCATCATGAGGAAGGATAATTATGTCGCTATATTGAAGCAACATCTCAAGACATCAGACAGGAAGTGAAAGCTTGGTCGCAAATGGGTCTTCCAAATGGACAATGACCCCAAGCATACCTCCAAAATTGTGGCAAAAAAAGGACCACAAAATCAAGGTATTGAAGTGGCCATTACAAAACCCTGACATCAATCTGCTAGAAAATTTGTGTGCGGAACTGAAAAAGCATGTGTGAGCAAGGAGGCCTACAAACCTGACACAGTTACACCAGTTCTGTCTGGAGGAATGATACAAAATTCCAGCAACTTATTGTGAGAAGCTTGTGGAAATATCAGTTAAACAATTTAAAGGCAATGCTACCAAATACTAACAAAGTGTATGTAAACTTCTGACCCACGGGGAATGTGGTGAAAGGAATAAAAGCTGAAATAAATCATTTTCTCTACTATTATTCTGATATTTCACATTCTTAAAATAAAGTAGAGATCAGGGAATTTTTTCTACAATTAAATCTCAGAAATTGTGTGAGTTTAAATGTATTTGGTGTATGTAAACTTCTGACTTCAACTGTGTGTGTGTGTGTATATATACGGTATATATGTGCATATATATATACGGTATATATGTGCATATATGTATTAACATATATGTTTGTCCATGTGCAGAAACAAAAATTACAACATCCTGTAGATCAGGTATATTTTGTGACACAATACAGTAGGGAAGCATGCGGAATTAAGCAAATAATAAAAAAAAAATATATTTGGGATATTATTATGAGTGATGCTTCCCTTAGAGAAGCTCATCCAGATGCTCCTCATTTTAGTTTTTGGAGAGCATTTACCTTAATGTACAAACTGATAAAGAGCCATCTCCCATCTTTGAAATGAAAAACCTGGCTGGGCCCTAGAGCAGGTAACCACAGATGTGGCAATTACAATCATTGTGATAACATTATTTAAACAAATACATTTATAGATGTAACATCTGGTCAAACTTTTGACATGAAATCTTACTACATTTCTAGTGTATAGGCTGGAATGTCCGTGTTGTTTTTATATTGGTAGGACAAAGAGTCAATTGAAAACTAGACTAGTAGAACATAAAAATGTCATTCGATCCGGTGACCCTCTATAACATATGGCCTTGCATTATAGAGATGCTTATCATAGAAGTATAGATACATTGAATATATGTGGTATTGAACATATGCCAAGCTCAATAAAATAATAAAATGTGAAGACAGGCTAAAACAACTTTTACAGAGGGAATCTTTTTGGATTTACACATTAAAAGCTACTCAATTTCCAGGCTTAAATTGAGAATTAGCATAAAAAATGTATCCACCTTAAGCCAGTGTATGTGTTTTAAGTTTATGTGTATCTTGATTTTTTTTTCAGCCAACATTTTAATTTGAACGATATCCCAACACTTGTGCACAAATACATGGATGGAAACCCAGCTACTGTCTTTAGGAAGAGACTGTAGTCATACAGGCAGAAGTGACGTACTGGAGTCAGTCGTGCACATAGTGAATTTTCCTCCATGACATCTCATAAGTTTGTGAGCGGTGACCTCTCCTCTTCTGATGTCAATCTCTGAGACCACCACTGCATCTTCTCTCCACATGTCACCATTTCTTTTCACCTCTCCACCCACCTGCCCACATCTTTTTCTCTCTGTGTGATAGGTTCTCTATTCTCACTTGTGCTTCTAAAAGCAGCTTCTCAAGTGGAGTTCCTTTTCTTTCCTCCTTGCATGTCAATCATGCTGACCACTCATATCTCCAAACAGAGCACTAGTCCAAATTACAGCACCAGCCTGTGGTGTCAGCGTTACCTGTGCTCAATGAACATGTCCAGATAATAATACAAATCCTGCATCTGAATATTTTGATTAAATACGTAGAATCATAATCTTCACTTTTGTGTCTCCAATGAACCACTAGCTAACACAGAATTGACCACATTTTATTTGAATTCATTCAGTTGGCAAACACAAATACATTTGATAAATACACCACGGAGTGAGATTGTAACGTGTAATGATATAAAGTACTAACACAGATAAACAACATCAACTAATAATTATCACTTGAAAAATGTTCTGACGGAACATTATAATAATAGCAGAGATCATTAGAGGGGAAATATCATAAACTGTTGTCATTCATGGCAGACCTCTCAAACATGTGTTGCCATCTATAAGTACAATTAATGAAGTACAGACTGAAAATGAATGTTTATGACTTCAAAGTGCAGCCATGCAAACAGAACTAGAGTAAAAGCTTTCCATCTTTGATTTGAAGCCTTTTATTGTTCAGTTTGTCTCAACATGAATTTATAAACACATTGTTAACACGTTGTTCTGTCACATATGTTCTAATTCAGTCACAAACGGAACTGAATGATGTCAAAAATAACCAAGAACAAAGAAAGAAAAAATTACCAAATTTTTCCAAAAGTTGGAGTGTCTTTAATTACAGAAGTATTATATTCTCCTGAGACCCCCGCAGGACTGCTGTATGCAGACCATTTCCATTTTTGATTATTAACTAGTAACACCTCGTAAACAGGCAAATAATATTAATAATGAAAAAGTTTATTTCTAGAGCAAATAGTTTTCCTAAAAATGTCCACATATGTGTATAGCGGGACTAAGTTGTGAAATGTTAAATAATACCAAGCTATAGAAAGTCCGATTGTTTTCATCAAATTGTTTATGTTTCCAGAAGTGTTGTTCATTTATATTTTTTAAAATGTTACAGACATTACAGCTGATTTTCTGTAAACCTGAATAAATCATTCTAATTATAAGCATCATCCAATCACTGCCAACCATATTAAAATAAAATATAGCATTAGAAAATTCAGAATCTACCTACTGATTATCATTGTCCTATATGTGCCAAACATGTTGAGTGATCCAAACATCATCTGCAGCCTGAAAGTGAACTTTTGATCTGATTTTAGGACTGAATGCACTTAGCTGCATAGAAAGCTATAGGATGCTCCCTTGCTCCCTATTTAGTGAATGACTTAACCTCCAGTGTGCCATCTGTCATCACTGGTCTCAGAACAGTTTGAATGTACCTTATTTTCATCCTAACTCCATATAAAGCCCTTGACCTTCAGAAGCGATATGATAGGTGTGGTTGAGAAACAGATCAATTTTAGTCCTTTTTGCTATAAATGTTCCTCCCTGCCCAGTAGGTGGTGATATACGCAAAGAATGTGAATCGCCAAAAACAGAAGAAGGTGATAAAGGCTTAAATATTGATCTGTTTCTCACCGACACATAAAATATCACTTCTGAAGATATAGATTTAACACTGGAGTCATATAGCCACCATTCACTTGCATTACATGGATCTATAGAGCTGAAATATTATTCTTAAAAACTATGTTTGTGCTCAGCAGAAGAACATAAGTCATAAGCATCTGGGATGGCATGAGGGTGAGCAAATGATGAGAGAATTTTCATTTTTGCATGAACTATCCCTTTAAGGGCCTATATGGTTAAGTCCCTGTGCTCTCAATGTGGCTCTATCTATACATTGCTCAAAACAAAATATGTGAATACGTGACAATTTTTTTGAGATTTTGTTTTGTTTTTATGACTAAAGGGGCAGTCACACTACACTTTATGTTCTATTCATTCCCATTCTAACGCATCTGAACGTGGAAAACTGGAAAAGCAAGCTCATGCGAAGAAAGTTTGCACTATACAGTGGAGGAAAGTTCAAGTTTGGTAAACTCTGAACTGCAAATCTGGATGAAAAGTATATGTGTAACCAATAGAAGATAAAAGCTGTTGTGTGCTGGTCAGATGCATTTGATTTAATCACACATACTCTGGATTGAACTCACATCCATCTCTACTCCTCTATTGTTCTCACACCAATACACAGTCGTCACAAAATCATCCCCCTCTTTCTTGAACACAAACTTACCCATCTCACAAGGTCTAATTCCCCAGTTCACATTTTCCACAAGCTTAAACATTCTGACCCATTCAGCACATGCACTTAGCATCTATCTTAGAATGTATCTTCAACATGACCACCTTTTCAGTCTCATAGAACCAATAATCTTTAACTTTGTTTCTTAAACAGTTTTACTGACACTTTCTGCAGGTGAAATACAGTCATTTTAATGGGAATCTTCGCAAGATGGACTTCAGTTGGCGAGAAATTTCCCCTTGAGGATTTTACGTGGAGTTTTCCAGGCGAATTTACTGTATTGACCAATAGGAAGTTTCTTGGTTTGGCAGTGACCTCTGTGTGTGTGTCTGTGTGTGGTGCTTCATATATAGCTACAGTACACTGAATATTGACAATTGACGAGGATATCATTTTAGCAGCAATTTTTATTTTAACATCACCGTCACAGAGCGTGCAGCATTAAAAAGACACTAGTGTCAACGGAACACAATAACCTTTTGAAAACTTTCCAGTTCTTATTGCATATCACTTTTCTAACTTCAGATTATTTATTTAGCACACGTCCATCACTTTGAATTTATTTCTTTATTTTTTAACATTGTCTTTGAATCTTTCATGCTGCCTAATCTGTTTATGAGACCTAGTTACATTAGATGTCTGTTTATCACTCTGAGTTACATCACAGTTCATTTCACATTCCTCTGTAATACTGTCTTTGTATTTTACAGTATCTCTCTGCCCTTGATCATTTCCTGTTCCTGTTTTCATTGTTGGTATGTCTCTGGATTCCAATAACCTTCCAACTTTTTGACGAATGTTGTGTCGTGTTTTCTTGCACAGTCAGTAAAAGGGTTAGTTCATCCAAAAATGAAAATGATCCCAAAATGTACTCACCCTCAAGCCATCCAAGGTGTATATGACTTTCTTCTTTCAGCTAAATACAATCGAAGTTATATTAAAGAATATCCTTCATTAAGCTTTATAATGGGAGTGTATGGTACCTTAGATTTTGAAGCCCAAAAAAGCGCATCCATCCATCAAAAAAGTAATCCATAAAGCTCCAGGGAGTTAATAAAATGCCTTCTGAAGTAAAGCAATGCATTTTTGTAAGAATTTATAACTTTATAAACTATAATCACTGGCTTCCGGTAACAGCCGTCCACGTGTTCACAAGAGAATCCAGTTCCAACGTATTACATTTACGCATTTGGCATATGCTTTTATTATTTTATGCAGTTATTACAGGGACAATCCCCCACAATGGTGAAGGCTCTGGAGATTGAACCAGCCCACTATGCCATCGCCACCACAGTATGACATAGGCGTAGGGTAAGCTCCGGTGAGAAGTGACGAATGCAGAAGCAAGCATTGTTTACAGCACAGAGTTGTACTCCTCGTAACTCCTCTTCTCTTATATTGAAATCCTCTGACATTTTTCTTTGAAAATCCTTGTTTTTGTCTTCTAATCCGTGACCGACATTTTGTTTTGCTACGTCATATGCCTGAACTCTACTCTCTTGTGAACATGCAGATGGCCATTACTGGAAGCCAGTTGTTTACAAAAATGCATTGCTTTGCTTCAGAAGGCCCTGGAGTCGATGGAGTTGATGCGCTTTTTTGGGCTTCAAAATACTAAGGTAGCTACCATACACTCCAATTACAAAGCTTGGAAGAGCCAGGATATTTTTTAATAGAACTCTGATTGTGTTTGGCTGAAAGAAGAAAATAATACACACCTAGGATGGCTTGAGGGTGAGTAAATTATGGGATCATTTTACACAACATGAATTGAAACTCGAAACATATGTCTAAAGAAAGCTTAAAATGTCTACTTTTAAATAAAACTATTCAAATTTAAAACACATATTCTCCTGCAATGTAATCTGTATGAAACAAAGCGATGTACAGTTTTCCTGGCTCAGCTAATTTATCTCTAATGTGATCACACTCACGGGCAGAGCGCGCCATTCATACGCTAATGTGCTGAGATGGTCAATGCAAATGTACACGCCCCTGACTTTGTCTTAAAAACAACAAGTACGTTCATTTTTCTGTGCGTTTGGAAGATGGCACGATACACAAGTGAGAAAACTCTTAGATAGTGACAAAGAGTTACAATTTTCCTCAGAAGAAGAGCGGGACTCCGATGAATGTTTGTATTTTGAAGGGAGTCTTGATCCAGCCGAGGATACAATTTCGGAGGAGTACGTCATTTAGTTTTCATTAGTTGACATGCTATTTTATATAAACATGTACATATTTTACTAGTGGGACTGTTTCCAGACTTGCCAGCCAGGATTCAGAGTATTGACATTTGAAATATGACTCCTAATAAGCAAGTTTTAGTTACATGTAAATGCTGTTTCGGCTAAAGCAGGTATTTAAATTGTATGCTGTATAATATAAATATGATATATAATATGAATGTTTAGATTATATTTTAAATAGTGTTTATGCTGCCTCATTATCATCAACAAAGCTTGTGCTCGCAAATATCTGTTCAGGTGTAAATGAGTAAAATGCACTTTAAATTTGCCCATATTATAAAATCAGCATATTTTAATTATTTCTGAAGGATCATGTGACACTGAAGACTGCAGTAATGATGCTGAAAGTTCAACTTTGATCACAAATTGCATTTTACAATATATTCAAATAGAAAATGGTTTACAATATCACAGTTTTACTATATTTTGGATCAAATAAATGCAGCCTTGGTGAGCAGAAGATACTTCTTTTAAAGGTAGTGTAGGTCTAAAATTAAGTAAAGTCTTTATGTAAAGAAAATATATAGTCAGATTACTTATTTTAACTTAAAACTTGATTTTGATCATTTAGTCTCCTCACATTCATTCTCTTTCTGTCACATTCCTCATTGATAGGCCCAGGGGAGGGTCTTTTGTCTCCTCAGGTGTGAATTACAATCAATATTCATGATAGTTCACGCCTTCTCGCATATGACCTTTCTAACACTAAAAGTGTCTTACAAAAGTTCAATTACTATATTGTTTTGTATGAATGAGTGATCAGGATGCTTGATGAGTTTTTGTAGCAAACACTCTAGGCTACAAGATCCAGCACTCAAAAGTCTTGTGGACAAATGTTTAGTATGTGTTATATGACCTTATTTCAATTACTTAAAAATGTAGTTTTTTAAAAAAATGCATCAAGGTTATTTTCTCAAAAATACAACCATGTACACACATGTTGCTCACATATTATTGTAGACTAGTTTGTGCTGAATACAGTGTTATCAGACTTTAGCCATTAATGTGTTTTTAAGCAACTGAAAAAAGCACAAATGTCAATTAACCCTCCAGGGCCCAAATAACCCTCAGACCGCAGAGGGTTAATGAAGTAAAAGAGCGCATGTTACACCACTCTTTGTCTCTCTTCACTGGCTGCCGGTTGATGCACGTATTAAATTCAAGTGTCTGATGCTGGCATACAAAACAGTCACTGGGTCTGCTCCAGCATACCTAAAATCATTTCTGCAGAGCTACGCGCCCACTAAAAGCTTGCGGTCGGCCAATGAACGTCACCTTGTTGTACCAACACAAAGAGGCACCAAAACACTTTCCCGGACTTTCAGCTTCATCATACCACATTGGTGGAATGACCTTCAAAACTCCATCCGTTAAGCTGAATCACTTTTTGTCTTCAAAAAAATGGCTAAAAAAATCTTTCCATGAGCACTTAACCAGTCACTAAATAAAATTATTAAAAATAATAACAATAATTTCTTGTTGCACTTAAATCTGTTTTGAATGCTTTTCTGATGATAGTGAAACTTTGTAAAAGGGCACCTTTCATACCACTGTCTCCTTAAGATGATTCGCTTATGTTTTCCTCTTTTGTAAGTCGCTTTGGATAAAAATGAATAAATGTAAATGATGTGTGTACCGGTATGAGGACCATACGGAAGTAATAGGGCTGCAGTCTCAAAACACACTTTTCAGTTCATGCATATGGTTTTGAAAGCGGGCTATAGATCCTCTCCAAAGCCTTGTGGTCTGTAACAGAGTCAAACCTTCTACCATACACATATGTGTGTAGGCATTTACATGGCCATATAAGTGCAAATGCCTCACGTTCAGTTTGGGATTATCTCTGTTAACAGTCTGTTAAGGTCTTGCACTGATTCAAATTGGTCCTTCATCAGTGATGGCTTAAGTTGCTGCATCTTTGTCAAAATATGCAAGTGTTGTAGCTTAAGCAGAGATTTTGAAAAGTATGGGTTCAGAGAAAAATCAGCAGCTGGCAGCAGGAAGTAACTGTGAATGGTGTTATGATTAAATCCCCAGTCTAGGTTGGGATAAACCATAACAGAATTAAAGTATCAGAGCAGCAGAAACCAAACTATCTGGAGGGAAAAATCTTACCCGATGTTTAAAAAGAAAAATTAAATAAACAACAAAGTCTTGCCTCCCTCGCTGGCCACACACAGGAGGAAAAAGTAGTTAAAATGGCACCCACCTCCCTACAAAAGCTCCCAATGGTAGCTAACAACTTTAAGCATAACAACAATACCAATTAACACCTTTATACAAAGCTTAATAGTTATACAACAAGTCACAAGACACAAAGTAGCTCAGCATGTCTGAGACAGGAGAGGGGAGTCAGAGAATTGCATTTCCCAGCAGCTTTTATCCTGCAGCTCACAGCCAGATAGAGCGAGCGAGAGAGAAGAGAGGAGACAGAAAACAGGGAAACACATGCACACACAAAAGACATTCCCACCCCAAAATACACAACCAAAACTAATTATATAAAATGCCTACTTGAATACGTCTTGGGACGTAAAAGCAGCCAGAAGTACCTGCCAAAGTAACCAGAAGTGGGAGGGGCTTGTCATGGGCAGCAGTCAATCACTCACATACTTTAGGGGAATTAGTTTCTTCCTCCTCCATAATTAAAATGCTAATGTTAAATGTTGCTGAAAGCGCTTGCCAAAGGTAAAACTGAACATGTTTTAAAATATACTTCTGGATTGTTGTCTTTGGAATATTTTAGTTATTTCTTTTTGTAAAATCCCTGGAGATAACAGATTTAATTTAGGGCCATTTTAATGCACTTCTGATGAGTTTTTATGCTCTATTGCCTCTACAACAGCTCTCACTCTTTACGCTGTAGGGCTTATGCATTTGTGTGACAAAAGCATGCCCATGAGCACCAATTTGTCCAAATTGAACTGACATTAGACTGCATTTAATCTCAGGCTACAGACGGTGTTCATTTTTTCAGTTTTATGTTTTAGGCATTGTTTTAGACTTTTACAAAAATGTCATTTAAAATTTGAATGTATTTAGTCATCTCATATTCAATAGTTTAGACAGTTTTAGTCTGATGAAAATGGCATAATTTTAGTCAACGTCAATAAAATCTTTTAGTTGACAACAATGTGCAAAATGTGTCACGACTCCAGTGAATTTGTCGGTTTATTCTGTGTGTTTTGTTATTTCCTCTCGGCATGGATGATCGGTGTTTCCATGGGAACATTAATGGTTCCCAGGGGAACGCTTATCATACCACTGATTAGTGTGCTAGCAACACCTTGTTCTCCTCTAATTCACTCCCTACTTAAACCCTTCATGTTCTCAGAGCCTTTGCTATATTATTGGTTGATGTGAAGTAACTTGCCTCACTCTCTCTGCCTAGTTGGTCCTGTCTCGTGTATCTGTTTGGTTGCCCATCTCTGCGGGAGTGTGGTTACTTTCAAGCTTGCTGTACGCTTGTTCTCTGCACTCACAAATCTTTAATGAAGGATTTCTCATCTCTGCCCACATGTCGGGGAAAGTAGTTGCCTTCCAATCAGCTGGGCATTATTCTCTGCACCTCACTACGCTTCTATGGAGGATTCCTATGGATCTGCTCCTGACTACAACACACACAATCGTCTACGAACACACTCTTCACAGATCTGCCCATTGTGCGACTACGGCGCACACTCATGCAAGACTCCTTCCCTCTTCTGCAGCCGGTGCCGGGATCTCCAGTCTTCACCAGCAAAGTTAAAGTTATCATTTATTGTAAATAAATCTTGTTCCTCTGCTTTTGGGTCCCTTTTTCTTGCTCTCAGCCAAAATGGACAAAAAAAAGTGTCAAATTAACAGACCAAACTTTAATCGAATATTCAAACATTTAGGGAAAGAATTTAGTAAAAAACTGGGGTCCTAAAATAATAATGAATAGACTGAAGTATTAGCTAATGTTTAGAAGTTAGCCTACTGTACTCTGAATTCTTCATGCTTTAAATACTTTTTAATTTTATGTGAAAGGATATTATAGTGCGTGTAGCATCTTACGTAAACAGTGTATTCACAACGCTAAGTTCTACCAGAAAGACTCGGGAGAATAATACTGAACAATTAACCATTTATTTACAGCTCGGCAAACAATATAAAGATAAAAGTTCTTTGGCGTAGGCCCCATCCGTAGCTCGCAATCCGGGGATCCGGACTCTGCATTTCCTGCCTGGCGATGAAGGCAGGGGCGCAGCCGACCCCCAGTGAGGTATGGGAAGGGACCATCCTGGTGGTGGTGCGTAGGAAGGAAGGGATCATCTTGGTGGTGGGGAGGGTGGAGGAGAACGAAAGCGTCAGCATCTGTGAACTCAGACATGTGTAAGTACCCATCTTTTATACTGCAAGTGTTAGAACGCGATTGGATAGATGAGAAGGTAATGAGTGACGTAACAATTGAGTCTTTATGGCAGAACTTATACTAAAGCTTCCATTTCTACCAGAAAGACTCGGGAGAATAATACTGAACAATTAATCATTTATTTACAGCTCGGCAAACAATATAAAGATAAAAGTTCTTTGGCGTAGGCCCCATACGTAGCTCGCAATCCGGGGATCCGGACTCTGCATTTCCTGCCTGGCGATGAAGGCAGGGGCGCAGCCGACCCCCAAAGAAGGTGGAAGAGAAATTCCACCGGGACAGGACCTACCCCCAAAGAACGGCAGAGAGGCGTATACCCACCGGTCGAAAATAATGAGAGCCTAAACATGGAGAGAGATGAGGGTTAATAATGAGCATGACAAAAAACACCTTTAAGGCCAATAGCTAATTAGTAAGAGGTGACCACATTATAAGAAGACAAGAATACAATCATGCAATTAAAATTCTGCTGCTGTGTAAACGTAAGCATAATAGAGCTGACGCTTTCGTGCAAGCGACTTGAGAAGTTTGGGACACACTACGACTGGTCACCAGTTTATCCCTGAGAATGAGTTGAAGGGAAATGAGCATGAAGGAATAGAGATATAACTGTGAAATGGGCTAATATAGTGTCAGGAGAGTCAGTGGAAACAAGCCGTTGAAGATCACATGAAGACAAGGCCACACAGAGACGAGGCCGCGAAGGACCACACAGAACCGGGCCGCCTGGCCGCCAGGACAAGGCCACCTGGGGCCACACAGAACAAGGCCACCTTGGGCCACATAGAACCGGCCCTAATGACCACAAAGCGGAGCCACACTGGCCACATGGCCTTGCTAGACCACAGAGACAAGGCTGGCAATCAGCCACGATGGTATCTAGTGCCGCACATAAAACAAGGTAGACCGGACAAGGCCACAAGCCCACACAAAACCAACCGCGAGGACCACATGGCCATCTTTTAGCGAGGCTACAGTGCCTCGAGGCCACTTGGCCACACAGACAACGGCCGCTTGGCCACATAGAACCGATGCCACGAGACCACTGGCCATTTTTTACATATAGGACAAGGCATCAATATGCCACGAGGCCAATAAAGACCACACGGAACAAGCGACGTAGACAACGGCCGCTAGGCCACATAGAACCGGGCCGCTTGGCCGCCAGGACGAGGCCACCTTGGGCCACACAGAACAAGGCCACCATGGGCCGCACAGAGCCAAGCCACCTTGGGCCATATAGAACCGGCCCTAATGACCACAAAGCGGAGCCACACTGGCCACATGGCCTTGCTAGACCACAGAGACAAGGCCGCACGGCCACACGGCCTTAGTAGACCACAGAGACGAGGCTGGCAAACAGCCACGACGGCATCTAGCGCCGCACATAAAAACAAGGTAGACTGGACAAGGCCGCGAGGCCACACAAAACCAACCACGAGGGCCACAAGGCCATCTTTTAGCAAGGCTACAGTGCCTCAAGGCCGCTTGGCCACACAGACAACGGCCGCTTGGCCACATAGGACCGGTGCCACTAGGGCCACGAGACCACTGGACATTTTTTACATATAGGACAAGGCATCGATATGCCACGAGGCCACTATAGACCACACAGAACAAGCGACATAGACAACGGCCACTAGGCCACATAGAACCAATGCCGCTAAGGGCCACGAGACCACTGGCCATTTTTTACATATAGGACAAGGCAACATTGTGCCACAAGGCCTTTAGACCCACACAGAGACAAGGCCCGCTGGGCCACAAGGCTGCTAAAGCCACACAGAGACAGAATCACTCATGGACACGGCCTTAGGCCACAAATAACCAATGCCATAACTGGCCACAGGACCACGGGACAAGGCCACATTAGGCTACACGGTCACAGTAGACCACACTGAACATATATGCTTAGATTATTTTTATATTTTTTTATTTATTTATTTTTAAATAATATTAGTTCTAGTGAGCTAGAACTATGACAGATAGTGAAAGAGCATGACACCACCACCAGTAGTTGCATAGGTATATAACTGGACCGTTATAGGAGCTTGCTGAGCTTCGAGGATAGTTTTTGAGACTGGACTTATATGAGACTCGAATGCGGAGGAACGCCATCTACCCGAGGAATGGTAGCTGACGTAGAAATAAGGAGATTTATGACGAATTAAGAAATTTAGCCATAGATGAGAAGGGACAAAATTGTTATAAATTGAAATCGGAGAAGGACAGATCACGAGCGGAATCGAAATAATTGGTAGCTGATGTAAATTCCCCTGGACGCATAAAACCGTAGAAAGCAGTTAGAAACACAGCTTCTAGCAAAATATTGATGTATGTAGAAAAAAGCCTTGGCGAATAGAAGATTAGTTTTTGCAATAAAGGCAAAGTAAAAGGCAGCCGTTATGTGGAGAATGATAGAGGATTTGCTTTTGCATGAGCAATGAATGAATAGGAGAAGCGGTGAATAAACTTGGAAAGTCGGGGTTGAAATATTTGCGTAGAATTGAATGCCTGCTAGTAATCTACAGATGGAGGAAGGTATAGATTAGGTTCTCGAGGTGAAGACGAGAGAGGAGCAAGTGGTCGTAATCAAAAATGGGAATTACGGAAATTTGAAAAAGCAAAACGTAAAGAATGAAGACCAAGCGGAAATGTAAGCTCTATAAGTGAAAGGAGCTGCTCCTTAGCCATGAAATGACTGGCTGAACTAAGCAAATCGACTAATTTAACATAATGGCTGATAGGGGTGGGCACGGAGTTGGATCCGTGAGGGCTGAAGGGCAAAAGCCGTCTGAAAACGAAACGGGAGAGCGCGTCGACAATAGCATTGGAGTTGCCTGCTATGAGAGCAGCTTTGATAATAAAATGAAGACGACAGATTGCCAGATTAAGCGTCTCGCGAAAGGCATCATAGTCTGGCAAAATAACCGACGCTGAGCCCCAGATGACGCTGGCTACAACTAAAGGATACATTTCGTGGAGTGCAGAAGAGACAGATCCAGAAGACAGCTAGGAAAAGCAATAGGCCATTTTTTCTGCGAACCACTGCCTTTGAAAGAACCCCCCGCAGCCAATAGAGGGGGCGGCATCGGAAAAGTAGTACAAATATAAATATGCGGTACTTATTAAATCACTCCATCAAGACAAAATGCTGCAATCAAGGGCGCAGATGGCACTAGGGATGGGGCCGACATGACCCCCCCAGATTCATAGTGACCCGATGAAGTTTTGGTGGGTGATTGGCATACTAGTCAAATAACAGTCTGATCATGCATTGCTAGTGGTGATCAGGTAGGCCTAGAACGAAAGCGTCAGCATCTGTGAACTCAGACATGTGTAAGTACCCATCTTTTATACTGCAAGTGTTAGAACGCGATTGGATAGATGAGAAAGTAATGAGTGACGTAACAATTGAGTCTTCCTGGCAGAACTTATGCTAAAGCTTCCATTTACGTAACACAAATTACGCATATTCTTACTAGCACGTAATTTTGTTCAAGTTCACTTGCTCATTTGCTTCTCTGTGCAGATGTAAGTTGTTATATTGCATATGTTGTGGATACTGGCTACTATAGTGATAGGATGTGTTTGAATGAGGTTTTTACTGTACCCAGTTTTGAAGCGGTTCATTTTGCCTGTGTTCAACTCATGCAGCTCAAGCGGAGAAATCCCAATTATTAATGAGTTTGATTAATCTATATCTAATATCTTCTTTGATATACAGATTCTATAGATGTTTTTTCTTTTCACATCTTGCACTGTAAATATCTTGTAGTATCATTTTTATCTCGTCATATTTTCATCAACAGTATGCTTTAATAAAATCGTATAATTATCGGAATGATGAGTCTTTTCCGTCTTGTTTTCATTATCGTTGACGAATAAAATAAAAAAAATCTTCGCCAACGAACGATTTCGTCAGTGATTTCATTGACGAGATTAACACTGGCCGCAGCATTCAGGTTTTTTCAGAACTGTATTGTTGTATTGTTGTGAGTGTCTTTGTCTGCCGCATGGATGATGTTGTCATCAGATATGTTTTCTACACCTTCAATGCCAGTTAATACACAACAGAAAATTCGAATAATTCAAAGAACACTTATTTCAAAACTGGTGTTTTTATTTTTGCTGACAAATGAGTACACTGTATATTGCAACATTTTTAATAAATATTCTATTTTTTTTTTTGTTGTTTTATCATTTAATACAACTAGAAGCCCTCAAAAGTGACATCATGTCCAGTGTTGCCAACCTAGTGACTTTTCAGACCCCTTTATCAACGTTTGTTCCAAAAAGCACCTAGCGACAAAGCTAGCGACTTTTTGAACAAGCCTTAATTACTTTCCATAGAGTCACCAGTACTGCCCCACAAGTGTGAGGTCTTGCTTTCCTGCCACTGGAAACTTCTCTCTGCATCTTCTCTGTTCATTGAGTGGCAGAGAGGAGCAGCACATTCAGTTGACCGCACGGCAGCTGAGACAGACGTTTCCAAATCTGTATTGTTTACTCCTCCTTTCTTTTAATTTAAACAATTTAATTTGACCGTTAAATTAGATTTGTATTCTTCTCATGCTCTAATCACTCTTATCATTCACTATCACAGGGGTTTAGTTCATTCCCTCAGAATTCAGATCATTTATTTAGAGCAGTCTGCACATTTTACTTTATTCATACACATAACAATACACTTAATCTTATATACTGTGAAAATATAATTACAAATACACACAGCCTTGGACATTAAAAAAATTGCTACCATGTCACACCCTAAAATATACTCCCAAAAGTATAGAAAAGAATTCAAGGGGTGGCTGAAGCCCTATTTGGCAATGACACAAGGGGTTACTGTCTTAACTGCAAGACAGAATTCTTCACCAAGTTGTCTGACATTAAGAAGCATGTGTCAACGCAGAAGCACACTGAAAAGTCCAAGCCATATAACCAAGCAAAGCAATCTACATTTTCTACAAAAAACATTGACTCTTTAAAACAGGCAGAGGCAACAATGGCAATGACTATTGCAGAGCATTGTTCCATTCTCTCGTGTGACTACATTGATCAGGCATGTATGGCTGCTTTTCCGGATTCCAGTGCAGCCAGACATTTTCAAATGCACCAAAAAATGAAGTGTACTGAAATGATCAATGATGTGTTGGCACCATATATTCTTAGAAGACTGGTTGTTGATATTGGTGACTGCCAATACAGCATCCTTCTTGATGAAAGCACAGATGTTAGTGTCTCAATGTACTTTGGAACTGTAATTCTGTATTTTAGTGTGGACAAGGGAAATGTGTGGCCATATACCTATGCCTTTTTGAGCTGGAGTTAGGGGATGCTAGATCAAAAGCCAGGGCAGTTCTAGCTTTTCTTGGGAGTGTGCTCTCAAGAGGGAGAACTTGCTTGGCATTGGCACAGATAATGCATCTGTGATGACAGGAGTGTACAATGGTGTGCACAAAATTCTGAGGGAGGAGAGTGACTTAAAACATCTGGTCCTCATCCGCTGTGTGTGTCACACACTACAGTTAGCTGTAAGCTCTGCCTCCAAAAACACACTTCCACGAAGTGTGGAATTCATTGTTAGACAAACCTATAATTGGATCTCTATTTCACAAAAGTGCAGAGAGGCATGCAAGGCTGTCTATGAGACAATAAACTGTGGGGAGAAGCATTTACTGATAACTAAGGTCTGTATCACATTCTGGCTTTCCATAGAACCTGCCGTGTCCAGAATCCTGGATCAGTGGGAGGAGTTGAAATTGCATTTCAGCCTCACCATGGCAAGTGAACACTGCTTCATGACACATGTTCTACATTCCATGTACAGTGACCCACAGAACCTCCGTACCTCAACTTTTACTTGTATTTTTTATAATTAGTGAGGTGCAGTATGCTGATAAGGCTTTTGGAGGGGGAACAGACGGATCTGCTCAAGCTGCTTGACTGTTTAATGAGGCTTATAATGTCTGTATGCAGCAGAGTCATTAACCCAATGGCAAATATTGACATGATCAAAGAGCCAATAGATGGACACATCTCTCCTAAGTCATACCTTGGCTATACATTTGAGTCCAAGGCAGCACAGCTGAACCCCTCTCCTGAGGAGGAGGATTGTATGCGAAGGAGATGTGTGAGCTACACATCTATCTCCTTAGCAAATGAACTGAGAGCAAGGCTCACAGATAATGTGGAGATATTGCCGCACATGTCTTCGTTAAATGTGAGAGAGACAGTAAAGCACAACAGGAGTCTGGCAGACATGACGAAACTTACAAGCCTTCTAGGATATTGCCCGGCCACAACTGGCAAAATTATTTATCAGTGGAGGTCTATACACCTTCACAAGTCGAAGGAAACATCAAACACCATGGTATTCTGGGCTGAGTTGAAGAAACACAGGGATTCAGCAGGCATAAACTGATAGGAAGTCTTTGCTTCTGCTGCAGATTCTGTCTTCTCTCTCCCACACTCAAATGCTGAGGTAGAGAGGCTGTTCAGTCAAATTGGTGTCATTTGAAAACAAACTCAGGAATTGTATGTCCCTTCAGACCCTCAACTCAATTCTATATATTCAAACCGCTCTCATTCCCGAGGCATCAAATACTGCCGCATGTGCAAGAGCCCAGCACATCAATCTACAGATGCACCCTCTGGTGTCTGTATCCCACACATGCAGAGGGCAGTCTAAATGGGAGGCTTCACTGCCAATCTTTGGATAGTATCGCATGTGTTTGACCGCAATATGATTTATTACACTTGTAATATAACCACACTAATAGATTTATAAGATCATGCCGATTATTTTAGATCACCTAACCCAACCCCATTCCTGAACATAGCCAATTATCAATTATATAAATCATGAAAAAGTTTTCATGTTTAACATCATTGATAATTGGTTAGGTTTAGGGAAGGGGTTGGGTAAATTTAGTAACAATAATTAAAATTTACATTACACAATTTGTTTATTAAGCACCCGACCCCAACATTATGCCTAAACCTAACCAATTCTCAATATTAAAGACATAACAAGCAGATAAAAGTACAGTCACAATCATTTAATTAAAATAAAAATAAACACTATAATAATTCAGAACCATACAATAGCATTGTGAGGAACAATGAAGATTTTTTTTAATAGCTGGAAATCTTCCACCTCCATCAAATACTGGTCACACATCTCATTCAAAAGATAAATCTGAACTTGAGCTCATTGTAACTGGTCACAAGACACGTGAGAGCCAATGGCGTTTAACGTCTTGCTGATGCCTTCTTGTGGCGGCGATTTTTGAATTTGTTACTACAACGAGTCAAGAGCCGAATGTGTACAGTGGACGCCAGGGGCCCACAAAATAAAAATGAACATTTGGGTCTGTTCTTCATACAAAGAGATCAGAATGTATGGAATACGCCTGGAACTGAACAGGTCATTTCTGCTGAGCAGAATTTGTATATAAAGTAACGGATTTAACATTAACCACAGTAAAAAACAAAACAAATGTTGCTGATTAAACATTATCATTGTGAATACAAGTGGCTGATTTCATACCCCAACATATCATGTCAGAATGACAAAATTCTACCCAAACATATAATTGTGATAGAAATCTGATTCCCTACGCGTCAGTCTTTGATGGCGAACGTTTGTCATTGAAAGCAATGCACTTGACGTATGCACTGGAAACGCTTTGGCATCCACCTGTTGATGTGCTGGGCTCTTGCACAAGTGGCAGTATTTGACGCTTCGGGAGCAGGGCCGTATTAACGCACAGGCTTAAGCCCCAGGGTCCGCAGCTTCGGGGGCGTCTGAACTCCTGGGGGGTGAGGGCAGTTGTGGCATCCTCCGCAGTATTCTCCCCGTCAACGTTCTCAGGAAGGCACGCATGAAAACACGTTCAATGGGAGATGCTGATGTAAACAGAGAAGGTGCGCAATGGTTAAATCCATTTGTGTAGCGCATGGTGAGTGCGAATGTAAGTTTCCATCCTTTAAAATCAGGATTTAGGCAGTGCAGCGCAGCAGCTCGGAAATGGCTTGGAAGTGACTGCTGGTTAACATGTAGACTTAATGGGCCATGTTTCAGTCACTTTCATAGAGACAACAGAAACAGAAAAATATGTAAATGAGAACAGCTTTACTGTGAATTCGGCTGTATTAAAATACAGTATGTGAGCACAGAGTGTAAGAGAAGCAAACAGATGTATAGTCCTGACACTAGGAATAATGCAAATATGACGTCTTGAATATGCTAATTAGTGCATGAAGATGCGGAGGGGTTGAGGGAAGACCACTATCCGCGAGGGGCAGAAGTAACTCCCCGACCGTGCAGAGCGGTAGGGCCGCTGCCAGGGGCGGAGGAATGTCTCCACGTGTCACCTGGAAAGTGGAGGGGCGTTCTGTCCACTGGGGGTCGGAGGTTGACTCTCTCGCTCTTTCGCACCGTGTTGGCCTTTTCCCTCGCCTATTTAGTTTTTTGTTGTTGTTGTCTCCTCCGAGGTCGAGGAAAGCGGGGATAACCAGCCGGTAGACGGGTCGTAGAGCACGCCCCTCCCCAGGGATGGGGGGGGGGGGGGTTTGTAAGTCATGCTGGTGGAACCCCGGCCTGAGGCAACGCCAGGAGGAGTGTGGAGTGGAGGGGGGCGGGACCGGGCTGGAATGTTGCACACACCAATCGGCCTGATGGGGCGCGCGAGGGATAAAGGTGGCCGGTGACGACGGTTCGAGAGAGAGAGAGAGATCAATCACGGACATGTCCGTTGTGTGTTTGTGCTTTTGTTTTAAGTTCTTTATTAAACTATTATTTATTGTCAAGCCGGTTCTCGCCTCCTCCTTGCCCATCATAACCCCGTGTTACACCATACAAACGAAGGACGACAGCCACAAACTGACACCTGTCACAACATTTTCCAGGTCTTCTCTTATAAAACAGCAATTTTATCATAGTAAACTTCACACATAGTTCATTCCAAAAAGGATTGCTTAGTGTTTATCATGCTGAAGATTAGCAGACAGGTGGTCAAATTCGTTAAATAGGAAGTTTGGATTGAATGCACTTTAACATCCAGTGTGCTGTCTGTCTGCACTGGTCTCAGAACAGTTTCATCCTAACGCCATATAAAGCCTCTTAAAGCAAAATTTTCTAGTTTTTGGATGCAAAGCAAATATAGGAAATTTTAAGTGACACTGAGCATACAGTCCATGAATGTGGTCATTGTGTTTAACAGCGTGATGAAACGCTCAAATGTAAAAAAAACAAAAACAAACTAAAAACATAATTAGGTTTCTTACCAGATGTAGTTTTGTATACATATAAACTGCCTCTTGTCTCCTCACCAGTGTACCACCCATAGAATGTCTATGGGACCACCGTGTTATTCTATTTTTTGCTAAGCTTGTAGGCTTCCCTGTTTTGCTTTAGCTCTTGTGAAGTCAACTTACGGTTTCTGAATTTACTGTGAGATCAATAAAAAAATATTTAAAAAAAAATATGTAACAATGTCTAAATTGTTATCTTAGTGGTGTGTAAAGGATCCCAGGGAGGACACCAGACAACAGGTTCCTTCAACTCAAGTGAGTAGACTTTTATTTGACTTTCACAGGGCGCCACAGCATGCCAGATTCACAGTAGACGTCAGCTTCAAAATAACTTTTAGCTTTCACAATAGACATTCATCTCTACAATACTTTAGGTTCACGGAACTTTCTTACCCAGACTCTCTCTCTTCCTGGTCTGCCGGCTATGTGACTCTTGTATGCCACTCTCCCCATGTTCACTGTAAACAGAAACAGGTGTTAGACATAATTTAGCTCAGGTGCAAGCACCCTTACTGCTCTCTCTCTCTCCCCGGATGGACACTTGACCACGCCCCCGCTGCCACATGGTTGTACTACGTTTGCAGGTGAATGAACTTCTGGTTATGTGTTTAATAATGTCTGTGGGTGGAGTTTGCTTTATGTATACTGTGATTCATCGATATTTATAACACATCCCTAACAAATTTCTGTGATTTCTACACTATATCTTTTTTTTTTAGTTACGCTGAAATTGCACTAAGTTGAATATTTGTATTTATTTTTTATTTTTATTTTCTTTTATTATTTTCTTTTACATTGCATAGACTTATAAGTGCATTTCTCAAAAAATAAATACATATATATTTTAGGTTGTTTGTATAAACAGGAAGTGAGATGACTTTTCTGTGATAATTGACAGCATGTTCATCGACCCCAAGTTGTTCCGAACCTGGAACATATCCTTAATTTTTGCATCTCATCCTGAATTAATGTTCATTATGATGGTATTACAGCAGCTAATACATCTGCATTATATTAACACTTCACTCGTAAAATCCTGGAACTCAACTAGACGGTGCATTAATAACACATTACATCTTAGTTGGCATGTGACCAACCCAAGGGGAATTTTTGCTACCTGTGTGCTAAAGCGATCACTTAATTGTCTTCTACAGCTCATTAGGGCCATATAGAGCATTATTAAAGAGATATGCGGCCTCCATTTTAAATAGTGAAGGCTCATTTTTACAATATTTAATGATGTATCAGGAGACCAGAGAAGCGATTACTCCAGTCTAAGTGTGTGTGGAATCACACAGATGCTGCTTAAATGTGTTTTTATATAGAGAGAACAAGCATCATGTGGTAATGACTATATTCTGATCAGTAAATCAAAGGCTTCGGAGCTAAAAAATCATACTAGAGTTGGCAAATCAGATATATGTCATTTAGATTTGAAGCACAACTTCCACACCATTTAATTTCATTTGCTGAAGCAGTGACACTCAGTGGAAGTGACAGATGAATAAGAGGTTTAAATATGTGAACAGAGATGCAATGACATGTTGCAGCAGTTACCAGAATGTTAAGTAAAATTATTTAAAGTGGGAAGGCCACGAGTCACGCGACGCCATGCGAGGTTCGAACGTGTGAACGTTCGAGCTCTGCGCACTTTTCTAGTTTAAAGACTATTAATGACATAAACCGGTGAGATTCGATACAATCTCTTCCATAACTGTTCTAAGAAAACAATATGTCAAAGAATTCAAAATCCTCAGGCTCTGGAGACATTAAAAGACACATACGTGATCAAACTGATGCCCCCGAGCAGCAGGCCCCGAGCCCGGGAGTTGATTTGGTCGGAGAAATTATGGAATTTCTGTGAGAAATGTTGAACATTGCGGCAATGCTGATGAAGGTTGTTGCTGACTTGGTGGAACTTGCTGTAATACGTCGATCGATCACTGCCATGGAGATGAAATTCACTGAGGTGTTTACAAGAGTGGGGGATGTCGAGAAACAGATTGATTATCTGGAGTCATTGGAAAGGGAATTATCTGCTAACCCGCTAGCGACCAATGTTGATTTGGAGCATGTCTGTGAGAAGCTGGAAGACATGGAGAACCATAGCCAGTGGAATAACATCCGTATTGTTAGAATTCCTGAGGCTGAAGAGGGTCAGGATATGGTGAAATTCCTGGACGGGCACTTTCCGAGTCTGCTCGACATAACATGCCAGAATCTGTAAATCAAGCGAGCTCACATTGTTCAGGCTCGGTGATCCACTGAGGGAGACAGGCCCTGATCAATTTTGGCTAAATTTCTGAGGTCATCCGATAATGATCTTGTGTTACGCGAGGCGAGGAGTAAAGGAAGGCTTTCTTGGAAGGACCACAACATTTTCTTGTTCCCAGACTTTGCACCTTTTTTGTTTATTTTTGTGCTGGATCCAATTAGCAGCTAGAGTTTGTTTTATGGAGTTTCAATCCTTCAGGACATTTGTGTGGATGAATCTGCACGTTCTTTGTGTTTATTCCATCTATTGGGTAGAGTTTGCTTTATTGATGATCTTTTGTTGCGTAATTCTGTCTCACAAAATTTTAATCCAAACACAGGAATTGAGCAATCTGATGGCAAAGTTGTCACGGGGGCTCACAGGGGCCACATGGACTGTTTGAGTTTAGAGGGATGGACACCAGTTGGCACTGTCATGCGGGGGTTAATGCACACCTTTTCTGTTTGTTTGGTTAGGGGGAAATTTGGGGTTTGATTGTTGCACTAATGTTGAAATGTGTTCTTTATAATTTTGTTTTTGACACACAATCTATTTTTTCTAATATGTAAAAATGTCAAATGTTAATGAGTGGATAGTCTCTCTCCACATGGAATGTGAATGTGTTGGGGCACCCAACATAAATAGAAGGAAGGTTAGGTTAGGCTAGATGTTTTTATGGAACCATTAAAGAATGGAAAGCTTCTGCCAACCATGACGCAAGCCCGGATAAGTCTGATTCTTAAAAAGGACAATGGTACAAGCGAGTGTAAGAGTAACCGTCCAATTTCCCTGATCTAGCTGGTAATGTGTGTTATAACTATAATTATTTTGTGCACGTATGTGTGTGTGTGTGTGTGTGTGTGTGTGTGTGTGTGTGTATATATATACTCATATGTGACCACAGGAATGTATGTTGAGGATCAGGGTGGGGTAGGGGATTGAATGTATGTTAAATGTTAATCACAAAAAAGTGGGAAGGCCATGTATCTACTGCAGAAGAAATGAAAAACAATACAGAGTCCGCTGTGTTTGCTAAATCCAGCTTATCTACATTGCTCATAGTTAGTGTTAGTGATTTAAACTACCCCCTAGTAGAGCTGCAACAAATGATTATTTTTATAATCGACTAATCTAACAATTATTAGAACGACTATTCTGGCGATTATTGCAACAATTAATCATTAGCTCTTTACAGACTATTCAGCTTGTGCCTAACATAAAAGGTTGTATTAAATGTGCTTACTAACAATAAACAGGACAAAATCATCTTTTAAAAATATCTCTAAATAACAATCACTAAAAACAACTTGGATTTTTTAAAATTAATTATAAAAATTCACTGGGCTGTGGCGGAGCCAGTGTCATCACTGCAGGGGGATACCCTTAGCAACAAGCAGACGGGGTGTGGGACCTTGAGTCATGCTGGATTCATTGAGTCATTGAGTCTCCTGGATCATCAAGGTGAACATTGCCTGCCGAGAGCCCATGCCGTGAATTTCGATGCCCAGAGGGCGAGATTGGTCGTAGAGCGCAGCTCCTGCATCACCCCCAAGTTGGGACTACTCTCATGCAGCTCTTCCACCACCTTCACCTGGTGCACTCGCAGGATGGCCATAGCATGCAGGGTGGAGGTGGCCTGTCCAGGACAACGCAGATTTACAGGCCTTGGACGGGAGTCTCAGACGACTCTGCCAGATGGTGGCGTTTTGCAGACACAGGTGCACCACATCGGCCTTGTCCACCAGGGCAATCGCCATGTTCCCCCTGTCTGCCCCACCATCAAGGGTAGTGAGAGCAGAGAGGCTCAGAGGTCAGGTCCGGGCAGTAAAAGGTGCCTGCTATGAATTTGTGAGCTCCTCGCGCACCTTTGGGAAGATTGGAACTGGGGTGGGGTGTTTCTGTGAGCAGCGCTCTGAGCCCAGGAACCAATCATCAAGCCATGAGGCATGCCTGGGGAAAGCCACCTATCTCATCCCAGAACTCGACCAGGGAAAACGAGCGCACTGGGGAATGGGAGGTCCGTGGGGGATTACCCAGAAAAACCACTCCCATTGGGGTCCCCAAATCGCTCCCAGTGCAAACCAACATGGTTTCGTAGCCGTAGGTAGAAGGACCAGGGCAGGAAGGACCTAGAGTGGCTTTCCCCTTTAAGAAGGAAAGCTGTTACTGCAACATTGCCATTGCCTGGGGGCATTCTCTGCACTTACTCATGTATGAGGAGGAGAGACCGCTGAAATGCAGCTTATATACAACAGCATATGCAGAGGTGAATGGAATGGCAGTGGAATTTAATGAATGAACAGCTCGGTTCCGAAGAAAAAAATCCTGAATGAGTGGTTGCAAGCCAGCTCCTTTTTTTACCCATATGTCCGGGGGAGTGGCATGTAAATTCCTCTCACCAATTCTCATTGGCCTTTTCTCAAAGATCAGAGGTGTTTGGGGCTCCCAAGAGTGACCCCTAGTGTCACTACATCAGAGGTGTTTGGGGCTCTCAAGAGCGACCCCTAGTGTCACTACATCGACACAACGTCGAGTGAGTGACAGATAGGGAACTGTTATTACATTTATTTAAAGGTGTAGTATGTAAGATTCAGAAACCCTTGTTTTTAATGACACTTGTGGCCATTATGTGAACTGCAGCATTTACCTGTCACTCGTGCTTGTGCACACACTCCATACGGATGCGAACATCGTCCAAAACAATAACGTAACATACAAAAAGACAACGTGATTCACCGGCATCATGCTGACAGATGAGGTAGCATAATTAAAATTACACAGTTGTGATTGTTTTACTACAAACTTTGAGACATTAGATTAGATTTGACTCGCCAGTGCTTGAACAGGGCTAAAACAAAGTGTGGATATACAGTAGGTCTGACTATACGAGACTTCACTTTTCTTTGCATGATACAAATGCAGTCAGCATTTATAAGATAGCCTATGTCAGCGTTAGCTAGCTAGCTTTATAAAAGCTGTTAGCTACATTTGTTGGATGATGACAGTAGCTGTTTATAAAATAGAATGTACATTATAAATATGTTGACATAATTCAGTATTGATCTGATTCCATCACAACTGTAATTTTGATATATCGATGCATTTTATAACAATAGAATTTATATATTTTCTGTTTAACCAAGTTAAGTTACACTAATGAATTTCCTTTTTTGCATTATCTTGAACATTGTCTAGCATTTATTTCATATGTTATTGTAGTTTACCTTGCTGAATAATTATAGATTAACATTGTATATGACAGTTACTGTGCAGGCAAGATCAAGTTACTTACTTAATTACACACAGCAATCCTTATGGCACAATATTTCACATGCTTAGCAGTTATGTAATCTTACCTATCCAATAAGAACTACGCCAATTCAAGGTCGGTTTTGATCCCCAAAACCAAACGAAGGTCCCTCCAGGAATCAAACGCCGAACGATGTTCACTCTAGTTTCTAATCGACCACGATCACGTTTCTGCTTAGCCAGACTGGATTCACTAGATAATTTTTTTTTTTTTTAAATGTTTGTGTAGGAGTCGGTGTTGTGCTGGGAGCCGGATGTTTGCTGGATTCCATCTCTAAGATAACGTTACCTAGTGTTGCAGTTTGTTGTCGCTGTTGAATAGCGGAAGAGAAGCTTCTGTCTGAGGCAAGGCTCTCGGGAGCGCTCATAAATGTCACATACTTTGGATTTTCCCGGCAAAAGCGATCCGCTCCCTTCACATGAAAATCAGTCTACAGGTTTAATGGACAACCTAGGAAGTCTGGGAAGAGCTCATTGTTTAAGTTGTGTTACAAGCCATTCACACATTAGCAAAAAAAAAAAGGTGAGTATTACATGAACATTTTTACATATTCCACCTTTAAGTATCAAAAGTAAAAGTAAATTACGACTTCTGACCTTGTAAATATGAACTTCCCAAAAGGACTTGAATGCAGCATAAACCACAACATAACTGAAAATGTTTTTATGCTGGTTATTAAGGCTGCTAGCATAACCATGGCAACTGCCCCACCGCAGAGTGCCAATGGCGATAATGCATATCATTAAAGACTTGAAATCAATTCCTGAAATAAAGTATTTTAATGAGTATAATGAAGAAAATGTGTTGTGGATTCTTTATCATAGGGGCATATTAATTTTACATTTTTTAGAGACTTCTTAATTTTATGCCACAGAGAGCATTGTTATTGTAACGGCAGTGGCGGGCCGTGCATTTTAAGTCTAGGCCTTCAGTGTGATTCATGCCATTAAGAAAACACAGTTTCACTAGCATAATGCTAGCATTTGTGCTTCAGGTGTGCGATTATCAAAAGAGATTATAATATTTTATACACCTATCTCAGCAGGCATTTGTTAAACAAGCTTTAATATAATGTAATGTGGAAACAAACTAATTTATTGATATTACTTAATAAAGTGAATGTTTATCATTTACTTTGTATATCTCCCTGAGTGTCGACATGTTTGTGTGACATCATGCCCCCGTCTCTCAGCAAAGAGTTGAATATTTCTGCACAAGTCTACAAGTTGTAATTCTGATTTAAAGATACATTTCATTGCACTTCGAACTTCATTGCAGTTTCGAACTTTCCGAGTTGAATGGAACGCAGCACTTTTCAAAACTTGATCCGACACTGAATGTTCCAGCAGCCTGATTTACACGGAGAAAACTCCTGATGTTGCTATAACAACGCAAAAAGCACTAACCAATTTACTTGAAGTGAAAATCAGTCCTCCTTTCCTGTTTAATTAATCAATCACACGGTCATGCAGAACATCTCAGGTTTTTAAATCCATGAGGATCTCTTTCTCAATGGCTATAGTGGCAGTGATAACAGTCAACTTGTCAGCAAGATCTCGCGCTCTTCTCTTTCAAATGACATACATCACTTAAAGTGGGATTGCGTCACTCAAGGCCAGCAAGAAGGCCACGACCGGGACATATACTAAAGATCACACCCACTAAGAACAAATAAATCAATCTGATTGGCTGATGAATCTGACAATCTGACTTTAGTTGCTCATTCATTTGCACTTTTGAGGGATTCTGTGGAAATTCTGAAGGCTTGAGGGGGTGGAGCTGCCAAATGCATAAATGTAAATGTAATGCTGGCCCTGAGAATTCACCACTGGGTAACGGTGTATTCACAAGATACGCATTTAGCGTACAACTAAAGCCAAACACACACCAAGACTAGGTGTATCGACTACACATCCACTCGTTCCCGACTGAAGTTACAATCTTGAAATTCATTCACAAACTCACGCACAGGAGGGTTTATTCGTGATAACATGTCAGCAAAAACAGCATGAAAGAATGGGCAACAGTTTATGCGCTATATCTATATCTCAAGCTCCATTGTGTATTCGCTGCCTTCAGTGATTCACAGATTTATATTATATTAATGTTCTTGATATAGCTGATATTGTATGATGCGTTTGAAAATAGGTGACTAAAAAGTACTTCAATTTACCAGGGATCATGCACAGGGCAATCATAACAATACTCTCCCTACAAGTTCAGCTGTTCAAGCTCCGTCGTGTTTTCACTTCATTGTATATGTTAATTGTAATCTTTTATTTAGGCTGGCTTGTTTATCACATACTGTATGTAGTATATGATGCATTTTAAAATAGGTAATTAAAAAAACGCTTAAGTTTACCTAGGATTGGTGCCTTCATCTCGGTCTCAATTTGGCTACCTAAACCAGTGTTTCCCAACCACTGTGCCAACTAGTGTGCTGTGAAAATACTCAGGTGTGCCATGGAAAATGATCAAATTCCGCAACATAAATTATTTTTCCGATATTTTAGTGAAGGCTTAGAGATGGAAGAAGAGTTTTAAAGTTGCCAATTCAGTATATTCCATATTCCATTACCAAGTATTATATGCAACCAGTTTAAATATTTTGTCCATCATAATATTATTGTTCTACAAACTCTAGTCCGCCATCAAACGCAACTTTTCACATGCCCACAAAATGATGCTTTATCATCACACTTGTAGTAAAAACATTCAGTCTGTGAACCGAATTAATGAATAGAATACAACAGGTGTATTGTTGTATTCACAGACTAAAAGCTGTTTATTTGTGCACAGCATAGTTACAGATGTTATAAACAGATGTGGCTTACTTGTCCCTTTTCCATCATGAAACATAAAAAGAATACGAGAAACTGTTACATACGATTACTAAAAGCAAATTCTCCTGTTTTAAACAAGTTCAAAAACACAGTAATACGATGTGTAGATTCTGAGGTACTGTAATCTTCACTGAGCGTTTCTGACATCTGAACCAGTGAATGGAGGCCAGGCTGCTCCCAGATCTTAGTGCCTGTCGGATCCAATCTCTGTCAGTGCGACTTATGTGTTTCTTTTCTCCCCATCAAAAATGGGATTTTGCATAAAAAAAGGTAAGCTAAGTGTAAGTGATGCTAGCAAAGCTAGCTAGCTACTGTTAGCAATTTGCCTCTTGCTCGGCACCCAGTAAGATGTTCAAAATAAGTGATACACATTCACTTTTATTAAATAATATCAATAAATTTGTCAAAGTTCCTACATTACATGATATTAAAGTTTATTTAACAAACGTTAGCAGAGTAGCAGGTGTTCAAAACATGGTAAATTATACTCTCTTTTGATAATCGTACACCTGCAGCACAAATGCTAGCATTGCAGATTGTTTATGAATTGGGTTGCTAGGAGACATCTCTGGTGACAGTCAAACACTAGCAGGAGCATTGCAGTTTTGTTTCCTTTAGTATTATCTTCCAAGCATTTGGCATTGGAATGGCTTTAGTCGGAGATCGGAGATATCAAATGGAATACCCCACATCCAATTTTATTAGAACACAGCATCTGAACCTAAACTCATCTTCACCCCTCACCCAAAGAGATTTAGCGAGTATTAGCTACCTATGTATTTTCTGTTTTTTAGGGTGCTAGTTTCAGCTGCTTGCCAGCTATTTGCACCTTGTTTGGTGCGCACGCTACCTAATTTAGTTAACAAATATTGAGGGATGTAGCTAATGCAGTGTTAACTTTGTGAGAGATTGAGGGGTCAGGGCATGTAGTGACAAACTGTTGTTCCCAAGTAATGTTTTTGCTTGTGATAAACAATGATGAGACAGGACACATAATTCTATGTAGCTAATGTATTTAGAGTTATGTTACATCAACGTTAGCTAATGTCAGCTCCGAAATAGACGCTACATGCTGCAGTAACGCTCTCGCACTTGGGTGAAGAGCTAGAGATGTGACAGCAGAGAGTGGAGAGAGTAATATGCCTCACTTATCTGGAAATGTAACATTTTAAATAGGCTGCTTTTCTTATGTTTGGCATTCTTTGTTCTATTTTCTAGATTTAGCTATGTGGTTAGCAAATTGCACACATTTAATTTCTCTGTCCCTCACCTTAAGGAAGTTTGAGAATGTGTAAAATAAATGGAATGATATCTTGCCTCACCGTGCACCACGAGAACGTTACTATTCACATCCTGCACTGCCGATGTAAAAAAAGAAAAAGTGGCCTAACTTAAAGATATATATAACAGTTGTAATCATACATTTGTATACAATTTATATATTTGTTTATGTAAATATCCTGGATCGTGCTGTGTACCACCTGAGGGCACTCTGCATACCACTGGTGGTACACATACCGCAGTTTGAGAACCACTGGTCTATACCATGCTTAAAAACACACAGAACACCTAAGCAATGGCATAGCAACACTCAACACCCACTAGCAAATACATAACAACATGCTAAAAGACACCCAGAACATCTTAGTGACAGCATATGAACTCCTAAAACCAACCAAAATACTAAAGCTACCATATAGCAACATACTAAGAAAACACTCAAAACACCTTAGCAAAAGCATAGTAGCACCCATCTTAAGTACTCTAGCAACCAGATAAAATGCAAAAAAAACTACAACAATCAGAACACCTTAGCAACAGCATAACAAAGACCTAACACCAACCTGAAATATTCTAGAAACCATATAGGAACATGATAAAACACTCCGAAACTCCTTAGCAACAGCATAGCAACACCCAACATCCACCTAAAACCCTCTAGCAACTACATAGCAACATGCATCAAAACACCCAGAACACCTTAGCAACATCATAAAACACACCAGCAACCACATTCTAGCAACATGCTAAAAAAAAAACTCACGAATGCCTATCACAATACAAAAATTGTGTTCATGGCAAATCTTCAGGCAAACTTACCTGAAATTCATCACTGATTTTTTCACAATAAAATTAACTTTGCAGCAGACTTGTAGCAAACTGTCCATTATTGCCAGTGGTTTGCTGCAGGTGCACCACTACTGGTGAAGACCTGCAAACTTCTGGCAAACATTTGCATCGAATCACAGGCTCATTTGTATGTGAAAATAATGAGTGGCAAATTTGCAACAGATTTGTTTCTAGTTTGCCAGAATTCTAGACTTTGTAAGGGTAAGCAGCTTTGTGGCAACCACAAAGAACAACTTAGCAACTGCTCAGTAGTGTTTTACTTAGAACACTTAATGCATTGCTCTAAAAACCAGTTAGAATATCTTGGCAACACCATAGCAATGCTTAAACAAGCACCTAGAACACACTATCGCACAGCACTAGTTCTGGAACTTTAAGCCTACACATGAAGCACAGCTTCCCCTAATATTTTTTATAAGAAACTAAGCAAGCAATGGTGAATTTAGTATAGGTACAAATAACCTCTATAAATTAGATATCACTCTTTGAGCATTTCAATACTTTATCGATTAAATGTGTATAATATAACACATCTATCACACTGTTGGTTCAAGTAACGCAAATATGTCAATAAAAGACTAAGGACACACAGCTCATAGAGTGCCATTGAGTCCATGCTTCAATGGGAGTCCATTGGATGAGAGGGTCTATACAGGTAATTTGTCATAAACATGTCTGATAGCCCATTAGACATTGGGCTTTTAAATAATGTATTTCTCTCCAGCCTGAAAACCCCTGCTTCTCAATATGATGATTGGTCCTCTCTAATGGGCGTGATTTTGCAAAAAACAAACAGCCAATAATTGAAACAGAGATGTTTATCAATTTGTATTCTTTTCCCCATCTGAAAATTGGTAAAAAATGACTGTAATGATGCAGTAATTTCACATGCATTGTTGAAGTTCACTCTTCCTTCTGTGTGTCACATACTGCACACACCAGGTGATGACACACTCACACAACACATGGACAAAGATGGCACAAACGAAGCAGAATAACTTGTCACAGCAGTGCACATCTGCTTTTATACAGAATTCATGTGTTCCTGGTGGAAGGGCAACATCTACACAGATCTCTGAATAAACAGCAATAGAGTTGCTGGTCTGAAGCTTATTGTTACAGCACTCCAGTTCAATCACAAAACATAGCAAGATATTAAACACTGGTCATCCATCCACAGAACGCAGAATTGCAAGTTTTAGGAGCATGTTAACTGGTAAATATTAACAGAATTTAAGGAAATCAAGTTTTCAATTGCTAAAAGGTAAAAAAAAAAAAAAAAAAACACTTTCTACCAAGTGAAACAGAATTTTTGAGAGGGTTGAGAGGGTTACTTTTGTAATGTATTCTGTTAGATCACTCAAGGCCAGTAACGTAATCTAAATACTTTGGATTACTTCTTCAGCACTGTAGCCCACCTTTTTCACTTGTTCTTACAATAAAAACTCAAAATACACATTAAAAATATATTCTCTGAAAAACCCAAATATCTTATGCAGTGTTCTTTCTAAAACAAGATATATCAAATTCATCTTGTTTTAAGAATTTTTAGATATTTTAATACAAAAATGATTATCAAGAATATGATTTTTGCCCTAATATCAAAGATCTTGCTAGAAAAAAGGAAATTATGATCCAATGTGAATTTTCTTGATAAAAAATATGATTGTGTCTGGTAACACGTGCATGTAAAATGGCTAGAGAAGTAGCATTTTAGCTTAGCGTAAAGCTAACAATTTACACAAGGATTATTTCTATTTCTTCTGCTCCAAACTTACTTCAAACGTACTTCTCTGTCTGCTCGTATGAATGAAACACATCATAAGAAAGGAATTGTGTATGCATTTACCATTGTTTTCCCCTGCTGTCCGCAACTCTATCAGAACAGACCTTAGACCAGTTTTATGCTGACCTGTGAACCATGAAAGGCTGAATAATTAAAGTCAAATAAATTCAGTAATGGATGTGTGATGTATCTTCAGCTCTTGACAGTGATGTGTGCTGGAACTGTAGCGCGTGGAGCTCCATTGACACGACCTGTACACTAATTTTACTTAATTTATCCTCATTTTTTAAATACAGCCGTGAGGTTACTCAGCTTTTAGATCTCTGCACAAAAGGGCTTGTGTTAAAATAGCAGGTCTACATTAAAGCGTATTACATCTCCACTGATCCTTAATTTGATCGCTCCGCCTTGAGGCAGAACTCGCTCGGCCTCTCGCTAGTGTTATGCACGTAATTGACAGGCAGATAATGAGTGAGTTTTGCTCGTGGGAGAGAGAAAAATGTTTTAAGATGATTTTGTGATTTATCTGATGAGTTCTGCCTTGTGTCATTTAGCAACTCTTGTTCATATTGCTGTAAATCACACCAATGTCAGAAAACTGAATAGAAACATACTAAAAGCCAGAAGCGATATTGTGGAGTGTGGATATACTTTGATTTAGCTTGTGACATTTTACGTATTGCTCTCATGAAATAAGAAGAGCTCTTCTTTCACAGTTTTGAACTGTGTGTTTCAAGTACATTTCCTGATTATTGCAGACCAAAGTGAATTTGCAGCTGTACTTCCAATTTCAGATCAATAACAACAAACCTCATTGGTTCTTGTGTGTCTTGTTTTCAAATATTACCACATCAATCCTACGGTCTGGCCACCGTATTTGATTTGGGTGCTGCGCACAATGGGCCTCATTCATGAAACATGTGCAGAACGAATCTTTATGTAAACCGTTCGTAAAGCCAGTCTGAAGTATATTTTCGGATTCATTAATGTTTTCGTATTTTCAAAATGCTTGTTGGTACGAACAAATTTTACACCTGCTCCCGACCACGTGTAAATTGTACGTTAGATATCTGAACATGTTGTGTTCTTTCAGACAAACTGCCATGAATACATTTTGATAGAATTGAAATGAAATAAGTAATGAAAAATAATAATAATTACATGAGTGAAATTAACCTCAAAATAATAAAAAAACGTTTCTTTGCTGCTTGCATTTATTTCTTCAAAGTCGAGTTTTCAATTTTTTATTTTTTCCCCAACTCTGCTTATTTCCAGCAGAAGTTCTTTGATTTTCTCGAGAAAAGGAAAAACACAAAAATAATGCCATCAAAAGTGACTGTCTGGGCTTTTTTAAATAATTCAATATAAGCTCTATTTTTTAGATTTCATAATTTGATAAAACCATTATTTTAACTCATCACTGTGCGGTGCGTAAACAGCTCAACGGAAACAAAGAAAAAGCCTGCACACTGTCATATAGCTTTTAAATCTGTAATATCTTAAAGCCTTTAGGTTAAAGAACTTCTTCAAGCATTCTATTCATTTCTTTGAATATTGTACTTGTTGCAAGCGAAGTTAGGCTATATTACTGTTCAGTCTTGGATCTACTCGAGAATATGTATGCACCGATCCGATACTGAAGCTTTTAGACGGATCTGGTATCAGTCCGACGAGCCCGATCCATATCCGATACTGTGTGTTAGTTATGTTCGTTACTGTCAAGCTCCAAAAATGACATAAAAGAACCATTAAAACACCATTAAAGTAGTTCATATGACTCGTGCATTTTATTCAAAACCAATTGAAGACGTGTGATAGCTCTGTGAATCACAAAAGGCTGTAGTTATTAAATAAATATATAAAATGCACCCGCAGCTCCAGCGCGTCAGTGAATGGCGCTGCTCTGTTTACGCTCACACTCGCGGCTATTTTTATCCTTCACACGGTGTGCAATATTTGAGCGCTACTCACGAACAACATCTCAGATGTAGATGCTCAATAGTTTGGTTCATTTAGAATGGCAACGGAGGTGCATTTTACCAGAATTTGAATTAGAAGCAAATTAAACTACTGTGAAGTTGCCTACAAACAGACACATACAGACACAAACTGGAGAGTTTAGAATGTCAAAATAAAAGCGTGAGAGTTTAAAAGTTAAATGTGCCTGATTGAGATATATTACTATGATAATATATTATTATTGTTATCATTTGTTTACCGTTCTACTTGCTAACTTGCTAAGTAAGATTCTCTTCAAACTGTTGCTCCGCCATGACAGAAGTTGAACTCAAAGAGTAAACAGACTGTAGCAGAAGAAAAGTTATACTTATTTACGCTATAGCACCCCTGTTGGCAATGCTGAGAATGCAATGTGTACTTGCATTGCATTATTAATTGCCTTATGATGCATTTTAGAAAGCAATGACAAATGAAATCAAGGTTGTTTAGATAAAGTGTCTGTGTTCACTTACTTGCATGAAGTATGGATTAGAATATTGCCAAAATGAGCAAGATGCTTCATAAGGATGAGTATATCTTAAAATGCTGTCTAGGTAGGCATCTCACTCTGGTTTGGACCAGATCGGATTCATCATTTACTTAACTGTATTTTGTTGTTTTTGTATTGATAGATGTATCTTGAACACTGCATCTCTGTACACTCACTGCATGAAGCAGCAAAATAGAGCGATGATGCGGAGGAGCAGATGATTGCAGATGGTCCCTGAACGCGTCCTGTCCAGACCCTCAAAAAAAGGTGTCGACATAATATTTTTAAGCATCTGTTGACTCCTCTCATAGAATCAGACACAGCCCTGTGTGTCTCTCTTCCTTCTAAACTTCTGTCTTATATCAAACTCAAGAACACGTGAAACCGAGTCTTCAATCAATTCTTCACAGATGTGGTTGACTTCCAAATATAATCCACTTGGCTTTTATCCTAATATTGATTCCACAATCTGAAGATGAAAAACATGTAAATATGTTTCAGTAGGCTCAAAACTAATTACAAGTATATATCTGCAAATACATGCATAATAACAGCTAGATTTAAAAAAAAATGGAAGAACGTGTGAGTGGTGCTTTTCTGTGCAAATTTCACTGTCACAAGAGTCTTGTGTGTGGTTCAGGTGGTCAAGAATGGGCTGGGTTAGCTTGTCCAAGTTAGCCCCTGTTGGTAGATGCCAGAACTTCACCACAAGATTCCAAAAGGTGTGTTTCCCCCATTGACGACCATTAAAAAATACAGTACATTTAGACAAACATTTAATTGGAAGTATTTCATTATATGATATTAAATGTTATACAGTGACATTGTTTTTGAAGAGCACTCAAAATCATTAAATGGACTTGTGTCTTTACCAACTCTATCTGTTTCCATTGGTGAGTGATCATGACATCTGACACCATGACATCATGACACCTGGTACAGGAACAGTGCACCCGTTTAACATTCCTTGGTGAGGTTGCCAGGGCACTGCTTTGCAGTTTGATCAAACCCTTAACCTTAATGCTGCCTTAGTGTACTATCGTATATATCCTACAGTGAGGGAAAAAAGAATTTGATCCCCTGCTGATTTTGTACGTTTGCCCACTGACAAACAAATGATCAGTCTATAATTTTAATGGTAGGTTAATTTGAACAGTGTGACACAGAATAACAGTCAAAAATTGTATAAATTGAATTGCATTTTAATGAGGGAGATAAGTATTCGACCCCCTCTCAATCAGAGATTTCTGGCTCCCAGGTGTCTTTTATACAGGTAATGAGCTGAGAAAGGGAGTGCTCCTAATCTCAGCTTGTTACCTGTATAAAATACACCTGTTCACAGAAGCAATCAATCAATCAGATTCCAAACTCTCCACCATGGCCACGACCAAAGAGCTCTCCAAGGATGTCAGGGACATGACTGTAGATCTATACAAGGCTGGAATGGGCTACAAGACCATCGCCAAGCAGCTTGGTGAGAAGGTGACAACAGTTGGTGCGATTATTCGCAAATGGAAGAAACACAAAAGAACTGTCAGTCTCCCTCGGTCTGGGGCTACACGCAAGATCTCACCACGTGGAGTTGCAATGATCATGAGAACGGTGAGTCAGCCCAGAACTACACGGGAGGATCTTGTCAATGATCTCAAGGCAGCTGGGACCATAGTCACCAAGAAAACAATTGGTAACACACTACGCCGTGAAGGACTGAAATCCTGCAGCGCCGCAAGAGCCCCCTGCTCAAGAAAGCACATGTACAGGCCTGTCTGAAGTTTGCCAGTGAACATCTGAATGATTCAAAGGAGAACTGGGTGAAAGTGTTGTGGTCAGATAAGACCAAAATCGAGCTCTTTGGCATCAACTCAACTCACCGTGTTTGGAGGAAGAGGAATGCTGCCTATTACCCCAAGAACAGCATTCCCACCGTCAAACATGGAGGTGGAAACAGTATACTTTGGGGGTGTTTTTCTGCTAAGGGGACAGGACAACTTCAACGCATCAAAGGGATGATGGACGGGGCCATGTACTGTCAAATCTTGGGTGAGAACCTCCTTCCCTCAGCCAGGGCATTGAAGATGGGTCGTGGATGGGTATTCCAGCATGACAATGACCCAAAACACACAGCCAAGGCAACACAGGAGTGGCTCAAGAAGATGCATATTAAGGTCCCGGTGTCGACATAATATATTTCAGTGTAAAGATAAAATTAGGTTAATACTTTAAAAAACATGTCACATGATCACTGAATTCTATTTTGCTCTGTCTAGCTATCTTTGAATGCAAAACTGCATCATCTGTGATAAGCACTTAAAGGGTTAGTTCACCCAAAAATGAAAATTCTCTCATGATTTACTCAACTTTAAGCCATTGCAGACGTGTATGACTATCCTTCTAATTTGCCACACATATACGTATATATATATATATATATATATATATACACACATATACACTGGTGACCAAAAGTTTGGAATAATAACAGATTTTCTGTTTCAGAAGGAAATTGGTACTTTAATTCAAAGTATAGTCAGGACATTACTGATGTAAAAAACAGCATCATCACTATTTGAAAAAAGTCATTTTTGAAAGATTTTTTCAGATCTAGACACCAGCACACACCAACACCTTATCCTTGAGTAATCATGATAAATCGATCATTTGATACTAGAAAATCACTTGCCATTATATCAAACACAGCTGAAAGATATTTGATTCATTAAATGAAGCTTAACGTTGTTTTTGTTTTTGTTTTTGTGTTGACACAGTATACAATAGACTGGCATGTGTTAAGGTCAATATTAGGTCAAAAATGGCAAAAAAGGGGGGGGTCTGGGTAGCTCAGAGTGTATTGATGCTGACTACAACCCCTGGTCGTGAGTTCGAATCCAGAGTGTGCTGAGTTACTCCAGCCAGGTCTCCTAAGCAACCAAATTGGCCCGGTTGCTAGGGAGGGTAGAGTCACATGGGGTATCCTCCTCGTTGTCATGATTAGGAGTTCTCACTTTCAATGGGGCATGTGGTGAGTTGTGTGTGGATCGTGGAGAGTAGCATGAGACACCACATCCTGTGAGTCTCTGTGGTGTCATGCACAACGAGCCACGTGATAAGATACACGGATTGATGGTCTCAGAAGCTGAGGCAACTTGGATTGAGGTGAGTAACTGCACCACCACGAGGACCTACTAAGTAGAGGTAATTGGGGAATCTTCTAATTCCAAATAGAAGAGAAAAGGGGATAAAAAAAATGGCAAAAAAGAAACAGCTTTCTCTAGAAACTCATCAGTCAATCATTGTTCTGAGGAATGAAGGCGATACAGTGCTTGAAATTGCAAAAAAAAATGCAGATTTCATACAAAGGTGAACACTACAGTCTTCAAAGACAAAGAACAACTGACTCTAACAAGGACAGAAAGAGATGTGGAAGATGTACAACTAAACAAGATGGGCAAAGAAACACAGACATTGGACAACAGATAATTGGAAAATAGTGTTACGGATCTGAACCCCATTGAGCATTTGTGGGATCAGTTAGACTGTAAGGAGGGTGAGAAGTGCCGTTAAGACAGTCACATCTATGGCAAGTGCTTCAGGAAGTGTGGGGTGAAATATCACCTGAGTATCTGGACAAACTGACAACTAGAATGCCAAGAATCTGCAAAGCTGTCATTGCTGGACGTGGAGGATTTTTTGATGAGAACTTTTTGAAGTAGTTTAAGAAATTCTGAAACTTTCAGTTGAATGCCACTTTTTCCATAAGAGCAAATTCTGTACATTATTACATACTTTTGACCACCATTATATATATATATATATATATATATATATATATATATATATATATATATATATATATATATATATATAGCTACTTTATTTCTAGATTTATTGTCTAGTTATAAATTCTCTCATTATTTACTCACCTTCATGACATCCCAGATGTGTATGGCATTCTTTCTTTTGCAGAATGCTAATGAATATTTTTAGAAGTATATTTCAGCTCTCTAGAAACTGCTAGAGTCTTATGGATTACTTTTATGCTGACTTATGTTTGTTTGTTTAGCTTTAAAATGTTGCCACCCATTCACTTGCATTGTATGGACCTACAGAGCTGAGAAATTCTTCTAAAAATCTTAATTTGAGTTCAGCAGATGAAAGTCATTCACATCTGGGGTGGCAAGAGGGTGAGTAAATAATGAGAATTTTAATTTTTGGGTGAACTATTCCTTTAAGGGCTCTTGTCTGATCTGGATGAATTTGTCAATAAGAAGAGAGGTTTGGAAACATTTCTAGTAGTTATTACAGTGAAAACGTGAAAATGTCCCACAAGAACATTATATATAATGCTGAAATATAAACCAAAGCAAGATCATGCTTTATTAATGCATTCTTTCACTATTTCATATCTTTTAAAGTCCTGTGTTTATTCTTATTTCAGTGTAGTTACAGTTTTCAATGTTGTAAGTATTTAGATCATTAGTTCTGTACAGCAGTACTCTCTAAATGCAGAGTACGCAGCCTACGTAGGGCACCAACTCCGGTCGCGGAACATTTGCTGTGTCTGAAATCTCCCCCTATCCACTATATAGTGCACTATTTCGAGTGTCCTCTATTTTGCAGGAGTATCTGAATTCTGAGTGAGCCACTCATATGTGCACATGCATATGGGCAGCTGAAACCCTCCAGCCTTCATGACAAGACCCTTGAAAACAGACCTGACTCAGATTTCAAAGCAAGGAAGTGCCACGTGACCCACAAATCTATTGTAATCAGACCAATGATATCAAGAGATGACTAAAATATCACAAAACAGCAAACATTTTCTCCTTTAATGTCAAATGCATCACTAAAGTAGACAAAGTATGCTTCTCAAAAAGCTGCATGATTTGATGTATCATTCATATCTGTTTAACAAACGATGTGGGACAAGTTACATTACAAAAGAATAGTTAGGATAAGGGACTCAAATTAACAACCCTAAGTATGAGCAATTGTAATAGTGAGGCTTGCTTTCACAAAAACATCACTAAACGTGTAGACCGAACAACTGGAATAAAATCAAAGTTTGAAAGTGCAGAACATTGTTAGCGCTTGAGCAGTCAGGGTGGATGGAGTTCCTCTTTGGAGAGCTTCTCTCTGATAGATGGCACAGAGCAATTATCAAGGCTATTTCAAAAAGCTCAGCGCAATCTCCTTTTTCCTCAGAAACAATGTACTTCACTTTCACTAGACTTAATTTGAGGTATTTTCTGTACTGTGCCTGCCACTAGTGCTGTTTTTCTTTAATTCCAGATAAAAAAAATAGAAGTGCAAAGACACGGTGCTGTAGTTTCAGTCAGATCATACTCACTGCAGTGCTCGGAGGTTATATAAACTTCCCACACAATCTCTCCAACAAACAGAGCCTGCAAATGCATTTTCATAATTGCAGCTCTCTAAATTCATGTTGGTTTGTTGGTTTTTGGATTGTCCGTTTGTGTTTCATGTTGTTTTACATGTCTTATTGCGTCATCGATTGTATATCTGTAAAATATTATTGCCATTGTACATTTAATAGATCTTGCTCTTATAATTCTAAATTACATTAGTTTCAATAGCGGTTTTCTAAATATCCCAGAACACTTATTGTCTGATTGTCCAACAAGAACCGTTACTGTATCCACTTGTGACCTCCGTGTCCACATGCATGGAAATTGTGTTTTGACTTTGCTATATGCAATGCATAATTTCAATGAATACAAACCAACTGAATACTGTTCACAAGACTTTAGAGTCTAAACTGTCATTTAAAGGGTTAACTTCTCCCGCAGAGTCACGTGACACAACAGCATGCCGTCGATTTCCGTGAAGTGCTCCTACGGAAGACACAAAAGTGCCTCTGGTAAGAAATCTCTTAAAGATTTTTCATCGAAACCTGTTTGATTCTAAAGAGTAGAGTTTAGTTTGATATGCCGCTTTAAAAAATCTGGAGTTAAGATGATAAAATCTGATCAAAAGTTCAGTTTCAGCTGCAGATGATGTTTGGATCACTCAACATGTTTGTCAGATGTGGGACAATGATAATCAGTTCATAGATTCACAATTTTTACTTTTTACTAATAATATATCTTTTTTAAAACTGATGTTGTTTCCTTAGTCCACAAGAAGGCACATTAATTACAAAAACCATCCAGCAGAATTATATTACTGCAAATAACATACTTGGCTGTTAAATAAAGTTGAAATTTCCATCCATGTGCATAAAATAAATAAATAAAAAGTCCATATTTTCAAATGTTAAGTCAAAAGAAAATAGACAGTCCACATGGTGTTGCACTTGAACTGATGCCACAGTATATTCCTCAGACAAGCTTCATACTAACAGTGAAATAGCACATTGTTTTTGTATGTAGGGTAGCAATATTCCCGTATATTCGGCTGAACTCGGTGGTAAAGTGGCTCAGATTATGAGCCCAGGCAAGGGGCTGTTCAAACAGACTGGAACCAACTGTGAGAATCTAGAGACACACATTTACAAGTTGAACTCCTTTCCTGACAAACCATTTAAAAAACGAATTGCTTAATCTGAGAAACAAAAGAGCAAGACACAATGGCCAAGTACCTCCACCAACTGTGAGGGGCTGTTCACACCGAACGCTTTTGCAACCATCCATTTGTTTTTCTATGTAAACGTGTGCTAGACGAATGTCTTTGTTTTGTTTGGTTTATTCAGCCACTCGTGCAGGAGCGCTGCTTTTTAGATGCTGTGTCTAATTAAAAGAAATTTAAAAAGCATCTGTAGCATTTTGTTAAACTGTATTTGTGGCGCTGTGTCTAGCAAGAATGCAATTGATCTGAAGTCATCGTCAGTGCTTGGCACAAATCAGAAATTTTAATTTACAGTTTTGTTTGACAACCCTAGTTGGCAGTGATTGGATGATGCTTGACATTAATTTGAATATTAATTATTTATTCAGCTTTACAGAAAATCAGCTATAATGCCTCAAAAACATGAATAACCAACACTCCTGGAACATAATAAACAATTTGACAAGAAAATCATCTCTGTTACTGATGTAACCTCTGTTCCCTGATGGAGGGAACGAGACGTTGTGCTGATGAGTTGAGCTCAGACATCTCCGATCTTGAGAAAAGGCCAATGGAAATTGGCGTGTGGAACTTGCATGCCATTCCCCCGAACATACGGGTATAAAAGGAGTGACGCTGCAAACACACATCAGGTATCGCACTGAAGAGCCGAGCCAAAGACCTGGCCATTCAGCGGTTGGTTCAGTGTTGTGGCAGGAGGGACACAACGTCTCGTTCCCTCCATCAGGGAACGGAGGTTACATCAGTAACCGAGACGTTCCCTATCTGTCACTCACTCGATGTTGTGTTGATGAGTTGACACTAGGGGTCCCAATGGAAAATGCCATAAGAGCTGAACCGAGCTACGCAGACTGGCGGTGCGAGACGGGCAGACCTCTGTGTGCCTCGTATCCAGCGCAACAAGCCGTCGCATAACTACCCCCAACACACTGGCAGGCATGAAGCGGTCCTCCGCACCTAGGGGAACGGTTAACTGCTCAGAAGTATAAGGACTGGCTGGCCAGCCGTGGCCTTCTCTCTATTGTTCTCCCCAAGAAAGGAACAAAATCGTTTGGCTGGGGGCCAAATATATGGTCCAAGCTGAGGGGTGTCCCTCCAAAGAGGAGGACACCACGGAGACCACACCCAGCCCCGAGAGTGGGGGAGGGTTTAGGTGGAACACAACACGGTCATGACCGGTTAGGAGCGGAAGCACATCGTGCAGAGTGGGGTCATGGTAGATCCTACCCAAGGGGAGTTACTACAAACATGATGACCAAGGACAGAGGGCCCTCTGCCCTTGGGTAGGATCTACCACGATCACACGGGGTTGCCCAGGGGGACACTAGCACATGTGGAGCACTTACCTCAGTACGGGGGTCTCTCCGAAGATTCGCTGGCCACTAGGCTAGGGAGGAAGAACGTCCAGGGTTCACACTTCTTTTGAACTCAGCTGGGGAAAGAACGCACATCTCCGCCTCAAGGGAGGGGAAAGGCGCTATGCTTAAGCGGTACACCCGGCCAGCTGACCCGAACTTACCTGTATGTGTCAATTGATAACTCACGGGACGAATCTGGCTCAACCCTGAGGTTATAGAACCAAGCAAAGGTGTTAGGTGTTGCCCAGCCCGCTGCTCTACATATGTCTGCTAGAGAGGAACCGTGGGACAACACCCAAGAAGCCGCATCTCAGGATGACGTGAGAGTAAGCCTGACCAAACTCTAGGCACAGTTCGCTGACAGAGAACTCCTGCAGGTCCCCTACCCTCTTGATGGAGGTGAGCGCCGTCAGGAGGGCGGTCTTCAGAGAGAGCACCTTTAGCTCTGCTGACTCAAGGGGCTCGATGGGAGCTCCCTGAAGGAACACGGAGAGGTCCCACGAGGGCACGAGGCACGGCCTGGGGGGATTTAACCTCCTCGCGCCTCTAAGGAACCTGATGATCAAATCGTGCTTCCCTAAATACTTACCATCGTGATGTGCCAATATGGCAGCTACATACACTTTCAAGGTGGAGGGGGACAGTCATCCCTCCAACTTTTCCTGCAGAAAGGAAAGCACTGATCCAACTGCGCACCTCATGCCTCGCCTGAGTGATTGTGTCTACCACCGTGAGTCTTCCGCGTCCCGTTCAAGGGCCAGACATGGAAATTCCAGAGGTCTGGTCACGGGTGCCGGCTGTCGCGAGGAGCATGAGGTCCGAGAACCAAATCCGGGATGGCCAATAAGGGGCCACTAAGAGGACCTGCTCCGCGTCCTCCCTGACTTTGCACAACATCTGTGCAAGTAGGCTCACTGGGGGAAATGCATACTTGCGCAGCCCCAGGGGCCAGCTGTGTGCCAAGACATCTGTGCCGAGCGGAGCCTCGGTCAGAAAGTACCAAAGTGGGCAATGAGAGGATTCTGGTGAAGCAAACAGATCTACCAGTGCTTGGCCAAATCGACTCCAGATCAGCTGGACCACCTGAGGGTGGAGCCTCCACTCTCCCCTGGGTGTAACCTGCCGCGACAGCGCATCTGCTGTGCTGTTGCGGTGTTCTGGGATATGAGTGGCTCACAGTGACTAGAGCCGGTGCTGACTCCAAAGGAGGAGACGCGGGCGAGTTGTGACATACAGCGAGAGCGTAGGACGCCTTGGCAGTTGATATACGCTACCATAGCTGTGTTGTCCATCCGAAGCAACACGTGCTTGCCCCGGATCAATGGCAATAGCCTCCTCAGGGCAAGTAGTACCGCCAGCAACTCGGGACAGTTGATGTGCCAATGCAGTCGCGGGCTGGTCCAAGGGCCCGCGACTGAGTGCCCCGTTGCGAATTATGCATACGGCACCCCAGCCCCGTTGGGAGGCATCTGATGTCACCACGACGTGCCTGGGGACCTGGCCTAGGGGAACTCCTGCCCGTAGGAACACTAGGTCTGACCAGGTGCTGAAAAAGCAGCAACAAGCCTGCGTAAAAGGGACACACACAGGACCCTGTGTGTGTCATGGCGCCATGCTTGTCTCTTGACTCTCGCCAGTGCTGAAGTGGTCTCATATGCATCAACCCATGCGGCGTGACCGTCGCTGATGATGCCATATGCCTCATAAGCCTCTGAAAGGATTTCAGTGGGACCAATGTGTTCTGTCTGAACGCATGCAGACAGCTCAGCAGTGACTGCGTGCTCTGGTTGGTGAGGCGTGCCATCATTAACACCGAGTCCAATTCCATACCGAGAAAAGAGATGCTCCGAACCAGGACGAGCTTGCTCTTTTCCCAGTTGACCCGAAGCCCTGAAGTGGCTGAGGTGCCTGAGCACCAGGTCCCTGTGAGCACACAACATGTCCCGCGAGTGAGCTAAGATTAGCCAGTCTTCGAGATAGTTGAGGAAGTGGACGCCCACTTCACTTAGTGGGGCAAGGTCTGCCTCTGCGACTTTTGTGAAGGCACGAGGGGACAAGGACAGGCCAAAGGGGAGGACTTTGTACTGATATGCCTGACCCTCGAAGGCAAACCGGAGAAAGGGTCTGTGTCGAGGAAGGATTGTGACATGGAAGTATATGCTATAATGCATTTCTGCATGAGCATCTTGAACGGGAGTCTGTGCAGAGTCTGATTCAGAACTCACAGGTCAAGGATTGGCCGCAACCCACCGCCTTTTTTGGGTACGATGAAGTATGGGCTGTAAAACCCCTTCTTCACCTTGGCTGGAGGGACAGGCTCTATCGTGCCCTTCCGTAGAAGGGAGGCGATCTCCGCATGCAAGGCAGCGGCGTTCTCGCCTCTCACTGCGGTGGAGCGGACGGAGTTGAACCTGGGCAGGCGCCTGGCGAACTGAATCGCATAGCCAAGTCAGACGGTCCTGATCAACCAACGCGACGGGTTGGGGAGTGCGAGCCACGCCCCAAGCTCCATGCGAGACGGACCAAGGGGACTACAGCGTCAGACGTACCAGCAGGCAGGGGCTCATGATGGTGTGGAGCCCAAGGTGCTGAGTCTAGAGACATCAAAGCATTACCTCCCTCCCTTTGACCGCTCCCGGAACAGCCTGGGACTTTTTCGTCCTCTTGGTCCGTGGAGACCGTCGGCTTGGAGGCGGACTTGTGCCACGGCATGGAAGCGGGAAGTCCGGTTCCAGGGCGCCATACCTGCCAAAGGGAACCGGTGGCTGGTGGTGGTGATAACGACGGCCAGGGAGACCGGAAATAGAGCACAGGTGCCAGTAGCCCCTTGCCACCCCGCCATCGAGGGTAGTGAGAGCGGAAGGCCTCACGGATCGCATGCGGGCAGTATATATATTTTATATATATATATATATATATATATATATATATATATATATATATATATATATAGGTAGGTATAGAAATATATATATATAAACTAAGTTATTAACTCCGTGAACTGAAAATGCTCACAGCAGTCACACAGGGGTCTCAGGAGGGTATATAACAGCTAATGGCTGACACTGACCTTGTGTGTTCATGAATGCAAATGCAGGCTCAATTTCATGTGCCATTGCAATCTGAAATTTGTCAGAACGCAGTTCTATTGCAACAAATAAGCATTCCGCATTCTCAGTGTGGCCACAAGGGGTGCTACAGCAAATACTTTACTACTGTCATGGTGGATGGGACAGTAGTCAAAATAATTACTAACTATTTGAATACGTTTTTTACATTTTTCAAATAGATGATAGTGGATTGTTCTACATATACTGTATAGTACTTAGTACATTCTTTTAATATCTTTTCATAAGATTTGTTCTGCAATGTCTGATTTACCTGACTCGTTACTAAACTTAGGCTTAAACCTAAATCACGGCACGTACTGTATTTCAACTATATCTCAATAATTTTTAGAATTTACATACTTATAATTTGAATATATATATATATATATATATATATATATATATATATATATATATATATATATAGTATATTAATTATATTTCTCATTCAAATCACATATTGTGTCAACCCTGAAACATTACAAATATTTCAGGGTTGAATGTTACAGAGTTGAAGTTTTGGAAAATGTCTAATATTGGCCTTAACTGCATATTTACAGTGACAGAAAAACATGTGACTTGATTTTTTGTGTGTTGCGTAAGAAGAACGATGGTCAGATATATTGGCAGCTGAGTTTTTGAAAGATGTTAGAATGAAAGTATCAGCAGCTTTTATTCGTTGAAACCAGGAGGTATTTACATTTTTACAGAATTGTTATGAAACTGGGACTGTCCCAGGTAAACTGTCACACCGGGTAAACCTCTGGTCTCCCTAACAATAAAGCAAGAATGCATGTTAAATCCAGGTTCAATACAAGTTAATCTCAGTCAACAGCATTTGTGACAATGTAAATTACATCAAACAAAAATTTAAAATTGTCCCTCCTTTTCTTATAAAAAGGTGTCACATAAACAGACGAATTTCCAAGAAATGGCAGATTCACACCAAAACCATTACAAATATTTGCTGTTAGCAAATCCATGACTTTACAATATGTGGAGCTGATCGACAGTCAGTTTTATTCTAGTACAGTAGGTGGGGCAACAAACATTTCTGCCCTCTGCCTATCACAGATGGCAAGACCTACTTTACAAATTTGCAACCATGGAAACTGGATTCATGAAATGAAGGGGTCATGAAATGGAGAATAAAATTGTCTTTGATATTTAGACATATAATAGGTAATTGTTTATAAAAACAGACTGTAAATTTTAAAACTCAAAACTTCCTCCCCAGTCTAAAAAGAGCATTTATAGTTGCCACCCTCCTGAAACATCTCATTTTCAAATCTGGCGAAACATTTGTTTCTACATTCCACATTTGTATTTACATATCCCACAACATGCGCCCACTTGCGCGCAGTTCAAGTCAAGAAAGCAGGTCTTGAGTGGCTAACTATTCCTAACATAACACCAAAGGGGACCCATCTGGATTATTTTGAATGATTTTGTATATAAAAATGAACTGCACAGACTCATAGACCGCTGCCATGTATTTTGCTGCTTTTAAAAGACGCAGTGTCAAGTTACAACTCTGAAAGTGAGAAGCAATTCTCTTTCATTCAGCTGCTGCCTCTTGTTTTTCAAGCACAGACTTGTCATGGAAATATTCTTTCACACATCTGTGGTATTTTTAATAGGTGATGTATGAAAACATGTACTAAGCTGGATGTCTTTGACAGTTTTGATGTGTTTCCAGAGATGTGCACCTCAGAGCAGGATGATACCACGTGCATCTAGTTTCACCACTCTGGACTATGTGTGTTCGTTTTTTCCAGCTCATGTCTGCGTGGGTTGCTTGTGAATCAGTAATAATATGATTCAAGCTTTGCAAATTAACTGTTATTGAAGGATGGGGCAATTAAAAACACTGATCAAAATGTAAGTATATCATTTTATTCATAGATATTTCATTGTGCTTGAGATGAACAGTTTAATATATTCAGATGCAGTGTTGGATGTGGTTATGTGCAAACCATGAAACTTTGGTATATAATGTTATATAATGTGTATATGTTTATACTGGGCTTGTTCTTTCTTTTCCGATTGAGTTTGCTGAATTTGAGGGGATGCATGATGTTAGCCAATTACAACAGTGGGCGTTTATGTTGAAGTTTTAAGGAAGTACTTAGGCCAAAACCAAGAGTTTCAGAAATAGGGACAAAAACAGGGTGGAAAATGATCATATATTACTAAATTGTGACTGTTTAGGTGCAAAAAAAACTTTTATCATTGGATCTCAGGTAAGATATTAAAATGGTAAAAAATAGTACTTCTTGACCCCTTTAAGCAAGATGATTGAAAAAAGAAAACAGATTTCTCTACAAGCTACAGCAGAGATGACGAGTTTGTTGTTGATATGCTCAATGAGAAAGAAAATATTCGAGACACTAAACAAACTATTTCAATTAAACTGCTGGACAGGTTGAATGAACTCCACAGTCTGAGGCAGGACGCAGAGTGTAAAAATAAAATCAGTTGTGAAAACAAATGTTATCAATTGGAAAAATACTGATAATATGCCTTTGCTATGCGCATCTACTTGCATATAGTATGTTTAAAGTTAGGAGGTACCACTAGGACACGATCAAGCAGTTTTGCAGCTTTTTAGGTGTAATTTATCTTAATTTAGGTTTTAATAGAACTCTATGTGGGTGGGAAGACTTAAACTTTTGCAAGTGATCCACGTCAGCTTTAATGGGCTGAGCCCAGAGCGTCCATCTGCAGGTCCTTATGTAATGTTCACAGGAATCAATTATGGCCCCAGCATACAATGAAGGGCCAGGGAGCCACGCTCAGCAGGGTGTCCTGGGGCTGAGTTAATAATGAGATGGGTCTGTGCATCCAGCCCGGGTGCTGTGCTGATGAATCACGGCCTGCCGCTGTCTCTTCTCCACACTGCTCCATCAGTCCTGGAGCTCCTGTACAGATACATGGCTGCCCATCTTCAGCGTTACCCTCTGCATCCATTACACTATGACTTGCTGCCATATACATGTAATTGATTGGTGAACTTTCAAGCAATCCCAAAAAATCAGGGTCATAACCACCACAGGGATCCATCATAGGGATCAAGAAATATGGGTATTTCAAAGGTCAATTCTTAATCTATTAGCCCCAACCCTAAATATGTAACAGCCTTGTAAAGTACTAATAGCTTTTTATGGTTCTAGGAAATTTATAATATATATACTTATTATTGGAAAAGATATGACTGCAAATTCTGATAGCATCACGATTATCTTTCAAAACATATATTGCGCCAAACCTGTCACATTCAAAATGTTTGGGGGTTTGAATGTTATGGAGTTAAAGATTTGAAAAATGTCTAATATAACTAGCAAATATATAGCATTGCACCACACAACATTATGGACTGCCAGTATTTTTCAGCATACAGTTCCTATTATATGATGTCAAAAATTCTAAACATTGTTTTTAAAAAGGGAAATATCTTAGGGCATAACATTTAGGTTACTGTTGTAACCTCCATTCCCTGATGGAGGGAACGAGACATTGTGTCGAAGAAGCGACACTAGGGGTCTCTCTTGAGCACCTTTCGCGACTCTGATCTATGAGAAAAGGCCAATGAGAAATTGGTAGACAGAATTTGCATGTCCCGTCACCGGACATATGGGTATAAAGGGGGGGGGAAATGCATCTGTTTCATTCAAGATATTTCTGAGGAGCCGACAATGAGGTTCGGCCACAACAGTGGCTCGGTTCAGCAATGTGGCCGGAAGGACACAATGTCTCGGGGGTTACAACAGTAACCTAGAGGTTTCCCGTCTGTCGCTCACTTCAACGTTGTGTCGAAGAAGCGACACTAGGGGTCCAATTTAAATCATGCCATGTGCTGAACCGTGTACGTGGGCTGCTGACACAGGAGCGGGCAGGTATTTTACGTGCCAAAGCAACCGGCTGTGTCAGACTGCACGTACCCTTCCCCAACACCCCATAAAATCATCAAAACCTTCTAAAACTTTACCACCAATAGGGGGAAACAAGGCGACGTGCCGAGCATGGGAGCAGGCTGTGCCAGCCGCGCCTTTTCTCTCTCTATGTTTCTCGCATAGAGTTAAAGTGGCTGGGGCCATCTTACGCATCGGGGAAGGCAATCTTACCCGGTTCCTATTCTTTCAGGGGGGAAAGACCCTGCGGAGACCACACCTGCCCAGAGTGGGGGAGGTTAAGAGTGGTGAGATACATCACATGCTTTTAGGTCACATGTGGAAAGTGGCAAGGTGGTAGATCCTGCCTCATTGGGAGGGAGGAGGGAGGAGTTGCTACAGACAAGGCAACCAGGGGGCAGTGGGAACTGCCCAAGGGAGACGTGGGTCCGCTCGCAAGGGGACCATACCGCAGAAAATACACACAGGGGGAAGTCCACGTAGGAGCCCTACCTGTGGAGCACCTATTCTAGTTCAGGGTAGATTGAGTACCCACATTGGTTTTTAGTTGGTGAATTCCTCCGTTGAATTCGCAGACCAGAGGGCTTGGGAGGAGTCATCCAGGGAGCCGAGTTAGTGGGATCTCCTGGGATAAGAGCGCACGGTTTTACCTCAGAGGAGGGAAAAGGTGCTAGGTGCAAGCAGTCCACCCGGTCAGTTGCCAGCATGTTACCAAGTTCTACCGGCTCGGACCTGAGAAAACACAGACAAAACTGACTCAACCCTGAGATTGTAAAATCTCGTAAAGGTATTGGGTGTTGCCCAACCTGCTGCTTCGCATATGTCTGCTAGGGAGGTGCCTCTGCCCAGTGCCCACGAGGACGCAACACTTCTTGTCGAGTGTCCTCGGACCCGCAAGGGGAGGGGGGGCGGGCACGGCCTGGGTGTGATAAGCCAATGTAATGGCGTCCACTACCCAGTGGGAAAGCCTCTGTTTGGAGACAGCGTTCCCTTTCCGTTGTCCACCAAAGCAGACAAAGAGCTAGTCAGAACATCTAAAGCTCTGCGTGCGGTCCAAATAGATATGCAAAGCACGTACCGGAAACAGCAATGAAGGGGCTGGGCCTGCCTCCTCCTGGGGCAGCGCTTGCAGGTTCACTTCCTCATCCCTGAAGGGAGTCGTAAGAACCTTGGGCACGTAGCCCGGTCGCGGTCTTAGGATCCCATGAGTGTCTGCCGGACCAAACTCCAGGCAAGTGTCGCTGACAGAGAACACTTGGAGGTCCCCGACCCTCTTGACGGAGGCGAGCACGATCAGGAGGGCCGTCTTCAGGGTGAGGGCCTTGAGTTCGACTGATTCTAGTGGCTCTGAACACCCGAGAGGACCACTGAGAGATCCCAGGAGGGGAACAGGCTTGGCCAGGAGGATTTAACCTGATAACTAAGTCGTGCTTACCCAAAGACTTGCCATCTACTGTGTCGTGGTGGGCCACGATAGCAGCTACATACACCTTCAAGGTGGAAGGGGACAGCCTGACCTATGAAAGTACTGACCTAACTGCGCAACTCTGTGGGTCTTTAGCCCGGGAAGAACACCAATTTGCGAACAAGCGCCACTTCAGGGCGTAAAGTTGCCTGGTAGAGGCTAGATCTTCCGCATTCCATCTCGTGCAGCACGAGATCCAAGAACCAAGTCAGAGTGGGCCAATAGGGGGCCACTAGAGTGACTTGTTCCTCGTCCTGCCTGACCTTGCAAAGCACCGGTGCAAGAAGGCTCACTGGGGGAAATGCGTACTTGCGCAGCCCCATGGGCCAGCTATGTGCCAGCGCGTCTGCCCCGAGGGGAGCCTCCGTTTGGGCATACCAGAGCGGGCAGTGGGAGGTCTCTCGGGAGGCGAACAGGTCTACTTGTGCCTTGCCGAACTGTTCCCAAATCAGATGGACCGACTGGGGGTGGAGCCTCCACTCTCCGCTGGGCAAGCTTTGCCATGATAGCGCATCCGTTACCACGTTGAGGTTGCCGGGGATGTGATTGGCACGCAGCAACCTGAGATTCTGCTGGCTCCAAAGAAGACGACGGGCGAGTTGTGACATGTGGCGGGAGTGTACGCCGCCTTGCCAATTTATGTATGCTACCGTGGTGGTGCTGTCTGATCGGATCAAGACGTGCTTGCCCTAAATTAAGGGTAAGAGGTACAGCCAACAACTCTAGGCAATTGATGTGCCAGTGCAGTGGGGCACCTTTCCAGCGGCCCACGGCTGTGTGCCCATTGCACACAGCTCCCCAACCCAATTTGGAGGCATCGGTAGTGACAAGGATGCGTCGGGACACCTGCTGCAAAGGGACTCCTGCCCGTAGAAAGCAGAGGTCTGTCCAGGTTTTGAAAGTTTGGCGGCAGTGGGGGTGATGACCACACGGTGCGTGCCGTGGCGCCATGATCGTCTCGGGACTCGAGTCTGGAGCCAGTGCTGAAGCGGTCTCATATGCATCAACCGAGTGGCGCGACCGCCACGGAGGACACCATATGCCCCAGGAACCTCTGGAAATGTTTTAAGGGGACCGCTGTGCCCGGCCTGAACGCAGCAAGGCATTTCAGCACTAACTGCACACACTCGTTGGTGAGGCGCGCGGACACTGAGACAGAGTCTAACTCCATGCCAAGAAAAGAGATGCTCTGGACCGGGGTGAGCTTGCTCTTTTGCCAGTTGACCTGAAGCTCTAAACGGCTGAGGTGCCTGAGCACCTGGTCCCTGTGGGCACATAGTAACTCTGGGGAGTAGGCCAGGATGAGCCAATCGTCAAGGTAGTTGAGTATGCGGACGCCTGCTTCCCAGAGCTGGTTAAGGGCTGCTTCTGCGACCTTCGTAAAGATGCTAGGGGACAGGGACATGGCAAAGGGGAGGACCTTGTACTGATACGCCTGGCCGTCGAACGCAAACCATAGAAAGGGTCGATGTTGAACCAATATTGAGACGTTGATGTACGCGTCCTTCAGGTCTACCACTGCGAACCAATCTAGATGCCGGACGCAAGTTAGAATGTGTGAAAATGCGTGAGCAAAGTGTTTGTGTATCCTTGCCCAGATCTGACACAATCCTGTCTCTGAGCTCTTCAGACAGTTCCTTTGACCTCATGGCTGGGTTTTTGCTCTGATATGCATTTTAAGCTGTGAGGCCTTATATAGACAGGTGTGAGCCTTTCCAAATGTTTTCCAATCAATTGAATTCGCCACAGGTGGACTCCAGTCAAAGTGTAAAAACCTCTCAAAGATGATCTAGAGAAATGGGATGCACCTGAGCTAAATTTCAAGTGTCATAGCAAAGGGTCTGAATACTTATGTCAATGTGATATTTCATTTTATTTTTCTTATTACATTTGCAAAGTGTTTGCTTTGTTATTATGGGGTATGGGGTGTAGATTTATTTGAACAAAAAATAATTTAAAGCATTTTATATATATATATGTGTGTATGTATGTGTATATTTAATTTTTTTTTTGATATATTTTATATATATATATATATATATATATATATTAATTATAGAATAATAGTAAAGTCATCAAAACTATGGAATAACATAAATGGAACTATTGGAATTCTGTAAAAAGAAAATCCAAAATAAATAAAAACTGTGTTTGTATATTTGAGCATCTTCAAAGTAGTCACCCTTTGCCTAGAATTTGCAGACATAAATTCTTGACATTTTCTCAAGCCGCTTCTTCAGTTTTCACCCTGGGATGCTTTTTAAACAGTATTGAAGGAGTTCCCATCTATGTTGGGCACTTATTTGGTCCAAGTCATCAATTTCAAAAACTGTTTTTTTTTTTTTTTATTCAATTAAAATTTATAATTAAATAAATTAATATGGTGTCACAATTATATTTTTGTGTACAAAACTAATTTCATACATTTAAGCATACGCCTTCAGATCAAAAGATTTTTAAGAACATGAGAAACATTTCAGTCAAGTGTTTTTTTCCCCATTCTGAAGGTTTATGTGAAAATTAACTGATGCTCATTACCTGTATCTGCATGATTTTATGCATTGCACTGCTACCACACAATTGGCTGATAAGATATCATGAATAAGTAGGTGTACAGGTGTTTAATAAAGTGTTCAGTGAGCGTATATACCATGTCCAAACCATTGAGACAAATCCTAATGTTCATAAAAATATATATATATTTTTAATAATAAATATAATTTGACTTTGGAGTAAAATATATCTCAGACATGTTATTGACATATTTTGTGAGATTCACCCTCATACTTTAGTTTGTTGATTTTACATGTCTCATATATAGTTCATGAGTTTAAAAATGAAAGCTGCTTGTATGTGATGGGAGAAATCTTATTATACTGTATTTATAGCTCATTACGAGGCATCAGCAATTTCGCCATGAAATGACTCTCCCAAAAAGCAAAGCAAGATAATGTCTGTGATTTCGGCATTTGCCACTGAGCCCTCTCTGTACAGCAAAGACTCTAATTATGATTAATATCTTTTCAATGTTTCTCTTTCAATTATGTACTGTATAAATGAAATTAAAGCCTGTACTCCATAATTACATCTAAAAGAATATCCAAAAGCATCAAAATGACCGCAATTAGCAAATGGAAAATCCCACACATTGAAGAAAATCAAAAAGAAAGAAAATTCTGAGAATAATTTTGGACTAAATGAATTAGACATTTTACATCCAAAGTTTGAAATGTATAGTTTCAAATGTTGGCAGACATACTATGTTTTAGCAAACAGAGGAAGAACTTAATGTCAGCGTGACCTAATAATTAAGCAAAATTATTATTTATTTATTATATTATTATTATATTTTTTTTTTGTGTGTGTGTGTAGCACAAATAGTTTTTTTTCTAAAAATGTATGTCCAGATACAGTGAGGGTAAAAAGTATTTGATCCCCTCCTGATATTGTACGTTTGCCCACTGACAAACAAATGATCAGTCTATCATTTTAATGGTAGGTTAATTTGAACAGTGAGAGAATAACAACAAAAAAATCCAGAAAAACGCATGTCAAAAATGTTATAAATTGAATTGCATTTTAATGAGGGAAATAAGTATTCGACCCTTCTGCAAAACATGACTTAGTACTTGGTGGCAAAACCCTTGTTGGCAATCACAGAGGTCAGACGTTTTTTGTAGTTGGCCACCAGGTTTGCACACATCTCAGGAGGGTGTCCCACTCCTTTTTGCAGATCTTCTCCAAGTCATTAAGGTTTTGAGGCTGACGTTTGGCAACTCGAACCTTCAGCTCCCTCCACAGATTTTCTATGGGATTAAGGTCTGGAGACTGGCTAGGCCACTCCGGGACCTTAATGTGCTTCTTCTTGAACCACTCCTTTGTTGCCTTGGCTGTGTGTTTTGGGTCATTGTCATGCTGGAATACCCATCCACGACCCATTTTCAATGCCCTGGCTGAGGGAAGGAGGTTCACACCCAAGATTTGACGGTACATGGCCCCGTCCATCGTCCCTTTGATGCAGTGAAGTTGTCCTGTCCCCTTAGCAGAAAAACACCCCCAAAGCATACTGTTTCCACCTCCATGTTTGACGTGGGAATGGGGTTCTTGGGGTAATAGGCAGCATTCCTCTTCCTCCAAACACGGTGAGTTGAGTTGATGCCAAAGAGCTCGATTTTGGTCTTATCTGACCACAACACTTTCACCCAGTTCTCCTTTGAATCATTCAGATGTTCACTGGCAATCTTCAGACGGGCCTGTACATGTGCTTTCTTGAGCAGGGGGAACTTGCGGGTGCTGCAGGATTTCAGTCCTTCACGGCGTAGTGTGTTACCAATTGTTTTCTTGGTGACTATGGTCCCAGCTGCCTTGAGATCATTGACAAGATCCTCCCGTGTAGTTCTGGGCTGACTCACCGTTCTCATGATCATTGCAACTCCACGTGGTGAGATCTTGCATGTAGCCCCAGACCGAGGGAGACTGACAGTTCTTTTGTGTTTCTTCCATTTGCGAATAATCGCACCAACTGTTGTCACCTTCTCACCAAGCTGCTTGGCGATGGTCTTGTAGCCCATTCCAGCCTTGTGTAGATCTACAATCTTGTCCAGCTTTTTGGTCTTGGCCATGGTGGAGAGTTTGGAATCTGATTGATTGATTGCTTCTGTGAACAGGTGTATTTTATACAGGTAACAAGCTGAGATTAGGAGCACTCTCTTTCTCAGCTCGTTACCTGTGTAAAAGACACCTGGGAGCCAGAAATCTCTGATTGAGAGGGGGTCGAATACTTATTTCCCTCACTGTACTGTATGTTGTGAATTTTTAAATAATACCAAGCAATAGAAAGTTTTTTTTTTCATCAAATTGTTTGTTTCCAGGAGTGTTTGTTATTTTTCAGATGTTACAGACATGACATCAGAAATTAGCATAATTAATTCAGATTCAATGTTATGGTCAGCATCATCTACTCATTGACAACCATGTTAAAATAAAATGCTACATTACAAATTGTGAATCTATGTACTGATTATCATTGTCCCATGTCTGTCAAACATGTTGAGTGATCCAAACATCATCTGCAGCCTGAAACTGAACTTTTGATCAGATTTTAGGACTGAATGCACTTAACTGCATAGAGCTATAGGAAGCTCCCTTGCTCACTATTTAATGCATTACTTAACCTCCAGTGTGCTGTCTGTCTGCACTGGTCTCAGAACAGTTTGAATGTACCTTATTTTCATCCTAACTCCATATAAAGTATCTGAAAGTAATATTTTTCAGCTTTTGGATTTATTCTTCCCATTTATTCTCAATGTTATAATGCACCGAGAATATAAAAATGCATTTTCCAATGTTAATGAATATAATCGTATTTTACAGTGATAACAAAATAAAAATAACGGAATAATGTCCCAAAATCCATGTATGTGGACATCATGTTAATCAGCATGCTGATGCATGAAAAATGAATGGGCCTCAACTTCATAAATATATGAGTAAATCTGGAGTAATTTGCGCATAAAATGGACCTTCCCGAAAACTTTCACAAATGGATTCACAAATACTTTCTAGATTTGTTAGTAAAAGGTGTGTTTGTTTGTGAATTTTAATCATTCATAAATAGGGGGTATGTGGACGTTCATTCACAATTATCATAATCCAAGCCCATGAAAACGCCATATAACGAAGGCAATTATGTTAACATCTATGCAGAACAGTAATTAAATCGTTTTTATGAATGAAATGCATTCACATTGTAAAATTTTGATTTAGCAAGCACAATAGTCATCGGAGGCTCTTTTTTGAACCAAAGTCAATAAAAATGGTTTGACAAGAGTGTAAAAAATTCATGTTGAGAGGACTTCCACCACCATAAACCTTCTCTTGTTCAGTTTCACAGCGCATCGCCAGCATAATTTGTAAAACTTCTCCGGTTAATCATGATGGTAACAGTAATATACTTGCAACTGTAAGAAATTTCAGAGAAATTAATAGAATGTCTGAAGAAGACCTTTGACCGAAACACTGTAAGATATTATAGTTTTGCAAGCTATATGTTTATTTATGGATTTAACAGCATTAGCATTGACCATACGTTATCAAATTAACACGATTTACCGATGCCTATTAAATTATGAAACCCAAATTATAGAACTCATATCAAATATTTAAAAAAAAAACTATCCAACCTGTCATATTAGAGTTCATTAATTTATTTGAGAAAAATCATGCACTTCTGCTGGAAAAACGATAAGCAGAGTTGGGAAAAATATATACTTTGAAAAGCAATAAAGAAAAGTTTCTAAATAAGTATTGGCTATGGTTTAAAAAGAAAACATAGCTTTTTTTCTTATTTTTTTTACTAATTTATGTATTTTGTTTAAGGTTAATTCCAATCATTTAATTATTAATAAATTTCATTACTTATTTAATTGAACTTTTATGAAAATGTAGTCATGGCAGTTTGCCTAAAAGAACACAACACGTTTTGATGTCTTACGCACAATTTACACGTGGTCCAGAGCAGGTGTAAATTTCTTTCAGACCAATAACGTTTCGAAAGTACATTTTCATGAATCCAAAAAATTATGCCAGATTTATGAACGATTTACACAAAATTCATTCTGCTCATTTTTCATGAATGAGAAATAAATGAATTTTATAAAGTGGCATATCAAATGAAACTAGACACGCTACTCTTTATACTCAAAAAGGTTTCATTAAAAACACTTAAAGGAGGTTTCTTACCAGAGGTACTTTTTTTTGGCTCTGCGCCCATAGAAGCGTTTCAAGGAAATCGATGCCATGCTTTTGTGTCACATGAATCAGACAGAGTCTAGAGTCTTGTGAACAGTTTTCACTCAGTTTAAATTTATTTAAATTATCATTGCGTGTAGCAAAGCCAAAATACAACATCCACGCATGTTTACGTGGGGTCGCACGAGGCTAGAGTACATTTTTTCAAGCTAAGTAACTATGGACATTGGATCACTATTCTGAGGAGTGTTGATTTAGGTAGAGATGTTTTATGCAGCAGCATTCCAATTTAAATTGACAGCAGCTGAAGCGATTTGACACACCACATTTCAGTCATCAAGCTGAATGGTTCCAAGTACCATTTCCACATGAACACGGTTCGGAACACCAAGATTACAAACCGTTCTTGGCCTGGATTTCTCAGCACGGTTAGCTAACCATGCTCAACCATGCTGGTGGAATGGCTTTAGTACGTGGCGACTCAAAATTGCCAATTTGCTGATGCAACTCATTTGTTTCTAGGAAGCTGGCAAAGTTCTATATGCTGAGGTTAATAAAATGTAATAAACAAATAGTATACGTTTCATGTATCTATTTATGATGATGGTTTAACTAGTAGGTCTGTAGTATATATATTTTTCTACATGCCTTTTTTGTCAGGGAGGTAGATTATGCTAGCTAGCTCATTAAACTCATATATTCGTTTTATTACTTGTAAACTATTTTGTCCTTTTTAGCTAGTCTTGGAAAAAGAAACTTAACCGTGCCAATAGTAACCTGGATCAGCATGGATCAACACGGTTTCTCAATGATAATTTTTCGGGCTGTAATCAAAAAGCTACTTTTTTCAGAAATCTAGTTTGCAAATTTTTCCTTTAGACTCTCTGAGCAGCTCTATGTCTGCTTTGGTGGACAGCGGAAAGGGAACGCTGTCTCCCAACAGAGGCTTTCCCACTGGGTGGTTGATGCCATAGCATTGGCCTATCACACCTAGGCCGCGCCTGCCCCCTTGCGGGTTCGAGCACGCTCGACGAGAAGTGTGGCATCCTCGTGGGCACTGGCCAATGGTACCTCCCAAACAGACATATGCAGAGCAGCGAGTTGGGCAACACCCAATACCTTTATGAGATTTTACAATCTCAGGGTTGAGTTGTTTTCATCACGTGTTCTCTCAGGTAGTAAACGTGGAAACAACTGACCGGGTGTACCACTTGCATCTAGCGCCTTTCCCCTCCACTGATGAAATCACGTGCACTCTTATCCCAGGAAGTCCCTCTAACTCGGCTCCCTGGATGACTCCTCCCTAGCCCTCTGGTCTGCAAATTCAGCGGAGGAATTCCCCAACCAGACCCACTACGAATACTGAAACTACTTTGTACTGGAATAGGTGCTCCACAGGACGGGCCCCTGTGTGGACTTATTGGTATGTCCCCTTGCGAGCTGACCCACGTCTCCCTTGGGCAGTCCCCGCTGCCCCCCGGTTGCCGTGTTTGTAGCAACTCCTCCCCTCTCAATAGGTTGGATCTACCACCATGCCAGTCTCCACATGTGACCTGAAAGCACATGTATGTATTTCACCACTCTTTACCTCCCCTAGCCTGGGCAGGTGTGGTCTCCGAGGGGTCTTTTTCCCCTGAAAGAATAAGAAATGGAAAAGAACACTTTCCCCGATGCTTGTGATATTGTTAAGGTGGACCCAGCCGCTTTAAACTCTATGCGAGAAACATAGAGAGAGAAAAATGCTTGGCTGGCACAGCTTGCTCCCATGCTTGGCACGTCGCCTTGTTCCCCCCCTTCAGGATGTAGGGAACCAGAAGGTTATGACTATTGTAACCTCCATTCCCTGATGGAGGGAATAAGACATTGTGTCCTCCCGGCCACGACACTGAACCAAGCCACCGTTACGGCCGAACCTCATTTTCGGCTCCTCAGGGCAAAATCCTGAATGGACAGACGCATTTCCCTCCCTTTATAGTCATATGTCCGGGGGAGGGACATGCAAATTCTGTCTGACAATTTCTCATTGGCAATTTTTTAATTTCTCAATTTTCTCAAGTTCAGAGATGCTCTCAAGAGAGACCCCTAGTGTCGCTTCTTCGAAACAATGTCTCGTTCCCTCCATCAGGGAACAGAGGTTACAATAGTAACCTAGACGTTTTTGACCGAATTTCGCGTTTTTCCAAAAATGGTTCTTTGTGACTAACAACTCATTTTGATGGATTGCATCACATTTTATAGTCAATAGCTTAAAGTACATTCCAGTATAAGTTTTTTCCATCATCAAGCCGAAAGATTACCTTTGCTGAACCGTACATGGTCTCGTTTCCCAATGACATGTGATATTTGTGGTTAAGGGATACTTCCTGAAGCACTAAGTAGAACGTTAGTAGCACTTAAATAGTACGTAATCTCAGTTATCAAAGTAGTACTTAAAACTTTTGTAAATTAACAAGAGCTTTGAACCACTCTTATGTCCATTAAGTGCAACTTAAAAGTATCGTTCTCACATCTTTCTGTTTATTAGAGACCAAGGAACGTTTAATAAATTGTATTAATTGTATCATTATCTAATTGGAAAGATATTGTACAACTTTTCTGAAGGTAAAAAAGTGTCAACAAATTGCATTGAAATCAATAAGCAGTCTCCACAATATGTGCATATGACTTGAATAATAGGTCTATATTTACATGAGGCATAAAACAGTATAATGTTATATTTGCCTTTTTCTATTATGGCAATATAAATATGATATGTTTATTAACACATTTCTTAACAAGACAAGAGTAAAGTGACACTGCAATTTCAAACTTAATTAAATAGGCCAAAATAAATAATTAAAATATGGTAAACAAAGGAGATTAAAGTGATTAGAGTGTGCAATGAGCTATTCCCTCACATATTGTCTCCAGTAGCCCAGAGTCTCTTTACAAATTGTTTGTTGCATAATTGCTGTAAGGCAACAAGTGCACGGTGCCTATAAAACTGTATCCATTTGATCTATATTAATATATTGACAGGTATATGAGTAGTTCATTACTGATGTCTGTCATTTTAATCCTGTTCTGTGTGCATCTGTTCAGTTTCCAGCCAAAGAAACAAAACATATTATGATTCACATCACATACATTCACATTACTTGCATTTATTGCATCACTTTCATTAATCAAGTTGAGCATCAATACATCTGAAATCCTGTCTTACCAAAACATTATTTCTTTAATTAAATTCAATAATAGTTAATAGCCTAACTTTTGGCTTCTTTACAAGGTTACATAACCTATAATTGCCATGCTTGTCGGTGTTTCAGCATTATTTTCATGTTGAGGAGACAAACTCCCGGACATATTGGCTAAAGGTTTAGTACCTTTGGATCAGACCACTACTTTTTAACGAACAATCTACATGCTGGTTTGGAAAACAAGGGTTACTCCATCGTAAAATATCAAGCGTTGTTAATCATTTGCAACATTATCGGGAAACCCAGCCAAGAGCATTTTCTATATTTATGAAAATGTGTAAGCGCTGCTTAAAAGAGTGGCTGTTCATATACAGTATGTAAAGTGCTGAAATGTGGCATTGTAGTGTCACTGTCACTGTAACTTCATATTTAAAAGACTGTGGATAGCCACTGAGAACTGTGAATGATCCTGTCAATTATCAAGCATATATTGAATATGACGGGGTTCACCGTATTGTCAGAAGGGTGCAAAGTAGGCTGGAGGCTGCGCTTTAGGAACATTCACCAATCAAGCGGATGTTACATAATATGTAAACATCATAAAAGGAACTATATTAAATTGTAATAGATCAAGTGCATTTTTGCAAGTGCTTTTAGCGCTGTAGGATTACTCAAGAGCACATGTAAATCTATGACCATTTTCAAGTACTAATTAATGTTTAGTTCACCCAAAAATATTTCTCTCATGATTTACTCACCTTTAAGCCATCGCAGATGTCTATGAATTATAGACAGGGGCAGAACCTAAGTGAAGATATTTAAAAGCACATTTCAGTTCAGTTTGTCCATACAATGTGAGTGTATGGGTGTCATTAGGCTGCTGGCTATTTGATGGTCCAAAAGTAAAATTTAGGCAGGATAATATTAATCCACCTGACTTCAGTTGATCAATTAATGTCTCCAGAAACAAATCGCTAGTTTTGTGTAAAAATAAATAAATTGATAATTAAACCTTTATTAACTTAATTATTACTTTATTAACATTCATGCGAGAAGTTGGAAGCATGTGCTTTGTATACAACAGAGTAACGCACATCACGTGAGAGTTAGGTCATTTCAAACAACAATCCAGCGCTGGGCGGAAGCAACGATTTAAAGATAAATACGTTTTAATCATCAATTTGTTTCTCACACCAATCTATTGATTTGCTTCAGAGGACAGTAATTGATCGACTGGGGTCTTGTGAATTACTTTTATGCTGCCAAAATATGGCTTTTGGACCGTCAAATAGCCAGAAACATGATGGCACCCTTTCACTTGCATTGTATGGACAAAAAGAACTGAAATGTGCTTTTAAAAATCTTTCACATCTGGGATGGATTAAAGGTGAGTAAATCATAAGAGAACTGTCATTTTTGGGTGAACAAACCCTTTAAGTTATGATGGCTGTGGGAAATGGACTGCAAAATTAAATTAATCGTAAGATGACTTCTATGATCTTCTTATGGGAAACAAGGCCCTGTTTGGTACTGATCAGGTGTGTGTTTCCTTTACAATGGTGTAACTATGCGTAGTAACTATGTCGCACATCCACAGGTCGAACCATGTTGGTTCAACAATATACAGCTGTTGTTAATGATGTTACGGAGGGGGTGGAGTAATAACTTCTGCTGAGATTAAATGGATATTATATTAACCTCTTAAACTCTGAAGGAGTTGGGGAGGCACTATTGACAAGCCGTTTTTAACACATAACACCCTAATGTCCCCGTATCCATAAATTAGTCATATGTGGTATCATTTGAAAGCTTAGAATCACTTTTGCCTTTATTTACATAAAATAACAAAATAAGGCCTGAAAACATTTGTGTTGCAAATTGGCCCCTCCTAGAGAGTACGTTGTAGAAATGTTAAAAATAAATATAAAAGTCTTTCACATAGCACCTAAATAGCCATGTCACATATCAAATGAAAGCTCTCATTCTCAGGAAGGTGACTGTACAGCCATAATACATAACAGTGGAAAAAGAAACTTAACCGTGCCAATGGTAACCTGGATCAGCATGGATCGGCATGGTTTCTCAACGAGAACTTTTTGGGCTGTTCACAAAGTGAAATTTTATTTTGGTATGGCATAAAATGCATATTTTTTCTTTGCTGACTGCTGATCTGTAAGCCCCAAATAGCCTCAAACTTTATATCAAATCTTACCTTGGATTGTTATCTTTAAAATTAGTTAAATAAATTACTTGTTTACCTGTTTGTTAGCTTGCTTGGGTAAATAATCCAATATTATGTTAAAAAAATTACAACCAAATATGAAGTCTGGTAGAAAAATTATGAGAAACAAATCATCAGCAAAATTGGTTCTCATCTATAGAAGATGAAATGTTACACATCATTGTAAAGCTGAGATTCTCTGCTTTCCAACAACACAGATTAGGCTTCTAGACAACTCAGAAGCAAAGATATTCAACAAAACAATGTGAAAAAAGACTTGTTATCTATGGGTGAGCGCTAAAATTTGTTAGAGCACCAACTATATTTCAGATCAGTATAATGTGATGGAAGTTGACAGAGGAAACAGAACTGAACACAGAACTGAACACACAGAGCTGAAATGGCATGCTTTTAAACTTTAGACATTAAAAAAGAATCAAAAGATTGTAAACATATACAATGTTAATTCTTAATTATTTCAATTATTTCTTTAAATTTAGAAGGGGGGGGGGATTTGTCTCTAAAATGAGACCATTTTTATGAAATTAGTCCACTGTTTGTGTGAACAGGGAGATTTTAAATTTGATTGAAAAATTTCAGGCGGCAGCCCAAAAACCAGGCAGAGCGTAAGAGTTTAATATAGCTTATTTACACATACACCATTATTCTGTTTAATGCTAAACAGCTGCTGAAGTCATGAAAGTGGTGGTCTGGGGTGAACTGATTGCTTTTAGATTCACCTCCGGTACGAGCTCCTCCCTCTCTGGAACTACTGTCACCAAGGATATGGGGACTGCCTCTCTCCATGGTTTTAGTAGGTTGAGGTGGTAAATCTGATGTGCCTTGCCCCTATCCGTACGCACTACCTCATAGTGGACTTCCCCAACTCGCTGTGTGACCACAAAGGACTCTTTGTCAAATCGCGAGTAAATTTGAGCTCAATGTGAGCAGCAACGCAAGTACTTTGTCTCCCTGTGCAAACTCCTGTAGCTGAGTTCCCCCTTTATACAGCCGGGACTGGCATACTTGTGCCTGTAGCAAATTCTCCTGTGATAGTTGCCCCAGTGTATCGAGTTTTGCTCTCAGGTCAAGAAAGTATTGAATTAAATTTTTGCTCTGTGAAGGTCACTCCTCCCAATTTTCCTTCATGAAATCTAACACACCACGGTGCTTACACCCATATAACAATTAAAACGGGGTAAACCCAGCTGACGCTTGCGGGACATCTCGCACTGCAAATAACAGGGGTTTGAGCCACTTATCCCAGTTCCGAGCATCTTCATGCACAAACTTACAAATCATATTCTTTAAGGATTTATTAAATATTTCGACCAAGCCATCCATTTGTGATGATTTAATACCCAATTATTTGTACAGCTCGCGTAGTGTGCATGACATAAAAGCAGTGCTCTGATCAGTGAGGATTCACCAGCTGAAATTCATGGCATGTACGGATTATAATGAGCCACCTGGAATAACATTTCCCAACAGCTCTTTGGTACCAACAACTGGGTTGTATTTTTGTTTGTCTGAGCATCCTGTGTCACTCAACCAATCAATTATAATTGAAAAATATGGATATGCAAGGGTAAGCCCAGCTGAAGACGTTGACCATCAATCACTATAACTTGGTCAACTGCATGCTTTAGCATTTCGTCTTGCAACTGCTCTAAAGGGAAATCCTCCATCGGGAGTACTCTAAAGGTAAGGGAGGATGACACAATCCTTTCCCCAACATCAGCCTGATGCGGAGCAGACACAGACAGCCCAGACCACACCACCCCAGCCAGCAGGGATAATCCTGAATATCCCCGTCTACACACCTCACCCTCACCTGATTATTTTCATCCAATCCCCATTTTGAACCAAGAATTGATGAATGGAGGTTTGATTACAACCTGAATCCACCAAGTTTAGGTACGTACTCTGGTACGTTACTTGCTCGATTGGGGGCAGTCTGTGGAGTGTTAGGAACCCGGATCAAGGCCCCCACCTCCATGAATGGGCATAGATCTCAGACATGACCCGGCTCGCCACAAATCCAGCAGAAAGCCTCCCAACCATACCTGTGGCAGAGGGTTCCCTGGGATGAAAAGAGGGGAGAGATGGTGTTTGGTGGTTCATGGAACCCCCAAGACTGTGGAGCCGGTTTTGGGGGAATGTTCCCGCATTTCAAGGTAAAGGGCGGAAGGGAGATGAAAGAGCAGATGAGACAACAGGAGGAAAGGGCGTGGGGTGCGCCGGTCCCGGATTCGTCCAGCGATACTGGCGGTGGCACTGGACCCACTCGGCTGTGCCCTTCGGCAGCAGGGAGACGAACTGCTCCAGCACCACCAAGTTGATCACCTCGTCAGCATTGCTGTTCTCCCTAGCCAGCACCCACCACTGGCAGGCGTCATGGTGCTGCTGAGCAATGGCAAACGGGTGGCCTACCACACTCTGCATCAAGGAGAAAATATGCTGGTGGTGTTCTTCTGGGCTGCGGGCCTACCCGTTGCAGGATGAACTTTATTATCAACTTGTAGAACTTGAGGTCGCGACCGGAAGTAGTTGTGCCGTCATCTAGGCTTCCCCGGTCAGCAGCTGCAGCATATGTACCGCCCATTACAGTATTTTGGCCTGCTTGCTCAAAGAGTTCGAGGTAAGCCTCTGGATTTTCTTGAGGGCCCACCTTTGTGAGCAACATGTGAGGGCTCTCTGCTGCTGGGAAAAGGGCGGCGGCCGCCACCCTCCTGGAGTACTAGGCTCCGTAGCACTTGCCAGTCATCCTCCTGGGCCTGAAGGAGCACCTCAAAATGCTGCTGCTCCAGGCGTAGGTCCACGAGGGCCTGGTATTGGGCCTGGTGGATGTTGGCCAAAGACCTGAAGACACTCTCCGGCTGCGATGACTCTATGGCAGTGTATCCTCTTCCTCCTTTTCCCTTCTTAATATTATTATTATATTGTAACCGCTTTATAAATCAATATGGTATTCAAAGCCTTGTTTTACTGTATACTTTGAATGGTTATGGCTGAAGGGGTACACAATAGTGCAACAGTTAAAATTATTACAGTGACAAAGCAAATATTCATGCAATAAACTTACCTGTGTGTTTTACTGTACTTTATCTAGTGCAGATGATTACAGGATGCCAGTGGAGTGGCTGCAGGACCGGGGCCAATTAAAATCTTCCAGCCGCGTTCCACTAATCCCACAACCTGTGTTAGTTCAACGTCCACAGAAAAAACTCAAAGGAACATTGTGTCTGATAGTAGACAGCTGGACTGAATAATTATGATTGAGATGTGTTCATGCATAGTGTTCTAAACAAAAACCTTTTGTAAATTAGATCTTCAGATGTCTCTCTGTAACCATTCTTGCATAAAACCTAGAATTCTAAGACAATCTATACATTAGAGGGATATGTCACCCAAAAAAATTATAAATCTGTCATCATTTACTCGTGTAGTATCACCCCAGTATTAATTTGTCTTCCATAGAACAAAAGTAAATGGTGACTGGGGTGTTCAAGCACAAACAATAAAAACAAAGCACAATAAAAGTAGACCATAATATGGAATCCCTGAACACAAACATGCATCCATTCTATGTAAATTAGGCTCATTGTAGATTGTGCTTCATTTACAAAAACTGCCTGATGCAGTTTAGATCATGCCGTTACCACTAGTTAAAGTAGTAAAAGTAAACAAGCACACTTTTTGCAGTTATGTAGGAAATTTAATTTATTCAGGGGAAGGCTACAAGTACAGTACCTAGAACTGTAACCAGATAATCTATTCATATTTACATAGGTCTATAGTCATTTTAATCCTGTTCTTTGTGCATCTATTCAGGTCCCAGCCTAAGAAACAAAACTTTAGGCTACGTGAGAGCCCACATCACGTGCATTCATGTTACATGCATTTCTTGCATCACCTTCATTAATATCTATGAAGTTGAGAACTATTTGAAACCCCATCTTACTAAATCCATTATTATTTCTATAATGAAATTCTGTGCCTTGACAAGGTTACAAGGTTACTTCCATGTCTGTCAGTATTTCCACATTATATTCATTTCGAGAAGACAAACTACCTGGACATACTTGCCAAAGTTTCAGCATCTTTGGACCAGACAGCTCCCGTAATACTTAAATTCTACTTTAACAAGTGATCTGCGATCTAGTTTGGGAAACAGCCGTTACTCCATCTTAAAATAATGGCCAATGTTAGTTAAGATGGGAAACCCAGACATGGCCTGCTTTTTTTGTTGGTTTTTGCTCAAAACAATACTATAACTGAGGGGTTAACACATTCACTACGAATGAAATGTTCCCAGTAAATGCACTATTTATTAGCATGCTGCGGACCACCTAATTTGACCGTGCTTGGACTGTACATGTCCACTGTGATCCAGACACCTAAATTATCTCTTAAACATGCCAAAAATGAGTGGTTGACTACAGAGCACATCTGGATAGGCTATATGCCAAGATATAATGCTGTTCTCCATCATTTGATTATTGTTTCATTTTAACCCTTACTTTTATTTGCGGTAATAGCGCAATCTAATTGTGCTAGGCATTTTTTGTGAATGAAGCGCAATATACAATGAAATTAATTTACACAGAAAGGAGCGTATATGCGCCGAAAGGAATGACAATGAATTCTTTTAAATACTCAAGCAATTTCAGTGCTGATTGAGCCTGCTAAAATAGATTACGGGTGGTTAATGAATAAGATGCAGGTTTTCGTGCTGAAATACCATGTGAAATAGTTGCGCAACTGTTTAATGAATCTGCACAACGTCTTGGCTTCACTTGAGCCTGTATCTCACGCCTCATATTTACAGGTGCCCACAGGTGTCCTAACTCCTATACTAATGCAACTTATTCATGAAAAGAGAGCTCTCATAATGCTACGACTTTATTCTCAAAACATTAGCCTGCGACTTTATTCTAATAATTTTTTATTAATTCTCAAAATATTATGACTTTATTCTGCACGCAATTATTCTTCGCATGATGAATACGTCATCACTATGACACACACTCTTCACGGTATCGGCTCTGCTTTTGTTCACACAGACAAGCCCGACATTGATTCCACCAATATCCTGGGATCAGAGCCCAGTGTGAATGTTTAAGAAAAAACATTTGCTCACTCAGAACTTCAGTATGGGTGATGTGATGTTCTCAATGTTCTTTCATTATCTAAGGCAGGGGCATGTCCCCATGGGTAGCCTGTAATTTGATTGACCTCCCCAAGTGTCACCTCAAAATTCTAAGCCATGGTTGACCAACTTCCAAGTTGAGAGGGAAAATATACTCAGAGTCTGTTTTTGTTTGCAACATGTGTTCATTTAAAAACATGTAAATAATGCAGATGCTGTTGCACATGTTGTGTGTTGTTAAACTCATCGCTGAGTTTTGCTCAGAGCATTTGGATGTTCACCGCGATTTTACCAAAATCATTTGGAAGGTCAGGTAAAAGTGATTGGCGGGCCACATAAAATCACTGACTTACATTAAATAAAGACATTACATCGTACCGGGAGACTCTGAGAAGTGGTGGCACGCATGATAAACTGCCGGTACTCTGTAAAGTAAATTATAGATGTGCAGGTACTGCATACCACTGCATACCGCCCCACTTCAAGCTCTGGTATGAAGTAATAAGATACTGCATTGTCATTTGGAAATGTGCAGGAACCAACAATGATAGACCCACATTTCTCAAAACACTCATAAGAGCTATTAAGTTTTTAAAAGTTAATTTTCAGGCAAAGCAAATTCACAATAAAGTCACTTACATTAATTATATACAGTGGTTTAGGATTAGGTTTGCAGTTGACCTTTTGACATTTGCTGTTATCATAGATCTATCAAATGCTGCAAAATGAAAAGCAGATTGTTTGTGGTTTGAATATGCAGCAATGTCTGTGAATGTCACTATGCACGAATCAGAGATGACAGTATTTGCATATGCTGATGCTTTCCTTCGCATTCATTAAAAATGACACATGATTTAATGAAATGCTAAACCGTTTTGTATATGAATCTGATTAACCTGCTGATTGCATGTAATTTAACATTTTACATACACGTTTACTGTTAAGTATTGTGTCATGTTAAGTAACATGACACAATGCAACAAAACTGGAACACGGCCATTATAATGAATGCATTTGTCAACCCTACTTTGCATTACAATTGAACTTAGGGGTGAAATTAACGGAATATCACGATGTTTGATGCAAATATTGAAATATAGTTTTGCCTCTATATGGTTTGTCGATATATTTTGGTTTGCGATATATACAATTTTTATATATTGTTATATATATCCCAAGCTAGCTAACAAGGTAAGTTAAATGCTACTGAACCATAGTTGACATGTAAAGGTTAACAATCCCATCATATCTTTTTGGGTTTTCAGACGCCTCACAAAATTGGACGTTGTTGACAAAGCGCTGAAGTCAGACTTCCAACTTGGAAACTCATATGGAAATCTCAAATTTCACCAAGATGCAGGTGTGTGACATCACAAAAGGGATATGTAAAAATTTAATGATAAACATTCACTTTTATTAAATAATATACATAAATGAGTCAAGGTTCCTATATTACATCATCAAAGAACTTGTTTAACAAACATTTGCATTGAAAATATGGTTAATTATACGGTCTCTTGCTAATCGTACACCTGTACAACAAATGCTAGTACTGCCATTAGCGTGGCTTTAGGGCAGGACTGCCTGTTTGTTCTATGCAAATGGAAGACTGGGAGTGGGGCGGAAGGAATGGTAGGAGCATTTTAGGAAACTTGTTTGAGAGCCATTCACAGTCATTATTTTCCCAATAAATTACAAACTGCAGCTCAAGTTTGGTTTTGTTTAAGCTTTTCTGGTTAATTTGATGTTTGAATAAAACTGCACTTGTGCTTTAAGAAATCCCCAATTTCTGGAATCCCCAATAAAATTAAACCAAGTAGATCTGCTGTTGTAGTAAATTGGTTTATAAGAGATGACCTGTGTGGCAGCAGCAAATATCCAGCCCTATGAAGTGAGATGAGATTCAGCTTTAACATTTTCAAGTAAGGATTCCACGTACAGACGCTGGACTGGAGAAAATTGAATATGCTGCAGTGCAAGGCACAAAATATACTTTCACAGTGTATCTTTCAAGTCACATCTCAAGAAAAATTGGATCAAAATCAAGTTTTGAAATGGAGGAGTATTTGAAAAACAGTCACATCTCAGTTCGCCTCCATAAACTTCTTGCAAATTGAATCCATGACAACACTGACCTTTTGTGTTCCATTTATTTTAGATTTCACTTTAAAATTGGACCGTCACTTCTTGAGCATGCTTGAATTGAACTTTCAGTTGTGTGCTTCAACAATAGTTTATTTCAGCTGCACTTTTCCTCCTTTTAAATTCAATGGAAGACACGGTTTAGATCAATTCTGGATAAATTAAGGTGACTGTAAGCTGTTTCAAATAGAGCCAAGCGATATAGGAAATAGTTACAGATATATATATATATATACCGACAGACATAAAAATAATAATAAACCCTTTTATATTTTGCATCGGTGGATAAATGTGTCCACTGGCGAAATAAAAGAAGCAGTATTTCCACATTGTGTTTGGTTAACAACTTTTTCACCCTATTGTCTCATTTCTCATATTTAAAATCATGAAGTTATTATGCATAAGCATTACATTGGCCACCAAGCTCCCTAGATATTGCAGTATGCCATTGAAAAATGCATTTTGGTCAACCAATGATAGGAAAATATTATTTTAGCATTATTAGAGGAATTTTATATGAGCTTAAGATTTTGGACTGTACCTGATGATGATGTGATGAACCCAAGTGTAGTTTATTGTAAACCATGATAACCAGAAACCCTAACTATAAATATGAATAAAATAAAACAAGAACGACTCGACTAGACTTGACTTGACTATAGACTTGACATAAACAAAACATGACTAAAACTTGACTTGGCTTGACTTGACTTGACTTGAACAAAACAACAAAGTTACAATACCTGACAAAAGACAAGGTATTGTAAAGGCAAACATGAGAGCTTAAATACAAGGACATGGTTAACAAGTAAACAAGACAACCAATAACAAGACTAAATGAACAAAACCAATGAAAAGACAAGACTAATAACAAAGTAATCAACCAATGAAAACAAGACACATGAACAGGGGAAACACATGACAAGATCACATGAGGGAAACAAGAATCACACGACTAGGGAACACATGACATTATATAGGAACTAGATTTTCAAAATAAAAGACATGAAAACAAGAACACAACAGAATAAACATGATATGGACACATGAAAATGCATTTCAATTTATGATATTTAAATAGTCACAGTATGAATCACAGTATGTTTATAAGCTTTGTTAACATTATTCTCCTTTTGGTGGACACATTTCATATATTCACATTAGTGAAGAGGAAAGAAATATCTCTTTTTCTGAATTTTAGCTTTTGAAACATTACTACAGTATATCAGTTATTTGTGTCTACAACACTCTCAGTGTCTCTGGAAAGATTTCAGAGACTGTCAGATCAAATATATTTGAGCAGATGATAAATGCCTTTTTGGCATAATAATTTGTAACTTTATATATTTGACACATTCGTCCCCCATGAGTTTAAATCGGATCAAATAATTTGTCATTTAAACAGATTTGAGACATTTAGAGCTCTTAGTGAATTTGAAATTTAAAAGTGGGAAATTTCCCACCATCACTCTCACTTTAACAAGGACATCTGCTAACCTTCTTTGAAATAAAAAAAATATTTTAAGAATATGGGGACAGAGATGGAGTCAGGACCAGACCCTACCTGACCATTACCAGACCAACTAACACCCAGACCAATACTACATATCTTGAGGCCCAGATCTAGACCAAGACCTCTTAGTCCATAAACCTTTGAACTGGAATAGAGAAAATGCTGACTTCATTGTTCAATTCAATAAAATTCAATTTTAGTATGAACAGAATAAAATGTTTATTGCAAACATACAATACTGAAATGCCATTCAGAGCCATGCAACTCTTAAGAAAGCAACTTCAGTAGTGACAATACTGTCAACTAGTTGTTGAGGTATTTTACTATGATCTTGCCAGAAACAATTAAGATCCAGAAAAGACCAATATGGGTTTGAGAGGTTTCAAGACCAAGGCCAATATAATTGATACAGGTAATGTTCTGGAAGGGATAGGAATTTACTTAAAATTTCATTGTTCATAATTTGCAGTCAGGGAAAGAGCATTGTCAGTGGATCATATGTTTTATTTTTATGAATTAAATTCAATTGTTAAAAATTAACTAACTCAAGCATATTTTGAATATTTTGTGTAACTAATCTTTAATTTATCTTCAACGTGACTTTGGAAAAACATTTTTATGCACTCCAAAAATGGATTAGATTAGATTAGATTAGATTAGATTAGATTAGATTAGATTAGAATATTAGAGCTAAATATTCAATGATGCCGAAAGCTAAACACTTCAGGTCTTGTTTTTGCGCTGTTGTGTAATTGTAAATTACTGCATCAGATTACTTTTGATACCTGTTCATGTATCCGACAAACATAGAAAACAAGAATGTCTTTCTAAAGGATGATGCATCTGTTTGTATTTCTTATCAGCTCTTCCTGTTTAGTTTGAGGATTCTGGTGGGGAGCAACATATTTTTTCCAGCGATGCTTCTCACTGATCTTGATCTCTTGTACTACCAGCATTAGAAGAATGTGTATTAAGTACAAATGGTTTAGTATATAGTTGCTGGTTATAAACTAGAGATAATCACAGCTGATCAGTTTTTAGTAATAAGGTTGTCATGCTTAAAATAATTTAATTATTTTGCACAGCTGAGGTACAAGAAAAGTCCTACTCCATGTTATAACATTTATTAATAAATCATTAACAAACATTATTATAATGCTTAACAGATCCTTTGTTCATGCAATTTCAAACACTTACATATTTCATTAAATATTTTAATAATTTCTGTCAGGAAAGACTTGGACTTATGATTGGAATTGAAATGAATACAAATGTAGATATATTTACTATAGATCGTTTGGTCCTACAGTGCAGAGCTCAAATACTTGCTCAAAACGTCAGATCTTTCTGGAAGGTGAAGACAGCAGAGGAGAGGAGCTTACCCCTACATCAGGATGGGACCTAAACTGTGGTGATGGGGTGGATGGGGGAAGGTGAAAACAACAAGGCATTAAGAGCAATGATGGCAGCTGTTTGAGCTAATAAAGCAGAGTCTGAATTGGTATTGGATGAGATGCCTGACTGAATGAAAGTGTAAAGACCACAAGTCTTCCTGCTAGAATTACAGGAAAGACTCAAGATAATTGGAAATAATATGAATGTAGAGGTATTGAGATAATTTTCTGTAAGTACCGTCCTATGGTTCAGAGCTCAGATACTAGCTCAAACTGTCAGATCTAGCCAAAAGGCGAAGACAGCATGGGAGAGGAGCTTACCCCAAAAGGAATTAGAATGTAATATAAAACCTACAAAATGCAAAATACAAAACAAATAAATTAGACTCATGATAACAACCAGGCCTTCCGAAGGTGAACAAATCTGGGATGGGACACATTTGAATGAAGAAATTTAAATGAATGATGCAAACATAAGCGTGTAAGTGAATGTACTAATATACTAATATTGTGCCAGTAGGGTAGGCTAGCTTAAGATAATTTTCAGCTACATTGCTTGTGAAAAACCTCTGCAAGGACAAACAAATTTGCAAAAGGATAGACTGCATTTGCACTTGAGCCTTATGATAAGGGCGAGCATTGTTTGTGCAACACCTCAGCAAAGATAAACAATGTTTTGCCACTTTAAGGGAATTTAAATGCTTGAAACACTGCACAATAGGAGATGGAGCCAATAGCAATAGCAGGAGCCTCGCAGTTGCAGTGAAGCATAACAAAGGGCTTCATGATTTGCATTACTTATGGCCCTTGTGAAAAGGGAGAGCATAGATGCACTTACCGTACATGCCCATACCAGAGATAGAGGTAAAACGACACGTGGATGTAATATCATAAAGTGGTGTCCCAAAAGAAGGGGGAACATTTTTCAGTAAATTTACTACGATGTAAAAGTAAACAATCAGGTCAAACCATAAAAATACCAATGTAATTCAAAGAATGAAAATGCATTCAAATGGTACCTACCATTTGAAATCTTCTTACTTTTTTTTAATTTTTGATGACTGAAAGGTCAAGTGACTGGCATATGTCATAAGATGCAATGGGACAAATATGTAAATGAGAATAATTATGTAATTTTTAATACAGAGGCTTAGTCAAAGAAGTAGAAGCCTGAGTCAAACCTACAACATATTGTGAAGCTTCAATCGACTGAATATTCTGTATTTGCTTCGAAAGAAGTGCTATCCAGCACAGATTTTAACTCAATAAAGTAATGAATATACTTACCTGCTACTAAATGTTTCTGCCCTGACCGTAAGCACATATACTGTATAGTGATAGAACAAAATTACCAAATTTCATTGGTAACTTAAAATATAATGTTGTTAAGCAAACATGACAGAGCATTAATTAGGAGCTGAGCATTAATGGGAATTTGTTTTGACCAGCAGATGCCGAAAATTTAACTGTATGCGGAAACTTGAGTAATAAAGCTTTGGAATTTCAAACATTTGTGATAAACCCATGTTAGGAAGCTTCAAGTCCTAAGGAAGCTTCAAGTTCATACAGCAACAGATAATACTTCCCCTTTAAGAAGAAAAGAGTAGACAATGTAGACAATGATGTCAAGAATACACTTTTGTGTTTTAATGTGTGATAGGAGCACCAACAGAACACAAGAAGCATCATCTTAATGGCCGAATTGTGACTGGATGAGATGCTTGATTGAATGAAAGTGTAAAAACCACCAGTTTTTCTGCTAGAACTACCGCTTTCACTTCCATAAATAGCCTTGCACTTTTTAACATCTAGAAATTATTTTAAATTAACAAATGCTTTATACAGGTTAACAGATCATCTTGGTTACTGATGTAGTGACAACAGAGGTTCGCACTTGAGATCACCTTTGCTTTATTCAGAAAAGTAGTCAGTGCTGGAGCGGTCACATATGCATCAACCCGAGGGGGAGTACCACCGCCGAGGATGCCATATATCCCAGGGGCCTCTGAAATTGTTTCAGTGGCACTGCTACCTTCTGCCTGCGCATGCTCGTTCGTAGGGCGTGCCATCATGGTGACCGAGTCCAACTCCATACCGAGAAAAGAGATGCTCTGCACAGGGGAGAGCTTGCTCTTTTCTCAGTTGACCTGAAGCCCCAGTCATTCGAGGACCCCCCCCCCCCCCCCTTGGGCACGATAAAATAGGGGCTGTAAAAGCGTGACTCTGCTAAGGGGACAGGCTCTATCGCTCCCTTCACCAAAAGGGTGGCGACCTCCTCCCGAAGGACTGAGGCATCCTTGCACTGCGGTGGAGAGGATGCCACTGAACCTGCGCAGCCATCTGGTGAAATGGATCACGTAGCCGAGACGGATCATCATGATGAGCCATCACGATGGGCTGGAAAGTGCTAACTAGGCTTCCAGCCTTTGCGCTAACGGCACCAGTGGGACGATTGAGGCGCCGTGTGCAATGAGCCCGCAGCAGCTGGTCCCTGGACAGGGCCGCAGCTACGTTGGCAAATCAACTGCCTAGAGTTGTTGGCTGTACTTCTTGCCCTGCGGAGGTTTCTCCTGCTGATTCGAGGCAAGCACATCTTGATCTGTTCAGACAGTACCGCAACAGTAGCATACATAAATCGCCAAGGAGGCGTGCGCTCTCGTCATTTGTCACAACTCACCCGACTCCTCTGGAGTCAGCAGCGACTGAGGTTGTTGCACGCCACTCACATCCCAGGCAGCCTCAATACGGTAGTGGACACGCTATCGTGACAGGCCATGCATCCTGCTGGATTTTTTCATCATTACAGCAGAAACAACTTAAAATACTCCGTCATTTTTGGGTATACAGATAAGTGTAAGATATCATTAGAGACTATAAAGGGTCTACTTTTATTTGTGTACAATCATAATAACAATGAAACATTGTGCTTTTGTAAAATAAAGAAAATAAAAAGGGTGAGCTTTCAGCAGTCTCTGGGTTTGAGAGCATTTATCTGAAACACGTCAAAAAAAATCTCCTGCAATGCAATCTGTTTGAAACAAAGTGATGTTCCGTATTTACCGGTCCATTTAATTATCTGTAATGTGATCCCACCCACCAGCAGAGTGCGCCATTCATACGCTAATGTGCTGAGATGATCTGTGCAAATGTACACGCCCCCCATGTTCTGTAAACAAATGTCGTTCATTTTTCTGCGTGTTTGTAATGATACACAGGCAAGAAAGCTCCAGGATTGTAAGAAAGATTTAACATTTTCCTCAGAAGAAGAGCGGGACTCCGATGAACATTTGTATTTTGAAGAGAGACTTGATCCAGCCGAGGATACAATTTCAGACGAGTAAGTTTAGTTTTAATTAGTTGACATGCTTTTTTATATAAATGTGAAATAATTAAGGCTTCTCAACAACTTCTCTGGGTGATGTAGCTTGCTGTGTCATCACAAAGCAAAGCTGCAACTGTTCCCTGTTTGAAGGATGTTCTGTAGGAATGTGTTTCTTGTCTCTACTCTCACGTTTCACACGTAGCTCAAACATGTATGTCACCCCCATATAAGGTAATGAACTATTTCATTGGTGGGAGTCCAGTGGAATGTGGTTTTTCTGGACCATATAACAAAGTGCTGAACAATAAACGTTGAAGAAGGATTTGATAGCATTGGGTGTCTGTGTCATTTCTTTCTTCCCTCAGCTGAGCCGTATCGAGACGGGGATTGCAGATCAAGAAAATAAATTAAATACATTGGATGACAAAATTATCTAACAATTTGGGGGCTCGTCGGGATCTCTCCAGACAGGTAAGACTGATTTAAGTATCAAGTATTCCTGTCTGATGAGAGATTGAATAAAATGTAGTTTAATTTGGCTCAATATTAACTCCGTTAATAACTCAACTCGGGGGCCCCTTCAGAGGGAGGATTTTGCCCTATTATAAATAGGAAGGAAGGTTTTGCTCTATTATAAATAGGGAAAACCCCAATACCGCAGCAGTAGTTTAAAGGATATCCTTATTCTGGTATGAATAAGAAGAAGACGGAAATTGTCCTAAGGAAAAGACAGAGAGAATTTGATCTGGATTATTGTTCTGCATGAACCGCGTCGATCGGGAAATTGTTTGTATTATTATTATTAAAAGGGTGACATTATGGGACAGGTAAAAAGCCGTCCTCTATCGAATGAAACTCCAAAACAATGGATGTTTTGCAATAAACAAGATTATAATACTGAGCCATATATCAGCAATTTGGCTGGGTGGTCAGAGAAAGGAGAAAGAAAGAAGAAGAAAAAAAAAACTTAATTTGATCAATTCATGAGTAAATCAAATCTATAGTTAAAAAGGGTAAAAGGACCCTCAGTGGGATTATAAATACATAAGAGAGTCATACGAGGTGTGGAAGAAAATAAAACCATTCTGGGACAAAGGTCCTGAACGAAAAAAGACTAATCAAATGCACGCAGCGGTCTCTGTTTCAAAACAAGCCGCCTAAATATGATATTGTCGTGAACAAAGCTTTAACCCCTAACCTCTCAAAGACACCATGCGCACTGTTGTATCCTGACTTAACACAATTTAAAGGCAACTCATCCGCTGCAGCCGCGGACGGATCAGATTCAGATTCAAAGAAAGATACAAGCAAAGATACAACAGCTGCATCTCCTTTTATCTACTGCCCAAACAGAAATAAAATCGCTTCACTAACATTGTCAGAGACGCTGACTATATGCAAAGAATTACCATATATAAACCGCATACCTTTATCATCGATACGGGCACATCTGAAAGTTCATTAACAGCGCATTGCAATGAGGGCTCTATTACGAGACGCACTCTAAACTCTGTGGAAATTAATGGCATTCCTGTGAAGTGTCATATGACACCAAAATTACCCGTAACATCTCTAGCTAACACAAACTTGTTTAAAATACACGATTTCGTGATTTTGCCTGACTCTCCGTTCTGCCCACTGGTCTGTGATCTGATGCATAAAATTGAGGCAAAAATAACTTTTGATTCTAACTCATTACAATTGCTGTTTCCCTCAGTATATTGTCAGTCTGTGTATACAGGATATTGCGGAGAAGTTTGCAGCTCAACGTCTGTCAACACTTCTGCTGCGAAACAGGAAATGCTCAAAATTGACCCAGCGCTATGGGCCGCCCACAAAGATGAGGCAGCCTTATTGATGTAAGACCATATGTTGCCAAACTCCGCTCTAAACAGTGTCTTCTGTCAAAACAACAAAGGTATTAAAAGTGTGCCAGTTGCAACAGTTACGCAGCCGCTGTTCGCATTCACATATGGAGGCGACAGTAACAGAATGCTCCAGGAATTTAGAGACTCGCCTGCTGTGTTCTCTGGTGTAATGCATGCTACTTTGAAGGAAACCAAGCTGCCACCTGTCTATTGCAATATGCTGATGACATCCTGCTTTCCGGTCTGAACATCAAGTCATGCACAGCCGCTTCAACTATTGTGTGCAATGTATTAGCAAAGGCTGGCTTCAAGACATCAAAACAAAAGATGCAATGGGTGAAACTGAACTATCAATCTGGGTCATGAACTACAGAATGGAACAGTACGTCTCTCCACAGTCAGAGTGAAGACGATTACTACATTCCAACACCCTAAAACAAAGGCTCAAATGCAAAGCTTCTTGGGTTTAGTTAAATTTTGTAGAGCATGGGTTCCAAACTGCTCGTTATATGACAAAATCCTGAGAGAAGCAACACTCTCAAGGGCTGAGGAACCTATCAAGAGGACTGCTGAAATGGACATTGCTACCAAATCATGATGAACCCTTTCATTTGTATGTGCATGAGGCAGCAGGCACAGCAGCAGCGATCCTTGCTCAGTCCCATTGCGGAACATATAGACCAGTGGCGTACTTGTCTAATATTTTAGAGGCAGTCGCCAAAGGCCTCCCTGCATGTTTACGAGCAGTGACTGCTGCGGCGTTGATGGAACAACATGAAGAACGTATTGTTCTCTCACATCCATTAGTTGTAAACACCTCTCACCAGGTAGGAACAATCATGCACAACATTACCACATAACAGCACAACGTTGATCAGGGTAAGAAGTTATTTTATTGGCTACTGCTAATCGGACAAATAAACCAACTTCCGTTGTACGCGTCCCAACATTATCATTACACAAATTGCTGACTCGAGATGAATTTTACAATGATTCACATGATTGCATCAATTGCCTAAAAACATGTACTTTATGCAGGCCGGATGTTTCATCATCTGCCCTGGAGGGGGACCATTGGTACATTGAACATTGAACATTGACTTGATGGGTCCTGTTCCAAGCCAATTGCGTATACTAGTTTGGTTATGCTGTAACAGAACTTCCGAATCGAATTATTGAAGCTTATTCGCACCCATATAAATCTGCATAAGCTGCTGAGTTGTTTGCGTTGATCAGAGCATGCCATTTGGCTAAAGTTACATCGATCGATATATACACAGACTCGAAGTATGCTGATGAAGTAGCTAAGTGGGCTGCAAGGGAAGTTATGGTAAGTCCAGACCTAAATCAAGCTGAAGAGACTTTTTCCATGATACAATCAACACTGGTAAAAGACAATGACATTAAATTGTTACAGGCAAATCCATCTGAATCTGACAACATTGGGCCTCAAATTAAGTGAAATCAAACTTATTGCATAAATGGGGTACAAAATTCAGTAAAATTAATCCTGGACTCATGTCTAACGTGCGCACAGAACAACAGACACAAGCCTACGAAGCACGACTCATTACCACACTCGAAACTTCTGTTCTAAACAGACAGAAGCTTTCCCGTGTGTGAGGTAAAATGATAAAATGGTGAAAATTTGGCAAAATGAATAATACAGAGATTCGGCTGATTGAGCTCAGAATGTCACCATCCTCTGTTGTTAATCTCTCCATTTGAAATACTAATGGGTAGGTCTTTCCCGACCTCTTGGGTCAGAGGCTATGCTGGCTTTCTCTCCACAGGTGACAAGGAGGTGGTGATTGCAGAATATGTGGATTCCCTCATTAAAATATTAAATGACATAAATGGTGATATCGCTCTCTCTCCCTCTGCCTGCAGAAAACCCTACTCATCCATTTGTTCCAAATCAGCAGGTTCTGGTAAAGTGTCTGAAACCAACGAAGTTAGGTGAACCAAAGTGGGCCCAACTACTGTACTGCCAGTGACCTGAACGGGGGTGCTAACTGAACTTCAACCACAGTGGATCCACGCAAGCCGCGTGAAGCTTGCTCCAGAGGAGGGCCTTACTGATTCAAGGTGAACGGTGAAAGCACTGGAGGAGCTGAACACGCAGCGCCAGTGCCCAACCGGGAATCTGTGAATTAGGAAGACCTGAGGAGGGACCCGGAACAGTCAACATGAAGACATTCCTACTAACACTCTGCATATGGCAGGTGGTCGTGCTTGCCTATGCCCGTTCAGTAACACAACAGCAAGGAGTCACAAGTGTAATTCCAATTCCTAGAAATAATGTATGATGGTTTATGTTTTATAGTAATATTACAGGAAGATGTTTCTGTTATGAAGGTACGGGTAAACACCCGGAAATGAAGGTACCTAGAAGATGATGCCTCAAGTGACCCTGAAGTATATCTAGATAGTTTTGGAGAGCCAAGAGGTATTAAAGGTTTGGATTACCTTTTGGCTAAAGATGGAGGAGGAGTATGTAAAATGTTTGGAGACAAATGCTGTACATACATCCCGGGTCACACTGATGATGATGGTGAATTCATGAAGGTATGAAAGGAAATGGATAAGTTGAATAAAGAATTAGCTGATAACATCGGGGAAAATGGGGACAATTTTTCAATATGTTTGGGTGGTTCGCACCTTGGATGTCTTCCATTATATCGATTGCTGTATGCATTCTACTTATGTTATTATTTGGCCCAATTTGCTACAATTACTAATGCAAAAGTTGAATGTGATGATAAACAGGCATAATATCACCATGTTCCATTATGTACGTATACTTGATACTGAAGTTGGTTGAGAAGGCTTTGTGATTCTTTCAGGATCAAAGTGGTCAATGTGAAATAATTAAGGCTTCTCAACAACTTCTCTGGGTGATGTAGCTTGCTGTGTCATCACAAAACAAAGCTGCAACTGTTCCCTGTTTGAAGGATGTTCTGTAGGAATGTGTTTCTTGTCTCTACTCTCAGGTTTCACACGTAGCTCAAACATGTATGTCACCCCCATATAAGGTAATGAACTATTTCATTGGTGGGGGTCCAGTGGAATGTGGTTTTTCTGGACCATATAACAAAGTGCTGAACAATAAACGTTGAAGAAGGATTTGATAGCATTGGGTGTCTGTGTCATTTCTTTCTTCCCTCAGCTGAGCCGTATCGAGATGGGGATTGCAGATCAAGAAAATAAATTAAATACACTGGATGACAAAATGATCTAACAATAAACTTTTTAACTTTTATTTTAGTAGTGGGACTGTTTCTAGACTTGCCAGCCAGGATTCAGAGTATTGACATTTGAAATATGTCATAATAAGCAAGTTTTAGTTACATTTAAATTATGTTTCTGCTAAAGCAGGTATTTAAATTGTATGCTGTATAATATAAATATGATATGTAATATGATATAAAAATAATATGAATGTTTAGATTATATTTTATCTAGTGTTTATAATGCCTCATTATCATCAACAAAGCTTGTGCTTGCAAATATGTGTTCAGGTTAAATGAGTAAAATGCACTTTAAACATGCCCGTATTAGAAAATCAAAATATTATGATTTCTGAAGTATCATGTGACACTGAAGACTGCAGTAATGATGCTGAAATTGCATTGAATTGTGATCACAAATTGCATTTTACAATATATTCAAATAGAAAACTGTTCTTTTAAATTGTAAAAAGAGTTCAGAATATCAATATTTTTTCTGTATTTTGGATCAAATAAATCCAGTCTTGGTGAGCAGAAGAGACTTCTTTTAATGGTAGTGTAGGTCTAAAATTAAGTAAAGTCTTTATGTAAAGAAAATATATAGTCAGATTACTTCTTTTAACTTAAAACTTGATTTTGATCATTAAGTCTCCTCACATTCATTCTCTCTCTGTCACATTCCTCATTGATGGGCCCAGGGGTGGGGGTCATTGTCTCTCAGGTGTGAATCACCTTAATATTCATGATCATTCACGCCTCCTCGCATATTACCTTTCAACACTAAAATTGTCTTACAAAAGTTAAATTACTATATTGTTTTGCATGAATGAGTGATCAGGATGGTTTTCACATAATTTTGTAGCAAAAGCTCTAGGCTACAAGATCCATTTCTCAAAAATCTTGTGGACAAATGTTTAGTATGTGATTTATGGCCTTATTTCAGTGTCTTAAAATTTTATTTTTTTCAAAAACCACACATAAACTTTATTTTCTCAAAAATACAAACATGTACACACATGTTGCTCACATATTATTGTAGCCCAGTTTGTGCTGAATACAGTGTTATCAGACTTTAGCCATTAATATGTTTTTAAGCAACTAAAAAAAGCACAAATGTCAAGGCATGTCTAAACTTCTCCAGGGCCCAAAATACCCTCAGACCCCAGAGGGTTAACTAATGATTTGTTAAGTATTATTTAATGTTTGTTTATAATTTAATAATGAATGTTATTATTAGGGCTGGGCATACCGTAGATACAGATTTGCAGATTAGATTAAACTCTAGTCTTGTTTCAATTCAATATCAATTCAATATGGGTACATTTCTGTTACAGTGTCCATTTGGATTACATATAAAATAAATTCTCGCTCACATAATGTTCTTAATTATAAAGGAACCTTCTAGGCAACCTGTCACGAACGCCGGTGAAGATTCCTCAATCAGCCACCGGAGGTCTCTCTCAGCTGAGTATTAATGGACTACAATTCCCAGTGCCCACATACCTGAGCTGATTATCACCCACCTGTCTCACATTAACCAGATTATTTAAACCCTACATGTTTGTTCACTCCTTGCGAAGTCTTGTTTGCCCTGGCTATATTTCTGAGCGTTTACCATTGATTACCTGTGTATTGACTCTGCTCTGGATTACCGTTTACGTCTGTTTGCTGCCTGCCCTGAACCTCTGACTGTCTAACTACGATTCTGCTCTTCCTCTGATATTACTGTTTGCCTGATTATCGACCTATGCCTGTATGTAATTGAATATTATGTCATTTAATAAACCGCACATGGATCCCACTCAACTTGAGTCTGTGTTACAGAGGACTTTGCCACTTACCGATCCAGCGGTCCACATGCAAATGTCCAATGAATTCTCTGCTCAAGCAAACCTACTGGCATCTCACCAACAACAACTAGGTTGACTCACTTTGCTAACAGAGGAATTGGTGAGATCTGTTCAAAGTCTCCATCAGCCCGCACCTTTATCCATTCCCTCAGCACCACAAGCGTGTCAGGTATCCATTTCAATGCCTCACAGTACTGTTCCTGTCAATCCTCATCTAGCCTTCCCAGAAATGTTCCTGAGTCAACAACCCTCGTTTTACCCCTCAGATGAATGTAAAACCACATTGGTGTGCTCCCTGCTCACAGGAAATGCGCTAGATTGGGCAACAGCTGTCTGGGCCAATCAGGGGTTAAGCAGAACCCCTTTCAGTGACTTTATTCAGCGACTCAAAGAGGTTTTTGAGCACTCCAAGGGAGGAAGAAGTGCTGGGGAACAGCTGCTTCTAATCCGTCATGGAAAAGATACCGCTGCTGTACTCTTGCGACAAACTGTCTGGGTTGAGGATACCTTGAATCTGTTGTTTCGCTGAGGATTGAACACAGACGTACAATTAGAGCTGGCTTGCCATGGTGAAGGCAGAACCCTGGCTCAATTCGTTAACCTCGCTATTCACATTGACAATCTAATTCGCTCCAGGAGACATCAACATATTCCCAATCCTTTCCATCAAACAAACCAATCCAGTGACGACATTGACACTATGTAGGTTGGTCGTCCTCATCTTTCCACAGAAGAATGGAAAAGTCGCATTAATAATCATCTCTGTTTATATTGTGGTCAAGCGGGTCATCTGAGAGCTAACTGTCCTACACGACCCTCTCAATCACACAGTCGCAGGGTGAGTTTGATGACTTCCTCTATCCATACTACTGCTTGTTTTGAGGTACCACGTTAACATCCCAGATAGATACCATCAACACCAAAGCCTTGGTAGATTCGGGGGCAGCGGGCAACTTTATGGATGAAATCTTAGCCCGACAACACAAAATTCCACTAATCCCTTCCACATCTCCTTTGGCAGTGGCAGCGCTAGATGGACGCCCCCTGGGAACCGGCCAGGTACTTTACACCACAACGGACATTATTCTGCAAACTGGGGCTTTACACACTGAAATTACTCGTCTGTTCGTCATCCACTCTCCTCACAACCCCGTCATCCTCAGGTTACCCTGGCTGCAAGACCATAATCCTCAAATTTCCTGCCGCAATAGGCAGATTGTATGATGGGACTCCAGCTGCTCATCCAAGTGTTAAAAATTATACCATTGAGAACCACCAAGGTGTCTAATGAAACCAAGCCAATACCACATGTACCTTCAGAATATGCAGACAGAGTAGAGGTCCTGGATCAAAGCAGACGATATCCTTGATCCCAATCTAATTGCAGAATTTCATAGGACTAAACCGGAGAAGTCAGCCCCTCGACCAGGAGGAAGACCACTATGTTGGATGTGCTCTCGCATCAGGAAACGCTCACGCCAGTGAAGATTCCTCAGTCGGCCGTCAGAGGTCTCTCTCACCTGTGTATTAATGGACTACAAATTCCCAGTGCCCACATACCTGGGCTGATTATCACCCACCTGTCTTACATTAATCAGACTATTTAAACCCTACATGTTTGTTCAAACCTTGCAAAGTCTTGTTCGCCCTGGCTATATTTCTGAGCGATTACCATTTCCCTGTCTTAATTACCTGTGTATTGACTCTGCACTGGATTACCGTTTATGTCTGTTTGCTGCCTGCCCATTGTTGTGTTTTTCCTGGATAACTAACCTTGTTGTTTGCTGCCTGACCTGAACCTCTGCCTGTCTATCTACGATTATGCTCTGCCTCTGATATTACTGTTTGACTGATTATCGTCTGTACTTAAGTTTGTCATTTAATAAACCGCACATGGATCCCACTCAACCTGAGTCTGTGTTACACAACCCTTCTAAGTGCAATTTTAAAATATAATTTTTGCAAACAATGTTTTATAATTAGTTTTTCATCAAATTGGTCACATTTTAGCTTTTAAAACATTTTCAGTTTCAGTTCCATAAATAAATTCCAAAAAAAATTGCATATATTGTTGCATATATATTTTTGACAAATTTGTGTCATTTACTTGCTTTAATTTGTACTGTGTACATGTATTGATATTGATATGTACAGTAGAACATGTGCTTCTACATTTCAAAAAGGAGTGGGAGCTCCGCCAGCAAAGATATAGGGAGCACCTAATCTAACCCTTTCCCTAACCCTAACCATGAGTGGAAGTGACACACGCTTCTGGTATTTGCGCAACCCCCGTTTGGAGTAACTCCGCACAATTCTGGAGTAACCCTGCCCTTTTTTTTAAGATTCTGCCCCCCCTTGGAGATCTCCGACTCTCTCTCTCTCTCTCTCTCTCTCTCTAGATTTGGGGCATTCGACCTCAGACTCGCATCCATGTCACGAGTCTAATTTTAATGGACTTGGACTTGTCACGGACTCAGATGCATTTTTCTCTGACTTGATTCAGACTCAAGCATTGCATTTGTGATGCAATGAAAAACAAACAAACAAAAAAGTTAATTTAGTTACATACGGTGACCATAGGTCCTCTTTTCCTCAGACATGTCCTCTTTTTCAGACCGTAAAAAATCATCCTGCTGGGATTTCAAAATTGCCTCTAAATGTCTGGGATTTGGCTTTGTCTTCATATTGATGTGCTCTCTACAGTTAGTAATGTCATACTGTAAAGAGTGACAGAGACGTGGGTTCAGATAACTCTTTCCTTTCTTTAATGGCCACAGTCTCATACAGCACTTCTCCAAAATAATCACCTGTTTAACACACACAATTCCTAACTAAACATAAACAACAACGCTGGGCTGCCGTGTACATGTAGATCTCTCTCTCTCTCTGTTGGTTCTGTGGCCGCTCTTATGCCGCTCTCCCCATGCTTACTGGAATTAGAGACAGGTGTTAGACATAATTTGGCTCAGGTGCAAGCGCCCTTACCGCTTTCTCTCCCCGGACGGACGCTTGACCACACCCCCGCTGCCACATACCCCCACCGCCCAACTCAGGCCGGGGCGCCATCCGGCCTGCCTACCACTCCCCCCCCATTTCTGGAAAGGAAGTCCGCGACAGCCATCTGCACCCCCGGTCTGTGGACCACCTTGAATTTAAAGGGCTGTAGAGCCAGATACCAACGGGTGATCCGGGCGTTAGTATCCTTCATGCGGTGGAGCCACTGCAGTGGGGCATGATCCGAGCAGAGAGTGAAGGCCCGCCCCAGCAGGTAATATCGGAGGGTGAGGACCGCCCACTTGATGGCCAGACACTCCTTCTCTACGGTGCTGTACTTCGTTTCCCTTAAGGAGAGCTTCCTACTGATGTACAGCACCGGGCGCTCCTCCCCCTCCACCACCTGTGAGAGTACGGCCCCCAGTCCTCTGTCTGAAGCGTCCGTCTGCAATAGAAAGGGAAGAGAGAAGTTAGGTGCATGTAAAAGCGGCCCCCCACAAAGTGCAGCCTTAACCTGCATGAACGCCTGTTGGCACTGCTCCGACCACTGGACCGGATCTGGAGCCCCCTTTTTAGTGAGGTCAGTCAGCGGGCTGGTGATGTCCGAATAATTAGGCACGAACCTCCTATAATAGCCAGCCAGCCCCAGGAACTGCCTCACCCCCTTTTTGGTCTTGGGTCTCGGGCATGTCGCAATTGCTGCGGTTTTGTCAATTTGGGGACGCACCTGGCCATGACCCAAGTGGAACCCCAGATACCGTACCTCCACACGCCCAATCGCGCACTTCTTAGGGTTTGCCGTGAGCCCGGCCCGGCGCAGCGACCTCAGGACCGCCCTCAGATGTTGTTTGTGCCGCTGCCAATCGTTACTGTAGATGATAATGTCATCCAAATAGGCAGCGGCATAAGCCGAATGCGGCCGGAGGATACGATCCATAAGTCGCTGAAATGTAGCCGGGGCTCCAAACAAACCGAACGGAAGTGTCACAAATTGGTGCAATCCGAACGGCGTGGTGAAGGCTGTTTTTTCATGGGAAATTGGTGTCAAGGGGATCTGCCAATAACCCTTTGTTAAATCCAGTGTCGAATAAAAGCGAGCTGTACCTAACCGATCGAGCAACTCATCAACACGGGGCATCGGGTACGCGTCGAATTTAGACATCGCATTGACTTTTCTATAATCCACACAGAACCGTACCGACCCGTCGCTCTTGGGAACAAGCACGACCGGGCTGGACCAATCGCTGTGGGACTCTTCTATTACGCCCATCTCGAGCATTGCATCCAATTCCTCTCGAATTATTTTCTTTTTGTGTTCGGGTAAGCGATATGGCCGGCTACGCACTACCAGTCCCGGCTCGGTCTCGATATGGTGTTGGATGAGATTCGTACGTCCCGGTAGAGGGGAAAACACGTCTGCAAATTCTTTTTGCAACTCAGCAACCTCTGCAAGTTGGTACGGTGAGAGGTGATCTCCGCAAATGACCGGGGTGTTATGATCACAGCTTTTGTTTACCTCCGGTCCGAGCTCCGCCCTCTCCGGAACTACCGTGGCCAACGTCACAGGGACTGCCTCCCTCCACAATCTCAGAAGGTTGACGTGATATATTTGACACGCGCCCCCTCTATTGGTTCGTTTCACCTCATAATCGAGATCCCCCACTCGTCGTGTGACCTTAAAGGGCCCTTGCCACTTTGCGAGTAATTTGGAGCTCGATGTTGGGAGTAATACAAGCACTTTATCTCCCGGTGCGAACTCCCTGAGTCGAGTGCCCCTGTCATACAGCCGGCATTGTCGTTCTTGAGCTCGGAGCAAATTCTCCTGTGTTAGTTTCCCCAGAGTGTGGAGTTTTGCTCTGAGATCAAGGACGTATTGAATTTCGTTCTTACTGTTTGAAGGCCCCTCCTCCCAGGCTTCGCGTATCACATCTAGTACACTGCGCGGGCGCCGCCCATATAGTAACTCAAAAGGAGAGAAGCCAGTGGAGGCTTGCGGGACCTCTCGAACTGCAAATAACAGGGGGTCGAGCCACTTATCCCAGTTTCTAGCATCCTCGTGCACGAATTTACGAATCATATTCTTCAGGGTTTTATTAAAACGCTCCACCAGCCCATCTGTCTGCGGATGGTACACGCTAGTGCGAATCGACTTAATACCCAGCAATTCGTAAAGCTTGTGAAGTGTTCGTGACATAAATGTTGTGCCCTGATCGGTGAGGATTTCTTTCGGAATCCCCACCCGGGAGATTACCTTGAAGAGTGCCCCCGCAACACTACGTGCTGAGATGTTGCTCAGAGGCACTGCTTCCGGATATCGCGTTGCATAATCCACCAGGACTAATACAAAGCGATGTCCGCATGCTGTCCGCTCTAATGGCCCGACGAGGTCCATTCCAATCCTCTCAAATGGGACCTCGATTAGTGGAAGGGGGCGCAATGGCGCTTTTGGGGTGGCCGGTGGGTTTACCAGCTGACATTCCCGGCACGCCGCACACCATCTGCGTACGTCGCCGCCAATGCCCGGCCAATAAAAACGGGCTATTAGACGGAGTCGTGTCTTTCCTTCCCCTAGGTGACCTGCCATGGGATTATAGTGAGCCGCCTGGAAAAGCATTTCCCGGCGGCTCCGTAGAATCAAGAGCTGGGCTGCTTCCTCTTTTGTGTGAGCGTCCTGCGTCACTCTATACAACCGCTCATTTATAATCGCAAAGTAGGGATATGAGAGTGTGACACCCGGGCGGAGTTGTTGACCATCAATTACTCTCACTTGGTCGAAGGCGTGCTTGAGGGTATCATCTCGTGACTGCTCCAGAGGGAAAACCCCTTCGGGAAATTCTCTGAGGAGGGGAGGGGCTGTCACCTCCCCCTCACTCGTATCATCCCGAGATGGAGCAGACGAAGACGGCCCCGGCTCCGCCTCCCCCGCGAGAGAATCGCACATAACACATCCCTTTGCCTTCATGCAGGACCCATCCGCACATATCCCCCTTAATATTTTATTGAATCCGGGCCAATTAGTTCCCAAAATCAGCGGATGGGTGAGGCGGGAGCTAACCGCGGCCTCCACTCTATGTTTTGCACCGCGAAAATGAATTGTCAGAGTCACCACAGGGTATTTGTGAATATCGCCATGCACACATTTCACCCCCACCCTTTTGTGCGTATCCCATGCCCCGTGCCGAACCAAGCGTTGGTGGATGGTGGTTTGATTACAACCGGTGTCCACCAATGCTTGGTAAGTACCCCCCTTGATTCTTACCGGAATCCGGTACGCTCCGGCTCGATCGGGGGCAGCCCGTGGAGCCTCGGGGATCCGGACCACTGTCGCCATCTCCATCACCGGGCACTGATCCTGAAAGTGCCCCGGATCCCCGCAGCGCCAGCAGGCCGGCCCAGACGTCCCGCCCGCACCTGTGTCGGCAGGTGCCTCCACCTGAGGGGGAGAACGGCGATACGCTAGAGGGGTGGGGGTCGTCCACTGCCTGGCGCGGGGAACTGGTCGCGTTGGCGGGATTCCTCGCCTCCGTGGGGCAGGAACGGGCCCTGGGGAGAGAGCAGAGTGAGGGGAAGAGGGGGAACACACAAGGGGAGGGGAGAGAGAGAGAGAGGGAGAACAGGGCTCTTCCGCCCTCGGGTACGCCGCCAAGTGGTCCTCCGCAAGCTGGACGGCCTCCTCCAGCGACGACGGGCGGTGGCACTGGACCCATTCCGCAGTCCCCTTCGGCAGTGCATGGACCAACTGCTCCAGTACCACCTGATCGATCATACCCTCGACGTCCGGGCTCCCCGCCAGCAGCCATTTCCGACACGCGTCCCGGAGCCGCTGCGCGAAAGAAAAGGGGCGATCATCTTTCCCCAGCTTCAACGACCGGAACAGCTGGCGATATTGTTCGGGGCTGCGCCCCACCCGCTGCAGGACAGCTTTCCTCAGGTCCGTGTAGCTTAACACATTCGCCGCCGGCAATTGTTGGGCCGCGAGCTGCGCTTCGCCCGACAGCAGTGGTAGGAGTCTCGCCGCCCACTGGTCACGCGGCCAGCCCCAGATCTCCGCCGTCCTCTCGAAGAGATCAATAAAGGCTTCTGCGTCATCCTCCGCCCCCATCTTCAGAAGCGTTGGGGGGGGCAGCTGGGAGCGGATGTCGGAGGACGCGGTTGGGGCACTCTGCTGGGCAAGGAGGCTCCGGATCGCGTGTCGGTCCTCTGATTGCGCCCGCAGGATTTCAAAAAACCGCCGGTCCTGGTCTTGGCGCAGCTCCATCAGGGACTGTTGGTGCGTCTGATGCATGCTGGCGAGGGACTGGAGGATCTCGGACAGCTGGGAGGGCTCCATGGGGCGTACTGTAGCTGGTTCAACTGGGTTTTTCGGCACCAGTGTAAAGAGTGACAGAGACGTGGGTTCAGATAACTCTTTCCTTTCTTTAATGGCCACAGTCTCATACAGCACTTCTCCAAAATAATCACCTGTTTAACACACACAATTCCTAACTAAACATAAACAACAACGCTGGGCTGCCGTGTACATGTAGATCTCTCTCTCTCTCTCTCTGTTGGTTCTGTGGCCGCTCTTATGCCGCTCTCCCCATGCTTACTGGAATTAGAGACAGGTGTTAGACATAATTTGGCTCAGGTGCAAGCGCCCTTACCGCTTTCTCTCCCCGGACGGACGCTTGACCACACCCCCGCTGCCACACATACATTATGTGTATCTGATACTGCATGTCAGTTTTCATGTGTATATGTCTTTATGTGTGATTATTCTGGCTGAGAGCAGCAGCGCACACTTTCAAAGTACTTTTTATCTCTCTCGCCCATCTCCAGACATGCTCTGCCGCTCTCATCCAGAAATATCAATAATGTAAGTACACTTTTAATAGTACGTTCCCCAACTCTGCAAATTATTAAATAGAATACGTTTTATCAGACTCACTGAAAATGTTGACTATATCGAGACAAAATCAAATTAACTATGAATCAAGGAATTTGAAACGAATATAATGGATGAAATAGACCATGATGGAAAATGTACAACTCAGTCCATCACATATTTGTTGAGCAACCTCTGTGTGTTACCTGTAATGCTGGCACTTGTTTCAATGGCAAAAAAACAGGGAATACAGAATCAGAAAATACAATGAAGAACACGAGTGAGGGGAGATGTCTCTATTCACTTATTGTCCATACTAAATACATTGTGAAAATAAAAGAAGGAGAGTTTGCCATAAAACATTTATCTTGACTTTAGGGAAGTAGGCTACACCTGGACACAGCAGGGTGATTGAAAAGTGAGTAGTATAAAAATACATTTTTAATGGTATCTGATCCTTGCTGTTTTTATTTTATGTTGTTGTATTTAATTTTATGGGCATTATTAAATGTGTTCACAATACCATTTATGAAATGTATTAAAGACTTTCAATTATTTAATTAATTACATTAAATGTTTTTCACCCATAATTTTAGGTAAAAATAAACTAAATTGAATGGACAAATTAGTCAAAGTAGAAATAAAAATAAAAACTCAATTAAAATCTGAAATACTAATAACGCTGGTTGCAATGACTAACGAGGCTTTCACTCTCTTTAGTCTACGTTTTAAGGGGAAAAGCAACAAATAATTGAAATGTCAACAGAACACAATAAGAAGTGTGTTGAAGGACAGTTTTGTCTTCTTACACATAAAACATATGCTTTCATTTTGAAACCACTTTTAAGTTGTACAGCAGTATAATAATCATAAAATTTATATATGAAATGCAACATGTGGTGTTTTTGTTAAATTTTATTTTGAATTTTTTTTTTCTTAGATGTGAAGGTTAAAATAAACTTCAAATATTGATGTTGAGTTTACAGTTACAATTTTAATTCAGATTCATGAACAGATTAATTTGAATTCTGACTCTGTTCGGACTTGGCCTGTAATGGACTTGGTCTCGAGTGTTCTCTGACCCTTCTGGACTCGACCTGGAATAGAGTGTTTAAAGACTCGGACTTGACTTAAACTCAATTAAGGTGGACTCGAACCAAACACTGCTCTCCTTTCTCTCCTTCCTATTCCCCGGAAACAGGTAATTCCTACCCCGAAACCGGTTCCCCGGTCCCGTGGGCCGCTGATTTCAGGCTAGTAGATCCGCTGCCGTGGGTGAAGTCTGGGCTGATCTGTTGGATCTGCAGGGAACCTGGGCATTTCCAGGACCGATGCCCCATGATGGAGGTGGAGATATTTGTCCGGGTCCCCGATGCGCCACAGGCTGTCCCGATCGAGCAGAAGCATACGGGATACCTGTGAATATTAAGGGGGGTACATACCAAGCCTTGGTGTATTCAGGTTGTTATCAAACCTCCATACACCAAAGCTTCAGAGGATTTAGATACGAGCCAATGGGTGAAGGTAAGTTGTGTGCATGGGTATATTTAAAATTACCCTGTAGTGATTATTATTCAATGTCGGGGACAAAAGCATTGTATTGTGTGTTGAGGCTGCAGCTTGATCCCCACCTCTCCCATCCACTAATCTTGGCTGGCATTTACATCTTTATTGACAGGGATATGTTTGGATGGGTCCTGAAACAAAACATATCGGTGTGTGATTTGCTGGCTGGGGAGGCGGTGCCAGGGCCATCTACGTCAGCTCCATATCAGGTGGACATAAGGAAGGAGGAAGTCTTGGCTTCCCCATCCCTTCAAGGATTTTCTGCAGGGGATTTCCCTCTGGAGCAGACATGAGTCGAGACAATTCAGCATGCCTTAGATCAAGTGAAAATGATTGATAGTCATCGCTTCCAGCCAGACATTGCACTCGCATATCCGTATTTTTAAATTATGAAGGATCGGTTGTTTCGAGTGACGCAGGACACTCAGACAAAGGAGGATACAATCCAAATATTAATATCGCGGAGCCATCAGGAAATGTTATTCCAGATGGCTCATTATAATCCGATGGTGGGTCACTTAGGGCAGGAAAAGACACTGAACCGTCTAATGGCATGTTTCTATTTGCAGGGATGTTCGCAGGTTGTATGCCTCCAATGTCAGCTGGTGAATCTGCCAGCCACCCCAAGAGTGCCATTGTGCCCCCTTCCATTAATTGAGGCCCCCTTCGAAAGAATTGGTATGGACCTCATTGTGTCATTAGAGTTATGGTTCAGGTGGAATGTGTAATACTAATAATAATAAAAATTATAAATAAATATATATTTATATGTTTTCTAATTTCCTTAATTACCAAAAGTGTATAGGGTTGTTAGTGACCCAAGATATCTAAAAGTGTCAATATATATATATATATATATATATATATATATATATATATATATATAAAATTGTGCTTCCAAAAATCATATTTTATGACTATTTCATATCTATATAAGTTTACTATCACAAGATATCTACAATACAAATGAGTACTTTGTTAAATTACTACAATATCATGTTGATATTCTGCACATCTCTTGTAATACATCAAAATCAGATCAGAATTTAGAATGAGCTTTATTACCAAGTATGCTTACACACACAAGGAATTTGTCATGGTGACAGAAGCTTTCACTGCAGAGAATGCAACGTATGTACATACATGCGAACATATACATTAAAACATATATACATATTGTGATATAAAAAAATAATGACAAAAAATAAGATATAACTGATAAAAAAGAGAAATATACAATTGCGCAATAATGTTGTTTTATATTTTACATACAGATATACAGTTATGTGCAGGTGATGTAATGTATTGAAGAAGAGCATAAAAGAGTATGTTAAAGAATATAAATGAAATAAGGATATAAGTGGGAATGGATGGAATGAATATTGCACATGCTTGTACTGACCAAACGAAAGTAATTGGGGACAGTTTTAACTGTTCATGAGGTTGATGGCCTGAGGGAAAAAACTGTTCCTGTGCGTGGCTGTTCACCATCCGTGCTCTGTAGCGTCAGCCGGAGGGTAACAGTTTGAAAAGTGTGCTGCGTGAATGGTGTCAAAAGTGATTTTACCAGCACTTGTGGATGTGTATAGAAGTAGGGTGTGTAGTGGAGTGCCAATAATCCTCTCAATAGTCCGAACTATCCTTTTCAGTCTTCTGATGTCTGATCTATGTGCAGTGGACATACTCAATGACTGCTGAGTAGAACTGTATCAGTAGCGCCTGTGGCAGTTTGATCTTCCTCAACCGTACAACCTCTGCTGGGCCTTTTTCAAAATTGAGTCTATGTGGGTCTCCCACTTCAAGTCCTGTGAGACGGTAGTGCCCAGGAACTTGAATGACTCCACTGCTGCCACTGCTGTTCAGAATGAGTCAGTGTTGGGGTGTTCCTCCTAAAGTCCACAATCATCTCCACTGTTTTAAGTGTATTCAGCTCCAGATTGTTTTGAATGCACCAGACAGATGTACAACCTCCCTTCTGTATGCAGGCTCATCGCCATCTACTATTTTTTCCTCAAGGTGGCACTTTTTTTTCTTTCTTTTTTTAAGATATTAATTTGATTTACATTTGACCTTGATATTTGATGAAGAAGTGGTCTGCAACCTGACCCAGGCCCAACAGAACTGGAGAATCAGGTTTCAGCCCCGGTTTGTGTCAGTTAAGTGCTTGTAATAAAATAATAAACAGGCCTACCTAACTTGCTTCGCATATATGCTCTCACTCACAGACACACATGAACGGCAAGTTAGGGGCCATTCACATCGGATGAGTTTTTGCGTGAGTCTGATCAGTTTTCCATTGTTTCCTATGTAAACACACGCTGGACGGATGTCTTTGACTGCTGTTTGACAGGAAATGGAATACCATGGTAAAATTATTTTTTTTAATAGAGGAACACTGTGATTGTAAGGCACGCAGTAGGTTTGATTCAGCACTGTGCTGACTAACTTAGTCAGCATCAATAATTGTCAAATGTATTGAATAAGCCCCTTATCCAGACACACATTAATTGTTTTTTTTAACACACACAGTGAGAAAAATAACTAAGTTGGGCCTCGTTTGACTTCAGGAAACTCATTAAATCTATACTGCAATACCACACAAATGCTTAAATGCTTACAATACAATTTACAGTCACTATGAAAGGTCAATGAAACTCATTCCAGTTGGCCTACATAAATATAATCTGGGGCCTGATATATAAACAATGCATCGAAAAGTGCAGACTTTTGAATACACGGATCAACAATCACGAAAAGCATCTATCTGAAGCATGTGCACATTGACACATCCTTAAGCACTTATAATACATTTACCACAAACAGATTGACGAATTAAATTGCAAAATGAATTGCTGTGGACTGTAAGCTAATGATAGTCTTATGTTCAGTAATAATAAGAACACAATTATTGCTTTCTAAAGCCACTTTTTTGTATGCTCATTTCAATGCTTTACTCGTCTGACACAATAATGCTATGCATTTTAATTATCTAAAGTGTTATACAGTATCTATAATATACACTGATGAGCCAAAAAAAATATGACCACTCACAGGTGAAGCGGATAACATTGATCATCTCCTAACAAGGCCACATGTCAAGGGCTGGGTAAATTCGATGGTTATCAAACAATCAGTTCTCTTAGTCAACATGTTGAATGCAGGAGAAAAGGGCAGGAGTAAAGACCTAAATTACTATGACCAAGGGCCAAATTGTTATAGCCAGAAGACTAGACCAGAGCATCTCTGAAATGGCAAGGCTTGTGTGGTGCTCCCAGTCAGCAGTGGTAACTACCGACAGTGGTCCGAGGACCAAGGCTCATCGATGTGCGAGGGCAATGAAGGCTATCCTGTCTGGTTTGAACCGACAGAATGTCTACTGTGGCACAAGTCACAGAAAATGTTAATGATGATTACGGGAGGAATGTGTCACAACACACAGTGCATCACATACTGCTGCATATGGGGCTGCGTAGCCGGAAGAGTCTGAACTGGACCTTGGAGAAGTGGACTAAAGTCACCTGGTCTGATGAGTCCCGTTTTCTTTTACATCACGTGGACAGCCGTGTACGTGTTTACCTGGGGAAGTGATGGCACCAGGATGCACAGTGAGACGACGACAAGCGGAGGAAGTGTGTTGCTCTGGGCAATGTTTTGCTGGGAAACAATGGGTTTCGTCCATTCATGTGGATGTCTATTTGGCACGTGCCACAGCCTAAACATTGTTGCAGACCAGGTACACCCCTTCATGGCAATGGTATTCCCTGATGGCAGTGACCTCTTTCAGCAGGATAATTCGCCCTGCCACACTGCACACATTGTTCAGGAATGTTTGAGGAACATGATGAAGAGTTCAAGTTGTTGCTGTGGCATCCAAATTCCCCAGATCTCAATCCAATTGAGCATCTGTGGACAGTACTGGACAAGTCTGATCCATGGTGGCTTCACCTCGCAACTTACAGGACTTGAAGGATCTGCTGCTAATGTCTTGGTGACAGACACCACAGTGTTTTGGCGGCATGCAGAGGACCAACAGCATATGAGGCATGTTGTCATTGTTTTGGCAAATATGTAATGTAAAAAGTACAGTTTTAATCTATTTTTCAATGTAAAAATGCAATACATTTTCTAAGCATTCAGAATTAAAATTTGTACATGTCCAACAATAAAACGGGTGGAAAAATACTTGTATTGAAGAAAGGACTCGAGACACACAATTCCATTTGGTGATGCAAGTGATTCAAAAATTACATAATTCCTGTTTGATCTCCCGTAATTTCATCTTAAATTCTATTTTCTTACTAAGTAAACCATATCACCCCTACTGACAATGTTCTCCACCATTATTTTTTTTTAGTTCTACATCACACAAAAGAATTATGTCCAGGTGGTTTGTTTCTGGTCAAAGAAACCAGCATCCTAAATTGCATCACAGTTGTGCAGCGAGCACCTTTTGTGGGGGTCACATGTTCACTGAAGCTTGAAAAAGACACAGAGAGAATCGCCTGCAGCAAAGTTACTTAAACACACACGTATGCAAATGTGCTGTGCTCCGGCAGTCCTGTACAGATACACACACACACTCACAACACTCTTGTTCATTTCTTCTAGTTGAAGTTGATGGTTAAAATACACAGCCACAGGCAGTCAATACTGCACAAATGTTTGCTTTAAAGGTGTTGCTGGGCTTTAATGCTAAAGGAAAATACATCACTGCTTCGTACGTTCAAACACAGAGTCCTTGAGACGCTGACCATGGGTATGTCTTTAAATCAACAATGAGAAATACGGTTGAATGGGGCTGGGAGTAATTCTGAGAGGCTTTTGAGTTCCATGTCGTGGTTACAGCTCAGAGAATTCTCATGCATGAAATGTTTTGTAGTGTTTGTTTGGTTCGAAGGGCTTTTAAAAATGAATGTAAGCTCCATTTTAATGTGTTTTCTTTCACTTATCATCTAAACTTTAATAAAAATGAAAATCTGCTGGGCCATTTTTAAAAACAGAAAAACAAGCAAACAAATGAATACATTCATACATTTACGAGCATATCACAGTAATGCTGGCATGAAAGCACAAAATAAGAGCTGGTAATTTAGCTAACTTTAGCATTATCAAAGAGGCTTCATGTTGAATGATCACCTCTCAATAATGAGAAAACTATAAATATCTGCATACAGGATCCAAAATTATCTCAAAAAATGTATAGTGATAGGGAGGGACACTATACTGTAAAAGGGAACCATCTTTCAAATGAGATATTAAAATGAGATCCTGCCGCTCTGTGGTCATTAAAAAATTCCAGGGCATTTCTTGAATCAATAGCGGTGTAATCTGGGTGTCCTATCCATCATGGCTTCCTAACATACATGTATGTATGTATGTATGTATAAATTGGCTACATCACTATATCTTCTTTGCACCAATAGCTGATGTGTGGTGGGCATTCTAAAGCACATACCTGTTAATCAGAAAGTTGTCGGTTCGATCCCCATGACCACCACCATTGTGTCCTTGAGAAAGTCATTTAACTCCAGGTTGCTCCGGGGGGATTGTCCCTGTAATAAGTGCACTGTAAGTTGCTTTGGATAAAAGCGTCTGCCAAATGCTTAAATGTAAAATGTATATGTAAATTCATTGGTCTTCTATAAACAGAGTGGTGGTAACTAGGTACTGGGTTGGTAAGATGAGCATTTTTGAGAAAGAACAAATCAATAGTTTTTTCAGGTTAGTGGCATCAGTTCATTGAGCAACACATTGAGCACTGGGGCAACTTTTTGCCTGTTCCACTAAAATTGCCTTTAGTCCATATGGTGCCATATTCAACTCCATCATCATTATTTATTGCTTTATATGATTTAATTTGGATTGTGTTTGCTGTGGGACTATGGGACCCATTTTAAGAGAGCAAGTTTTTGTTATTTTTGGGGGATTTTTTCCCCTTTTTCACCCAATTTGGAATGCCCAATTCCCAATGCACTTTTAAGACCTCGTGGTCACATAGTGACTCGCCTCAATCCGGATGGTGGAGGACAAATCCCTGCTGCCTCCGCGTCTGAGATCGTCAACCCGCGCATCATATCACGTGGCTTGTTGAGCGCGTTGCCACAGAGACATAGTGCGTGTGGAGGCTTCACGCCAACTCACCCCATGAGATCTAACCACATTATAGTAATAAAATTTACCATCAGAAGTTTATCTAGGATGCCTGAAGTGTTTTTCTTCAGGACGCCATGTGGCGACACATTTGTAATATTCCTCACGTTAAGACAAAAAAATAAATAAAATAAAAATGTAGAACAAAATCACAATGCATCTGCACATTTTTGTGATAGGTTGCATTTTATATGTACTGTATAAAACACTGTATATGATGCTGCTGTGATTGACACATACAGTAGTGGCCAAACATATTGGCACCCTTGGTATATGAAAAAAAATTAAAAAATATTCTTTTGATCTTTCATTAAAAAAAATCACGAAAATCGAACCATTAATTGAAGTAAAACAATTGAAAGACGGAAAATATCTCATTATTAAATAAATATTTTTCTCCAAAAAACGTTGGCCACAATTATTGGCACCCCATAAATGTAAGCGCCGCATAGCTCTAGCGGGAAGACTAGCAGCTGTACATCATCGCACCATTAGCTGGGTACTTCCCAGCCAATAACATGTAAGCCATTGCTTTATAAGTCTGCTCACAATCTATCACATTGCTGTTTCCGTGTGCTACCCCGCCACCACCAGTTGAGTCTGTGGGATGTGGGATGAACTGAAGAGGAGAGTCCACCAATGTGGACCTCTGAATTTGAAGGATCTGGAGAGATTCTGTATGGAGGAATGGTTTCAGGACCCTTGACAGGTGTTCTCCAACCTCATTATAAGAGAAGACTAAAAGTATTAAATAAAAGTGCCAATAATTATGGCTAATGCGTTTTTGGAGAAAAATATTTAGTTAATAATTTCCCATGTTTCAATTGTTTTACTTCAAATAAAGGTTCGAGTTTTGTGATTTTTTTTTTTTTTTTTTTAAAGAAAGATCAAAAGGATAAACAATGCAGATTTTTTTTCACACAGCCTTCTTATGTCATATTTACCAAGGGTGCCAATATTTTTGGCTACCACTTTATATCCTATGGAAAAAAACCTGCAAAATTTATATTTTGGCATAGGGACAATTTTGTTTTTTAAATAACAATGCAACATACATTGCTGGTAATAAATATTTATGCCTGGTAAATTCTCAGTTTACATATATCTATATTCCATGTGTCAATAGTGTATATAATGTAAACAGAATGAAAAAAGGTTTTCTCCTTAAAAAAGGAGTTGTGGTGTGTATAAGTCAATGTGTGTCACTGCATAGCATCAGTGAGTCCAGATCTGTTGATACACTGCAGGCCATGCAGCTCCTCATAAAACAACAGTCTTGTGAAATGTGCCTGAGGACACGTGCTGCATCAATGACAGGGTATTGAAGCTGAAGAGAGCTTTAGAGAGAACTCATAGCTAAAGATTTTTTAACCAAGAGGAGTTTTAAATGGATTATTATTATTTATTATTTTTTCTCCACTTTTTCTCCCCTATTTGGAATGCCCAATTCCCAATGCACTCTAAGTCCTCATGGTGGCATAGTGACTCGCCTCAATCTGGATGGCGGAGGACGAATCTCAGTTGCCTTTAATCCGCACATCTTATCACATGGCTTGTTGAGCGCGTTACTGCAGAGACATAGTGCATGTGGAGGCTTCACACTATTCCCCGTGGCATCCACGCACAACTCACCACTCGCCTCACTGAGAGCGAACCAAATTATAGTGACCACAAGGACGTTACCCCATGTGACTCTACCCTCCCTAACAACCAGGCCAATTTGGTTGCTTAGGAGACCTGGCTGGAGTCACTCAGCATGCCCTGGATTCGTTAGTGGATTATATAAATGTACAAAAAAAACCTTGATAAATAAATTGAATGATTACTGCATGTAAAAAAGAATGCCTCTGGCAGAAATCTTTATTCACATGTCAAAAAGTCCAATTGATGTTGGCTATGGGAATCTCCTACTAGGAGTAGCGATCTCTGAAGCCCCTTAGATTCACGCCAATCTATTGGCAGATGGCGTGTTAATGCGGCATATAAATCAGAGCACAGCAGCATTTCACCTGAATTTTTCTCTTCAGGGTCATGATTAATTGCAGCAAAAAATGACAGATCTTGTTGCGGTTGCACGAGGCCCCTCAGCTCTAATTGACTAAGTCATGCAGGGCAACTGAACAAAGTGGTGGGCGGCGTGCCAGCATTGATAGCCACAGAAGCTCCCCTGTGCCTAATAGGGGGTGTCCGCAGGATACTGAGCACATACAAGCGGCTGTGTGCTTCAGCTTTTGAGGCAGGTGCCTCACTTCAATGTTTTTTGGTTCTCCTCCTATGGTGCAGGATGTCGTTTTTTTTATGCTCAAGAGGTATGAAGTCTCCTCACCAAATACGCAATAGAAAAAGAACGGTATGCTTCAGTCCATTATCGATGCTTAAACTAGACACTCACAAAGTCTCTGTTCAATATGGTTACTTAGAAACAGAGTTTGTCTCATGTCCGTACTCTGAACTGGTTTGCTTCACATCTTGCAAGAATGTTCGGATGTGGGACTCACTCCAACTGTGCTCAAAGTTTATTTCACTACTGTAGCGTCAGGCCATGCCACTCTTGGTGGTTTTCTGTGGGCAAAACCCTTTGGTAGTTAAATTCTTGTGAGGAGCAAGAAGGCTTAAACCCTCTTACCTCGATACTGACTCTGTCTGGGACTAAGTGCTTGAACCACTTCAGTAAACTTTCGCTTACTCTCTCTTAAGACAGTGCTGCTACATGTTTTGGATTCAGTCAAACATATTGGCATTCAGGCCTTTTCGGTCTATGATTCTTGGCTTGTCAAAAGCTATTCTCAAGCCTAGGGAGGGTCATGTGTCCAAGGTTTTGGTCACTCCCTTCAGAGCTCAGGTACTAACCTTGCATGCTTTCTCTCCTCCTCCGTTTGAATCAAATGAGGCAGACACCACACATGCACTGCCCCGTGAGGGTGCTACGCATGTACATTGATTGTATGAGTCAATTTAGGCTGACTGATCAGCTCTTTTTTTGCTTTGGAGGCCATTCAAAATGTTTGGCCATCTCAAAGCAATGACTTTCTCACTGGGTTGTCGACACTGTTCTGCCCCAATTTAACCCTTGAACCTGGAGATGCGCTCTCATTGCTTCAGTCCAAAAATTCTGATGAAATGGCACTGTGCTCCATTTATATGCCTGCAATGTTACTTGTGTAATGGTAGCCAGCTGGTAGCTGTACAGTGTGTAAACCTCACTCCCCTGGCCTAAAGAGGTGCACTAACGACTGATGCTAGATGCTGCAGCCTTTAGCCTCCTCGTTAGCGCGCCCGCCTCCAATGCCAGCTGGTTCAAATCCCACTCAGAGTGGGTCAAGCAGGACTGGTTATAGTGGTGCTGTGATCCAGATGGGAATGAGGTTTTGGAGGGTGAGTGCAACGGTAGCCAGCTGGTAGGTTGCTGTGCAGTGTGAAAACCTCACTCCCCTGGCCTCAAAAGGCACACTAGTGACTGATGCTAGGGACTGTAGCCTATAGCCTCCTTGTTAACAGACCCGCCTCCCATGCTGGAGACACCGGTTTGAATCCCACTCAGAGTGGATTGAGCAGGACCAGTAACATTTGCAATTTTCATTTTTGGGTGAACTATCCCTTTAAGATCAGTTTGATCAATCGCTCAATCGCTATTCCATAAACAGCGCGTTGTGTGGCAGTCACTATATGTGGAGTAGTGAGCGATTCCTAGTTAAACTTAAAAATGTATTTCCTCAAGATGGGATTATTGTCAGTCAGTCAGTCATCATCGTTTCACCTGCAGATGGTCCAAAATGCCACCATTAGGCTGCTGACGGGTACCTGTAAGCATGATAATGTCTCCCCATTTTAATATCTCTTCATTGGCTGCCTGTCTGTTACAGAATCGATTTTAAGCTGCTACTGTTTGTTTTTAAATTTAGTAAAGTTTTGAATGGGCTGGCGCCGATCTATCTGTATCTATCTTACCTCCTGCACATAAATAGGAATTCAAGGTCACTTAGGTCCTCTGATCAGGTGATTTTGACCATTCCCAGGTCCCTGTTAAATCTAAGTGGTGATCGTGCTTTTGCAGTCACTGCCCCAAAGCTTTGGGATAGTTTGCCCCTTCACATAAGCATGGCTCCTACTTTATCTATTTTTAAATCTCAAATAAAAACACATATTTTCTCTCTGGCATTTGGCCTGTACGCAGATGCTCAGTGTTCGCGTCTTACCAAAGTATATTTTGAGCTTAATTGTGGCCAATATTAGTTTATTTCATTGCATTTATGTAATATATATATAAGTATTTTATACTTTCAGTATTACTGTCATTTATGTGCAAAAACCTCAGCTGAGCCAACGACTTCTCCATAACTTCATCTCCTTAACATGATCACTTGTGTTGTGTTTCTCTCTTGTAAATTGTGTATACAATAGCTGGATGTAAATTAAACACTTTGCACACAGAGGGAGCCTAACACAACGGGAAAGAAGTGCTCCGATATTCTGCATGCTGAGATTTAAATAAAAAAAAAAAACATTTATTTGATTAAATAATATCACATTTGTTGTGATCACTCATTTTAATTTAGAAAGAAGAACTGTTTCTGCAACTCTCTTGACACGCTTGCAATGTCTGAATATGATATTGTAAGCTTGTTAGAAGCTTTGGATTTTACCGGAAATACGTACAGTAGGTGTAATGTTTATTGTTTATAATTTATAGATGTTTAGCTAAATTTTAAATTTTCTGCTTTGCTGCTGTAAATATATTTATATAATAATAATAATAATAAATAAAATGTACAAAAAAAAACTGCATTTTGTTCACCATCATGGTGATTAGTGTTTGCTTTGGTGATGTTTTGTCAGTTTTTTAGTTGATTATCTCTGGAAAAATTGAGTGGTGATCATCAACTACACTTTTTAGTCACCCAATTATTTGATTATAGTTTTGTGAGAGTCTGGTGAGAGTGACGCATTATCTTTAATAAAAATGACAAATAATATCTTGTTATCTAAACATATTGAACTTAGGTATACATGTCAAAATCATTGTTATTTACAAGTTTCTAGTACTTGATTTATTTGGTTCACTAAATGCACAGACAAACCTAAATTGTTAAGCAGAAACAACTAATTTGCCCTTAAGTTGAGTAAACTCAAAAAAAGTCCGGAAGCTGGTTGCCTTAATTGCATTATAATTTTCTACAGAGCACTTAACATAACAAGTGTTAGTGTCAGTTTAATCTGATCCCTTGTGGAGCCCTTGGATTTTCCTGTTCCCATCGTATTTGTTGAGTCTGAACCATGCTAACTAGATAACCACTCAGGAGAAGACACAGGTTTCACTGTTATTGAAGTATTTTCCCTTTACATTTACCACCAAAGCTTTACATGCACAGAACACCACTCCTGTTTGTAAACTGCAAACATGACAAAAGATGTGAAGAATGCACGCTGTTCTCCAAAGGCAATTTATTCTGAGACAAGCAGCCATTAGAAATGTCAAAATTCCTCGGATGGCAGACCATTTCAGCAGTAAAAAAAATCGTGGAACCCCAAACACCTGTCCTCATTCCTGTCTTGAACCAATGATCCATAATCTGGCTAGACTGAATGTCAGTTTCATTGAAATAAGAACAAAACAGCATTTAAATATAACTAATGAGTACACTGACACTTAACTGCCACTTAAGTTACTGAAGTGAGAATTATTGAAACAATATCATGAAGTTATGTTTTCACAATCAGTTTCATATACCTTGTTATTTATTGTTGAGTTCATATTTGACAATTTTATATATACTCTCACCCACCACTTTATTAGGAACACCTGTACACCTACTTATTCATGGAAATTTTTTTTTTTTTTTTTTTACATTTTTAAAATAGGGACAAAATTGTTTCGTGTGGTGGAAATGACACTACATATGTACATATACAGTATATATATATATATATATATATATATATATATATATATATATATATATATATATATATATATACAGTGTTTGGGTAAAGCGTTATAAGTAATGTGCATTACGCAATCAGTTTACTTTTTTTAGTAACTAGCAAAGTAACGCAATATTTTTTATTTTATTTTAGACCATAATATCTGCGTTACCTTTTAAATAAGCAACGCATTGCTTTTGTACCCCTCTCCTTTCCCTGTATTGCGAGAAATCAGGAGTAAAAGTATGCAAACTTTGGGGAGGAGATGAAGTGCATGTTGGGCATTGTAGTTCTAGAGAGTGAGAGGTTTGATTACCAGTGATTCACAGTGAAGTTGTAGTATGTGTGCGCATGATGGTATTGTAGCTCTATAGAGTTTGAGGCATGCTTATCAGCGATTGGCAGAGCACAAGTCTTCTTTAAGCCCACCCTGAGATTTATGTTTTAAAAACTGCAAAATATTGCTGGCAATGGAATGTAAATCTGAACGCTTCATTAGAATCCAGTTGTACTCATCATTTGCAGTGATTGATTTTTTTTGTGCACTGGAGTTTACATGAGCAGCTATCATAAACGTTGCCATTGTCATGACAATCACAGCAAGAGATAAGAAATGTGTTCTCATAATGCAACGGGTAAGTGAAACTTTGATTCTCGTAACTGATTCATGCAGGCTCCATTTAAAAGTGTGTAAACACACATTTCCATGGTACAAGCACAGGCATAAGTGGGAGAAGTCTTCCCATGGCCACAGCATGACAGATACATACAACGTGGAATGATCGCTGACTGTTTCCAAATTGCTTTGTTTTAAAGCTGCCCATAACTACTTCTCTAGGATCAGTTTGCATCTAAACTGCTCTGTTAAAGCCTTTGACATTCAACATTTGGTTGAGTGAATTGCAATTGATTCATGTGTAAATACAAGCTAGCATTCAAAAATTTGTAACCACGTTTAGGCAGAGGGATTATAAGACTAGTCTTCCACTGGCCACGAAATGATACACAGGGTGAAATACTTGCTCAATTCACTGATTTATGCAGCCAAACTTCTTTGTGTTAAAGCTCCCTGTAACTGGGAAAATTGTGTTCGAAAAGCTAACTCTGGATTCAACCATCAACATGAGTGTTTGCAGTACGCACCGTTTATCAACTCAAAACAAGTATGCATTGAGATGACTTAAGTGAAAAATATTAATTTATTCATCAGATTTTTTCCTAGAACAAGTTAGGTTGGCATTCCCCACTGAATTTTATCCTGACTTCTGAAAAACATCTCAAGTTGACGCTGACATTGTCGATGGACACTGCACATGATGACATTTGATGCAGGATCAAGTGTTGGACTTTGCTGCTTTAGGTCCTGTAATGGGGCTTTTCCAATGCACGGTAGATCTGGACTATGCTCGCTTTTTGGGGGGTTTTCCACTGTGGATAGTTCCTGATCATTTTTTAGTACCACCTTGGTCAAAGTTCCAACCGAGCCGAGCCGATACTACATGTGACGTCAAAATCCTGCAGATCACTGATCACATCACTTTCGAATTGTGAAAACAGAAATGGCTGGGCGCAAAACCACGCCATGGTCAATAAATGAGGTGCAGACAGTCCACTCGTTAGCGATGAGCGAAACGGAAAATCTCTCTTGAAGTGTATCAGACGTTGGCCGCACACGGCTACCACCGGACCTTACAACAGTGTAGGGAAAAGTAAAAAAAAAGTGACTACAGAACCATCAAGGAAAAGTGGAAGTGGTTCGACCAAATGGACTCTATTTAAAACGGCGAGCAATGGGAGGAAGAGTGCCCTGGACTGGCATTGATCCACGATGGAGGATGGTACGTTTTGTAACGATAACTCAATATTCTGTTTGAAAGCTTCACTTTATTTAGTTGACCAGCTACTGGAAAGATTGCTTCTAAAACAACCAGGCCAATTTAACTATTACACTTGTGTAAAATCACCATGCAACAACTGCTTTATGCAGCACAATGAGCTAGTAGCTAACAGTTAGCGGTCGTGTTATTGTTTTGGTCTGTTTGTGTCGTGTTTAAGATGATGTCACTGCAGTAGAGGTGGTGCAACTATGACGACCAGCCTATAATCCCAGCCACCTTGAGGTGTCACTAAACTGCAGTGGAAATGCAAGCTCAGAAAAGTAAAGCGTGTAGAGTTGAGATGAGTCAAACCGTAACGTGCCGTGGAAAAGTGCCATAAGACAGTAGTTATACTTCATTATTCATATTGGCTGCCATGTCGATGGAAAAACAAATCATGCATATTCCTGTTATTTTATTTTTATTCTAAATATGACGTGAAGACCTACTGATAGACTTTCTAAATATCTGTTTGTTTAGTATGTTGTTTTCACATTAGTGTTGTACAGTAGCTAGCATGAACTGTAACAAGGGTTCCCACGGTCATGGAAAACCTGGAAATATCAGAAAAATTTTAAATTGTGATTTCCAGGCCTGGAAAAGTCATGGAAATGAATAAAAACTTCAAAGTTTTTTATAGTTCATATATTTTTATTTACAGTATTATGCTCTGTCCTAAAATATTTAATTCGGATGTTGTGTTGCACTGGATTAAAAATGCACAGTGAAGTGTTAAAAATATATAATTTAGAATATTTAGAATAACTGACCAATAAGTGACAATGATGTTTCGCTAATCCCCAGCCATTTTAGGATTCACATTTTCAGGCTAATTGTCATTTACCGCTTATTTCAGTGAAGTGTGTCTCTCTTTGCTAATTTTCACAAAATATTCTTTAGCATGGAAAATTAGCTAATACAGCTAAGTTTAGCATAACAGGAAAGTGCACCTTTAACAATGCCTTGCTCAGAATGGCCAGGTATGGAAAATGGCTGGCAAATAATCGGGATCCTACGGTGCCCAGGAAGGGACAGATTTGGTTCACTTAGTTTTATCATTGCCACATCATAATAACTTGTGGGAACGTGATAATATGTTGTGGCCACTAGATATTATGATGAGGGAACGACATCCTTATCTCGTGGCCTCAAGAATATTATCTCGTTCCCTAGACAAAATATTTGTCCCACAACTTTTTTATGTTGAAGGGCTAAAATAAGACCTATTTGAAGTGGGGTAAAGTTAGTTTTAGGCTCAAAGGCGACAGTCTTGCAAAAATATTGTTCGCACACTTTGCCTAAAAGGTATATAACTGTACTACAAGAGCCATAAAACACTGTACGCAGAACAGTAAGCACTTGTGTGCACAGGTGTGGCTGCAGAATTATGACTGAACATGCACCGATGCGCTTTCATTGCCTAGCATACTCAAGGGACCATCTAAAAATACCACCAACTATGCTGTTGACATGCAAGTTAACATAAAACAAAACCAGTAAATGTGCAGTATTTTCAAACATTGTAGTAAGATCCCAGTGGATAAACTAATTTACTACAGGTGAGATTATTAAAGTAAGTCCAATTATATGAGTATAATATTTGATTATTTTAGGAAAACAAATCACTAAAATTCACCAAGATGTCATGTTCACATTCCAGAGAATGCCGCAGGTTCCTAGCTTATAGACTGACATACTACAGGTGATATTTTGCCAGTATGCGCAATTATACAGATACAGTTTTCAAATATTATAAACAAAAGGTTAGTGTTGAATTAGGGTTAGATTGTTCGCTCTAACCACATAATTGCTGTTTCATATAACAAGCATTAGCAAACACTATATATAAAAACATTAAACTCAAACCAAACTCAAAGGAGATCTTACGCAGCAGGTCATACAGTCTTTAAAATGTGCAAATGTCATTTACAGTAGATACATTTTGGTGTTTCCTTTTTTTTATAGTATATTTGAATACTACATCTGCTGGAAAATCTCACCTGTTGTAAGTTAGTCTATCCACTGGGAACTTATTACCAGTTGTAGTTATTTTTAATGATGAATTTATCTGTGCCATTTCAGAATTAAAGGCTAAATGTCTGGGCGTGTAAATTAGCTTTCAAGTCATGTGTAACGTTGTGTAGCTGACAAAGGCAATGACGAATGTGATGTGTCGGTGTAACGATCCACACTGTCTTTTGTTTGTGTACCTTTTTATTTAAGTTTTTGGCACCTTTTATGTTCCATATTGTTCTTTGTTTATGCACTCTTATTTTGAAAGTCTTGTCATGTCCTGTTTTCCCTCCTTGTCTATGTGTCTGGTTTTCATTGGTTTATTGTTTGATTACTTTATTATCAGTTCTAGTTTTGTCATTGGTTTTAGTTAATTGCCTTATTATCTTGTTTTGAGTTCCGTTCTCCCATTGGCTTTTGTTTCCCCTTTGGTTTTGTATTTAGGCCCTCATGTTCACCTTGTCCTTTGTTGGTCGTTGTTTGATGTTCTGTCCATGTTGTTCCCGAATCCTGCCTTAGTCTGTGTTCCTGCCTGTGCCCTCCTTGGAAGACTCCCTGTGTTAATATCTTGTGTTTATGTCTTTATTTTCCCCTCGTGGATGTTTCATTTGTTCCTGTGTTTATACTTCCCTTACTTTGAGCAATTTCAATAAAGCTGTATCTGGATCCTTACTCCCTCGTCTGCCCACTTCGTTACAGTAGGACCCAAGTGCAGATTTATTAACAAAAACGGTGATGATACCAGAAACCCGTGAACAAGAACTAGGCACATGGATAAAACTAGACAAAAACTGGAACCAGGAACATTCAACTAGACTATGAACAGGTCGTAACTAGGGCTCTGCTACACAAACTAACTACAATACTAGATCTAAACTTGGAACAGGAACTTGAAACTGGACTAGGAACAGGACGTGACTAGGGCTCAGTTACACTAACTAACAACAATACTAGACAAGAGAAAATGGCAAACATGAAGGCTTAAATACATGGACATGGGGAAACATAAGCCAATCAACAAACAGAACTCTAAACAAAATAACAAGGCAATGACAAACTAGAACTGATAACATAGTATTCAAACAATGAACCAATGAAAACAAGACACATGAACATGGAGAGAAAACAGGACATCACAAGACTAAGAAACAGGAACTAAACAAGAATTTCAACATAAAAGTTCCCAAACAAAAGACAACAGGGAATGTGACATAATGAAAAATTCATGGAAATTCATTCGTTGAAAAGAGTGGAAACCCTGTGTAATGTCTCTTGTATGCAATGCATGGCTTATTTGTATGGAATGCATAGCATAGTAGAAGACTGTGAGAAAAAAGTGACGCATAAATAAAGTAAGCTTTACATTATATAAAAAGTGACTTTTTAATTAATTAAGTTACTTACGCAATATTCTGCTGTAATGCTGGCTGTAATTCTGTTCATTTTATTAGATGGGAGAAAGAAATCTGAGTTTGTAAGATTATGAATAACACGACAACAATGAAATACTTCGCCTCTGAAATTTTGCAGACTAAATGCTAAAGAGTGATGTCATTTGTATTTGTAGGTTTAAGTACATAAAGTGTACATATATATATATATATATATATATATATATATATATATATATGAGATCAAGATGGCGCCGAGTATGGCTGCTGCGTCGCGAGCTCTGTCAAAACACTGCAGTTTATTGTTTGTTTTGTTTACAGTTTTGTGGTTTTTTGTCTTGGATGTTGTCTGCCTTATTGTGTACGACAGACAAACGCTTTTGGACATTGGTTCGGCAATCACACACCGAAAACCGGACTTCACATTCCTCAATGCCGACCCGCGGTTTACAAACACGCCAGCGGAGCCCTTTGTTTGGGCTGCCCGGCCGTGGAAACGCAGAAGGAAAAGAGGAAAAAGAGCCGGCGTTCTCATCAGATTAAGATGTCGCGCAAATCGCCCCCCGCTACCCAGTATACTACTGGCAAATGTTCAGTCTCTGGACAACAAGCTCTGCGAGCTGAGAGCGCGGATCTCCTTCCAACGAGAGACGAGAGAATGCTGCGTTATCTGTCTTACGGAAACCTGGATGTCCGCGGAGATTCCAGACTCGGCCATCGAACCCACGGGTTTCTCCGTGCACCGAGCGGACAGAGCGAAAGACCTCTCAGGTAAAAGCAGAGGTGGAGGTGTATGTTTTATGATCAACAAATCATGGTGTGATCAGAGGAATGTACATTTTATCAGGTCTTTCTGCTCTCCTGATTTGGAATATCTCATGCTTCTGTGTCGACCATTCTGGCTACCGAGGGAATTCACAGCGGTCATTATCACTGCTGTGTACATCCCCCCACAAGCCGACACAGACCGGGCACTTAGGGAACTGTATGGCAGTATAAGTGAGCAGGAAACCGCGCACCCTGAGGCTGCGTTCATTGTTGCCGGGACTTCAACAAAGCCAACTTTAAAACAATAGCACCAAAATACCACCAACATATCAGCTTCAACACACGAGGGGACCGGGTTTTGGATCATTGCTATTCTCCTTTCCGGGATGGCTACAAATCCCTCCCCCGCCCACCATTTGGCAAATCCGACCACTCTTCCGTTCTGCTTCTGCCCGCTTACAGGCAGAAACTGAAACGGGAAGCACCCGCCCTCAGAATGATCCAGTGCTGGTCGGACCAATCAGACTCTGCGCTACAGGACTGTTTTGATCACGCGGACTGGGAGATGTTCCGGTCTGCCTCCGATGACGATATCGAGGTTTATGCTGATAGCGTAACGTGTTTCATCAGGAAGTGCGTAGAGGACGTTGTTCCGACGAAAACTATACGGATCTACCCCAACCAGAAACCCTGGGTTAACGGCGATGTTCGCGCGGCACTTACTGCGCGGACCACCGCTTTTAATTCCGGGAACGCGGAGGAGCGTAAACAAGCCAGTTATGCCCTCCGTAACTCCATCAGTACAGCCAAACGCCAGTACAGGCACAAAATTGAAGGACAGTTCAACACCACTGACTCCAGAAGTATGTGGCAGGGAATTAACACCATCACGGACTATAAACAGAATAAAAACTCCGCCATGAACACTGCTGCCTCTCTCCCGGACGAGCTTAATACTTTTTATGCTTGTTTCGAGGACAACAACAACACCGCCCTCGCGGAGAGAGCACTCGTGGCCGATACTACAGAGGTTGGTTCACTCTCCGTCTCTGTTGCGGATGTAACCCGATCCTTTCGACGGGTGAATATCCGCAAAGCCGCGGGTCCAGACGGCATTCCGGGCCGCATCATCAGAGCATGCGCGAACCAACTGGCTGGTGTTTTTACGGACATTTTCAACCTGTCCCTCTCCCTGTCTGTAGTCCCCACATGCTTCAAAACATCAACCATTGTGCCTGTACCGAAGCAATCAAAAATAACTTGCTTAAATGACTGGCGTCCTGTTGCCCTCACCCCCATCATCAGCAAATGCTTTGAGAGGTTGATCAGAGATTACATCTGCTCTGTTCTGCCCACCTCTTTGGACCCATTGCAGTTTGCCTATCGCAACAACCGCTCCACTGATGATGCCATTGCATCTACAATACACACTGCTCTATCCCACCTGGAAAAAAGGAACACGTATGTGAGAATGCTGTTTGTAGACTACAGCTCAGCATTCAACACTATAGTGCCCTCCAAGCTTGATGTGAAACTCCGGGCTCTGGGCTTAAACAGCTCGCTGTGCAGCTGGATCATGGACTTCCTGTTAGGCAGACGTCAGGTGGTTAGAATGGGCAGCAACATCTCCTCATCACTGACCCTCAACACTGGAGCCCCGCAGGGCTGTGTTCTCAGCCCACTCCTGTATTCCCTGTACACACATGACTGTGTGGCAACACATAGCTCCAATGCCATCATTAAGTTTGCTGACGATACGACGGTTGTAGGTCTGATCACTGACAATGATGAAACAGCCTACAGAGAAGAGGTGCACACTCTGACGCGCTGGTGTCAGGAGCACAACCTCTCCCTCAACGTCAGTAAAACCAAGGAGCTTGTGGTGGACTTCAGGAAGAAAGACAGAACACAGCCCCATCACCATTAATGGAGCACCGGTGGAGAGAGTCAGCAGCTTCAAGTTCCTCGGTGTCCACATTTCTGAGGAACTCACATGGTCCGTCCACACTGAGGCCGTTGTGAAGAAGGCTCACCAGCGCCTCTTCTTCCTGAGACGGCTGAGGAAGTTTGGAATGAACCAACACATCCTCACACGGGTCTATACCAGCACTGTAGAGAGCATCCTGACTGGCTGCATCACTTCTTGGTACGGCAATAGCACCGCCCACAACCGCAAAGACCTGCAAAGGGTGGTGCGAACTGCCAGAAACATCATCGGAGGTGAGCTTCCCTCCCTCCAGGACATATATAACAGACGGTGTGTGAATAAAGCTCGGAGGATTATCAAAGACTCCAGCCACCCGAGTCATGGGCTGCTCTCACTGCTTCCATCAGGCAGGCGGTATCGCAGCATCAGGACCCGCACCACCCGACTACATGACAGCTTCTTCCCCCAAGCAATAAGACTTTTGAACACATGATCTCTCTCGATCTACAATCAGCACTGCACTTTATTAATCTTCATTCTGTTAAATATATTCTCGCTCCCAATTCAGTTAGTGTATATATATATTTATACCCTATCTAGAGTATGTGTATTCTACATTGTGTGTATTGTGTACATTTGATATGTAAATTGTTGTGCAAGTATGTGTACATTTGATATGTAAATTGTTGTGTAAATATGTGTACATTTGTTATGTAAATTGTGTTGTGTAAATATGTTGTTATTGTAAAGTGGTTTATGTCTCGTCACTGTCATTACTGCAATGTTGCTCGGAACTGCACACAAGACTTTCACCTACTGTTGCACTCGTGTACACAGTAGTGTGACAATAAAGTGATTTGATTTGATTTGATTTGATATATAAATATATATATATATATATATATATATATATATATAAAATAAAATAAAATCTAAAAAGTAACCATTTGTAGATATGTACAACTTCATTGACAATGCTAGAATACATTATGATTTGTTGCTCAAAAACATGAATGTGTATATATGATGGTATTGGTACATGTGTGTTGCATGTCACTGAAGTGAAATGTGTATTTATTCACCTTGCCAGCGGGAGTGCTGAACTTTCATTGTGATTAATGTGTTGTATCTGCTTTAAGGAAAGAAGTCTCTCTTCTATGGTCATATTTTCATTTAAACATTTCCTCAAAGGCATCTCAGGCATTATTTCATATTACTGCACTTACAGTTCACACAGAACATCTCCAGGCAAGAGCTCCACAAAATTCTGACCATCAATTTCACTGGAAAAAAATGAGCAGGAAAAAGCTCCTTGATGAGGAACAGACTGAAATTCAACTTGCATCCACAGCTCTCAAATCTAATTTTACATTCTGTATATTCAAACTATGTTTGACTAAAACCAGTGATTAAATTGGGATTTTTGAGATGAGAATAACCCATTTTTAAAGGGGTTTATTAATGTCTAATAATAAATTATAAGTCCATGATATATGGCTATAATAACATGCATAGAAATGTTGACTTTAATGCAATACCCACTAAATAGTTTCATTTTAACTCACATGTTATAAATTCATAATAACATACTTATTCAGCATTAATAACCTTAGAAAATATACCCTTAATTAAAGTGGACACATGAAGAATGCATTAAGGAGCTGCCAATATTAGAAACCTAAGTGCATACAGTTCAGTATGGTTTAATGTTCATCAGGCTTTATTGTATGAAATATGCAGTGATTGCGCATGACGTTTTAAAAAGTGTTTTTGCAGAGGACTTTAGATAACTAGGACAGGAAAGTTGGGACAGTTCTCAGAGTAGCACCATTCTTTTGACATCAAAATGACAAGGAAAGTGACAATACAATTGAGTCAAGACATTACTGCAGTGAATATAAACACACACAATCCTTCCTTTTAATCTCACTATAATAGTCTGTTTTTGCCGCATTGTGACATAAATCAAGTTTTTTGATTAATACAGTATGACCAAGTGTGTTTATAAAGCATTTATAACATGTAAGTAAAAATGCTCACTCTTTTTGCAAATGTTGCATGGAAATCGCCCTTTTTAATTCATGTTTTTATAAGTGTATATCAATGATTTATTAGTCATTAATGAACCACTTAATAGACGCTTACAAAGGGATTATTATTATTGTAAAGTGTTACTCTTTGTTATATATGACTCTGGCAGTGATTAGTTCAGCTGCTTTTGGAGTGACAGTTTGGCATCTTTCTTGTTCTGACAGTAGTAATCCATGATTTATTGTTGTTATTATTTATTTATTTATTTTCCACCTTTTTTGGAAAGTCAAGGGAATTTTTTTTTTGGCAGTAAAGAGGAATGCAAAAATTATATTTGCTGTTGACTTTCCCATTAACCATTGTAGACGATAACTCAGAAATGTTTTTTTTTACATTTTGGAGCCCAATTCACTTTCATTGTATGTAAAAGAGTAGAACATTCTGCCTAACAAACATGTCTAAAAACAGTCTATAGAATTCTGGAATCACCATCAGTACAAATTGAAGCCATGTCTTGAATATTGAACATTCCTCTTCAAGCCTCCAGAACAAACACACTTTGCATTATTTAAACCATGTGTGTGTGTGTGTGTGTCTATATCGACAAAAAGAGCTGTCTGACAGATCTTTCATTCACAGGTTACAAATTAACCTTTTCAACGATTTGTAGATTAGATTTATGATAGAAATATACATAAATGAGGACCAAATGTTTCTTTATTCATTGACTAATGTAAATGTGAATTGATAAAAACAGTGGAGTCCAAAAGACTGAGTCCATTAGTGAACATGTTTCTATTTAGTTTTTTTTTGTTTTTTTTCAGAAAGTATATTATCAACAAAACAATTTGAGAATGTTGAATTGAGAACTTGAGAATGTCTTAGAAATATTTCATTTTCAGAAATAACTTTACTTTTATATATATATATATATTCAAAAATATCTTTAAAGGGATAGTTCACCTAAAAATGTTCACCCCTGTGTTGTTATAACCCTATATGACTTTCTTCCTTTTTCTAAACAAAAAGGTGAAAAAAAAAATGCATGTCAATGTCATACAATGGCGTTTTATGGTGACCACCTCTTAAAGCTTCAAAAGAACACAAAAGTATAATTCAGAAGTCTAATAAATTATTCATGAGACTTATGATCATTATGAAAGCATACAATAAGGTTTGGTGAGAAACAAACCGAAATCGAATGTTTTATTTTGTGAAAATATTCACTGTCCATTGATCACCTCATGATAGGGCCTGAGAGCACACAGCCCCCGCTCGTGACAAAACTCATTTTATTTATCTAAAAACAGGCCCTCCTAAGAAATAGTGACAACAGAACACAACACAGATGCACAAAAAACAAAGAGCAGAACTTAATAAACACGTGTGAAGAGTTTGTAATAGAAGAATTGATGCATTTCTATGCCCAGCCTTATTTTTTTTGTTCTCAGAAATCAAACAGAAATATAGAGGAGGTTACAGGCTGCCACAGTCACACCTTGTTCTAACCTGACGGCAAACAACACGTGATAAAATGTGTCTTTCCTATATGTATCAGAGTTTTTGTACTAACCAGTCGTGATGTGCGATGCTACATTCTTTTGATCGCTTGTTTTCTATATTCGTCATTGTGCATGTAACTCTGTCTGCTGTGAATAGGCAATGGTCCAGAAACGTTCTCAACAGTATATTAAAGACAACATCTCATGAGGCGGTAAAAAACGACTTGATTTTGGCAGAGAATGTTGCACCTGAATGTCTTTGCAGAGGTCTCACTCTCTTCAGGTCTGTCACAAATACTTAACAGTTCAGAATGAATAAGTGGTGACAGACATCCCGCCTACTCCATCTCTGTTTGATTGAGTACTCTGTTTCAAAAAAAGAAGGCTGGGCATAGAAATGCATCAATTCTTCAACTTCAAATGCTTCAGACATGTTTAGTAAGTTTTGTTCTGTGTTTTGTGTGCAGCTGTGTTGTGTTCTGCTTTCATAATGGAATCATTTATTAGACTTATGAATGATACTTTTGTGTTCTTTTGAAGCTTAAAGAGGTGGTCACCATAAACTGCCATTATTTGACATCACTGTGCTAAAAAATTAATTCACAATTTATCCCTTTGTGAATAACAAAATTCACTGAATTTTCATTTTTTGGTGAACTAATCTTTTAAACTATTCTATTTATTTCCAAATGTCTATGGATGATATGAAAATGATTTGCAACAGTCTGTCGATTGAGCTGTCGAAATATAATTAAACTATTATGATTAGACATGATGTGATATGATGAATACACATCACATGAAGATTTTTAAGATAACGGTAAGTGAACTATTTCCATAAAGAAATCAACCTATATATCACAATGGATAAAGGTCCATGCTTTTAACAGTACCGTAAACTATGATTCTGATCTGAAGTGCTGAAATAATGCTGAAGTGTTACTCTGTGTCTAGCAGTCATCCGACAAAGAGAGATTGCTAGTGTTAAGTGATTAGTAGCCCAGGGCAGCATTAACTAATCAACTCATCTAATCAACCCACGACCTCCTGCTCTACTCCAGTCCAGTCTGCTCACGGTCCAGCCGTGTGGTTATTGATCACCTGTGACATTACCTGTCTATGGGACAAATGTATGAATATGAGTCATGAGCTCTACTCATGGTGCTAGGGAATTAGCTTTTCACATGATCTTATTTTACTCATAAAAAAACTACTAGACTATGGTTGCTTCAGTGATTGTGTTTTTCATCGCACATTTGCTTTTTGTGACACTATCACTTAGGTTTAGGTTTAACCTCTTGAGACCCCCTGTGTGCCTGCTGTTGGGATTTTCCAATCCCCTTTTGATTTGTAACAAGTAGACCATAAGAAACATACAAAAAAAAATCTAAAAAAAAAATAAGACCAAATAATTTTCCTGAAAATTGATGGCCTCATATGTGGACAGCAGGACTAAGTTGTGAAATCTTAAATAATACCAAGCAATAGAAAGTCATATTTTGTATCAGATTGTTTATTATGTTTCCAAGAATGTTGGTTATTCATGTTTTTGAGATGTTACAGACATTACAGCATCATCCAATCACTGCCAACTATGTTAAAATTAAATGATCCTTTATAAATTCTGAATCTATGTACGGATTATCATTGTCAAATGTCAACCAAAAATGTTGAGTGGTCTAAAGATCATCTGTAACTGAACTTTAAATATGAAGTTTGTTTTGAATGCACTTAGCAGCATAGAGAGCTATAGGATGCTACCTTACTCTCTATTTAGTGAAAGACTTCAAGTTGCACTTGTCTCAGAACAGTTTGAAATGTAGCTTATTTTCATCCTAACTCCATATAAAGCCTCTGAAAGCAACATTTCCAGTTTTTGTATGAACCCATTGATTCTCATTGTAATAATACAAAGTAAATATAGGATATTATAACTGAAAATGGGCATACAGTCCACGAATGTGGTCATTATTGTTCAGAGTGTGCCATTTCAATATTTTAAAAAGGGGAGATCTGATGAAACTAGTAACTCTTTTGACTTAAACATGGTTCAGTATAAAATCCACATTAGATTTCTGACCAGATGTAGTTTTGTTGGTGATTTAACCAAACACAATCTCTGGTGTGGTCAGCGCCATGTTGTTTTGTCACATGACTCATGTGTCGAAGAACAGAGTCTCCTGAACTGAGATCAGTCGGCTTAAATGAAATTAAACTATGCTTTGCGTATAGCTAAGCCAAAATACAACGTCCACACATGTGGACACGGGGTCACATGAGGTTAAGATTTAGGGTAGGGAGGTAGGTGTTGCTGATTTAAAACTCGATAGAGCATGAACCTTAAAAACCTTATCTGTTTGGGAGAACATTTATCCAAACAGTGGACATTTAATCTCGGAACTGCCACCATATGTGTAAGGAGTCATGTAATATTATTCAGCAAAAAGGTTCCCAACAACACATCATTTTCATGAGATAAGACTAAAAATTGCCAATTTAGTTAGCTCTGAGATTAAATGACCACACATATTAGCACTTGTAAATGCTGTTATTACCTTGTGTCCCCATGCAAAACTATTATTCAAATATAGCTATAAACAGAGAATGACATCGTAGGAGGAGCATTAAAGGTGAATATGGAAACTATACTGCACATAATTCCATATCTACATTCAAGGTGATTGTAAAATGATCAGGATGAATATAAGAGGATTCTCTACATGTGTGAATGTCATAGTCAATTTGTGAAATATAATCAACATTTCACTCTAACCACCTCTGTATTTGTTTGACTTTGTCACTGTGGAAAGACTCCAGACTGTACTGTGAGTCACCGGCCCCATGAGAAATTTAAATGAGAATGTAAAGTGGCTTTCAAACAGAAAAAGCTTCAGAAAATGTTTTTGAGAGGTTAGTATAACAAGAACTACTCATTTTGATTTGCATTTGATTTAAAACGACTTCTGAAATAGATTTCTGCGCATAGCGAATCCGTCTTTCAAATAAATCGTTAATATTCTCTTCAGGCAATAAATAAAGACTTAAGATTGCAAATATTTGGCAGAAGTGAGAAAGCAATGCTGTATTTGCATTTCTGCTGTGAATAAACACTTTGTCTGCTCTCTAAATTAGATGTTCCAGCATTTGTAAAGAGGAATGCACTCAACTGTGAAAAAGAACAATAAGCAGGGGAAAGGCAAACCAGAGAAAGTTATACACTCTTTTCCTTGACATAACTAAGATAAAATAGCAAACAGAGTGTGCCCTAGACAGCACTCTTTAAATCGAGTGAAGTGCAGATATTTATGGCTGGTTCATGTGATGACTCCATCGCAGCAAGCAGAAGAGCTGCATTGCAAATGAATCAAAACATCTTATTGATCAAGGGATTGATTGGGATTTGGCTCAGCACAGGTCGGGCCTTTTAATTAAGGCTGGCACACAGTGCGGTGATGTCTCTTTAAGAATGATGTAACTATCATTGAACAGCCAATTACTTCTGCAAGGTGTGAGAGCACCAGGGTTGAGCGTCTTTTACAGTTGAATTAAGAATGTCTTTTACAGACCAATTAATTTCCTGGAATTCCAAACTGTTCATTCCGTTTGCCCTCAAAAATGTCTTGAATTCTCAAAGTAAACTTTAAAAAATGAATATTAGCACATTATGTTAATGATCCCTTTCTTAAGTGTTTATAAAAATGCTAATTAATGACTAATAATTCATTTACAAAGGGATTCTAAATAATTGATATGCAGTTGCAATGACATGCATTGAAAGAGAACTTTACGTGATGACTATTATTCTAAAATGTGACAAAAAAATATATTTTTTTTATATATATATATATATATATATATATAGTTTTCTTATAAATAAAAAATATATTTTTTGTCACATTTCCTATATATATATAGTTTTTAAAAAACTATATATATATATATATATATATATATATATATATATATATATATTAGTTTTTTTATAAATAAAAAATATATTTTTTTTTTGTCACATTTTAGAATAATAGTCATCACGTAAAGTTCTCTTTCAATGCATGTCATTGCAACTGCATATCAATTATTTAGAATCCCTTTGTAAATGAATTATTAGTCAATAATTAGCATTTTTATATATATTTTCAAATAATAGTTTGATGATATATATATATATATATATATATATATATATATATATATATATATATATATATATCATCAAACTATTATTTTTCAAAGTTAAGCATTTTAAAATTGATCTGAAGTGTCAGTTTTTGCAGTTGTCATTGTCATTATGCTTGTATTCAAATCTGACCATGGTGTTACAAAGAAGACACGGAATAAGTATTGTTCTACCAATTAATTATTTAAAATCTAAAAATGTATTAACTCAAATTTAATGCCAAGTAATGTCAAGAAAATGAACCTCAAGAACCAGAAATCAACTGCAGAATTCAGAAAATTCAATAGAGTATTAAACAGAAGATTCAGAGTTAACATTTTGCAATTTCAAAATTTCTATATTAAAAATGTATTTTGCAAACATGTGTGTCTGTGTGTGTGTGTGTGTGTGTGTGTGTGTGTGTTCTACATTGTGAGTGTGTTATCATCTCACCCCTTTATTTCCGAGTGTGTTTGTGTGTTTAGCATTGTGGCTGATTTTATATATATATATATATATATATAATTTTTTTTACAAATGTAAAAAAAAATGCTGTGTTATATTTTCATGCATGTATGTATGTGTGTGTGTGTGTGTGTGTGTGTGTGTGTGTGTGTGTCTTACACTGAGGATGTTTTAGAGTCTCACCCTGTCATTTCTGTCTGTCTTGTGGCTGATTTATTGATTTAAAAATGCTGTTTTTTTATCTTTGCCATTCATTTTCAATGATCGGTCAATTTTGACTGTTAATAACAAAGGTGTTTTTACGACCACTTAGACTTATCGAATCAAGCCCAGTTTTGTTTTATATGTACAGATAACAAATGGAGTAAAAGTCACCAAGTCATGTAAACTATTTTTATTAATTAGGGAAAATTTTAGGGGTAAATGTTTTTTAAATTTTTTAATTTTTTTTTAATTTTATAGGCTACTTACTGCTCAATTGTGATTCCTTTTATCACACATTGGGTAACAGTTTGGGGAATCACATAGAAAACTCATACTAATCAAATTTCTAGACATCAAAAGAGAGACAAATTAATCATTAGTAGAAATAAACATCAAGAACCATCGAGCCCCCTATTTGTTAAATTACAGATATTAATATACAGAGATCTTGTTGACTACAACAGTGTTCCGATCATTTGCAAACAGCAAATAATTATTACCAAAAAATTTACAAAATATGTTTGTAATGTGTCAACACAACCTCAAAGGATCTTGTATGTTCAGAAAAAGGCAGGACCGATTTGAAAAATGGATGCATTTCAAATAAAGGGGCAAAACTGTGGAATAAGTTTATAAAACTACATGAAAATTTGCAAAAATAAATAAATTCAAGGAAATTTTCCAAAAGTGTTGGATAAGTACGGAAAAATTGTCTGACAATGTACACTGCATTTATGTCTATAAACATTACCTTCTTTGATTCTGTTGAAATCACTGTTTAACATGGAGTTATTGATATATTTATACTTTTATAGACACTTTTCCCTACCTTTGATTTGTATAAGGGTTATGGTAACTCTTGACATTAATGTTCCCTTTGTTAGGGTTTGTAAAGAGATTCTTTAATGACTAATGATTCATTTACAAGGGCGGCACGGTGGTGCAGTGGTTAGCACTGTCGCCTCACAGCAAGAAGGTCATGGGTTCAAACCCCGGTTGCCCCGGCCTTTCTGTGTGGAGTTTGCATGTTCTCCCCGTGTCTGCGTGGGTTCTCTCCGGGTGCTCCGGCTTCCTCCCACCATCCAAAGACATGCAGGCTAGGTTAATTGGTGTCTCCAAAAAAAAAAAATTGCCCTAGGTGTGGATGTGAGTATGAGTGTGTGTCTGTATATGTGTGGCCCTGCGATGGACTGGCGACCTGTCCAGGGTGTACCCCGCCTTTCGCCCAATGTTAGCTGGGATAGGCTCCAGCCCCCCGTGACCCTGTACAGGATAAGCGGTTGAAGATGAATGAATGAATGATTCATTTACAAATGCATTATAATTCATATATTTATACATTATAATAACTCGGGCTGAATTTGAACAAAAAAATCGAATCGTGATTATTTAAAAAAATATTGTGATCGTGATTTGAATTGCGATATGAATATTAGCATAATATACATCAAATCTGTAATGCATCATATCTAACAATAATTCAGTAAAGATCAGTAAACAAATGAGAAAAGTACTTTTTATATCTAATAATGTTTTCCTTGTATCTGAATTGGTTGTGCATGTAGTAATATTTATTTATTATATATAATTATTCACATAATTCACAGAATACGGCATCCACAATGGACAATTAGGCACAGAAATGTGTGATGCAGCAGTTCCCTTCAGGTTCAAAGCACATATTTCATTTTTTCAGACAACATGAAGTGGTGTAGTTCCAAAAATGTACACATCAGAATGGGGTAAAAATGTGAGCTCAATGATTTTGACCATTGCATGATTGCAGGTGCTAGACGGGCTGGTTTGAGTATTTCTGGGATTTCCACGCGCAACAGTATCTAGAATTTACTCAGAATGGCGCCAAAAACAAAAAACATCCAGTGAGGGGCAGTTCTGTGGACTGAAATGTCTTGTTGATGAGAGAGGTCAACAGAGAATGGTCAGACGGAAAGTCTATAGTAACTCAGATAACCGCTCTGTATAGTTGTGTTGAGAATAATATCCTTAATGCTGTTCTGATATGTGGGTTGGCGCTGTTTTGGCGGCAGGTGGTTTTAATGTTGTGGCTGATTGGTGTGTGTATATATATATATAAAAACACACACACACACACACACACACACACACATATACATATAAAGTGTTTCTTTTTATACCAAAACGAAGTCATGGGCAAACACGCTCTACTGCCAATACAAATACTGTCCAAGAAAGTGTGTTCACACTTGAGTCCCATTAAAAAGAGCCACACTAAATCAATAAATAAAAATACAGTGAAACATACATTAATTCTAACTTATAATTGAGTTAAGAAATTGTTAAGGACATATACCTATTTGTGTATAATATTAACATCAACAACAACAACTATCACTAGTATTAAACAGAACCATATTTATGTAATATTTTCTAAACCTGCATGTGGCATAACTATATAGGCCTTTATATTGATGGAACATTAAAGGAATGAGATATTCTTTCATCCACTCTTCTCTCCACAAGAACCTTACTAAAAATTTGGTAGGAAATTTTGGTGGACAAATATATTTGGAATTATGCAAATTTGCAATAGTTACAGTACAGAGAACAGAGCTGCGCACATACAGGAAATGCAGCGAGCAGTGCATGCAGACTATTTAGATTTAAAAAATATATATATATTATATTTCATTCAGCCATATTAAATATATTATTTTTTTGGTCATTTTGAGATGGCTTTATTTGGGCTTGAAAGATTGAATATATACAATATACTATATATATATATATATATATATATATATATATATATATATATACATACTGCATATATATTCTTTTATGGGTTTATAGACTAAAATGAATATGTAATTTTATAATTTTTTCAACAGTAATTTTCTGCAGCATTTCAGTAACAGAGCTTTGAATCAGTGAATTCAAAATGAGATGTGACACACTAAAAATAATGTGGTGGATGTTTTGATGTGCTGTATGGCAATACATTGTTTTGAACTTTTTTTGAGAAATATATATAATCAGTTTTGTGTCTTGTTTGTTTTCATACTTAGTATTTAATAGTTAGTATTTATTACATTTTAAAAAATTAAATTTTTCTATTTTAAAAATATGATAAAGCATCATCCTGGAAGATGGTCATTTAATATAAACTGTATGAAACATGCTTGTATATATAAAATGTTAGCTGCAGTCACCACACAGAAATATTCAAGAGAATGACTGAATCTTGCAGCAAATAGACACTGTTCCTCTTTTATTTCCCCTCACGACCGTCATACGGCATACAATCGACATGGCCTTGACTGTCCTCACAACCTTTGAAAGAAGGATCTGCAACTAAAATGAGTTTTTTTTTTTGTTAAGCAACATTCAAATGATAACAGCGATCCATGCAGCAAATGAAAGGGAAATGAAATGAAAGGAATTATCATATTTGTGTTTAGTAATTGTGTTTTCTCTTTGACAGTGCCTCATAATTGGGCTGTCACACAATGCAGAGGAAAATGCCAAAAAATAGTGCTGTAAATAATTCCTCACTTTTTCTTTGAGCTGCATAAAGACACACCGAGCAGATAGAGGTGAATGTTTATGGAGATGACAGGGGTCTCAAACTGCAGCCCACATAGAGAATAGAGTCTGATAGCAGGGGACTTGGGATTGCTTTGGCCTCTCTGGCCTTAAAGATGCTCTTGTGGTGAGATACAACAATCTACACCTGATTCAACCTTTTCACAAACACCGGATTTAAGAGGAAAAACAACACAACACAGAATGCAATGTGCTTACAATGAGTGCTCCGACTAACCTGAGAAACACTTTCCCTTAGAATATATCAGCAATCATAATGTGTGTCCTGTATTTCTGTCGATTGTTAGTTTTAGGGTAGGGGTTAGGGTTAGAACTAGTGATGCCACAAATGATCATTGTTTTGAGTCAGTTCTTTTCAGTGATTTGGCCAAAAGAGTCAGCAAAATGGTCAGAATCGATTCACACATTCAGAACGCACATTCACTGAATCATTTGGAGTGGTTTCTCACTCAATAAAACAGTATCAGAATACTTACGAACACAGAGAACAAACAGAGCATGGATAAAGTGGTTATTTACACACAACCAATTGAAACAAAATTGCGAAATTTTTAAGAGGTAATTTCAAACAACACATCTTGAGACACCTGTGTTCTGCTCTATTCGTCTTTTAAAAATGCTTCAGCCAATTTTTACACGAATGCTACACATACTCAAGAAAGTATAAAACTGCTTCTCTCAATGTCACCTGAACTAAATGCTTTGGTGTTGCTTTTTGCAAATAATACAAATTATACTGACAGATCTTGTTCATACATGCATAAAAACGTTTGTCCAATAAAATGCTCTTTCTTTCCCTATCAAAAGCTACACTTTGATGCTGCGCTGATTTTGCGCTTTGGGAACGAGAATACCCACGCCACCGCACTGCGGATGTCTGGACCATTTACGGTTGTGTAGTTTGTGCTCACAAGAATGTGAGAGGTCTCAGACATGAGCTTGTGATGTTGACTCAAGGACGTAAGAGCCCGAAGTAACATGAACATGCAAACTATAAAATCTTATGTCTGTATGCGGAGAGGACCAGCCTGCCGCATTACAAATATGCTGTAATGCCAACGCTTTAGAGGAAGCGACCCTCCTGTTAGAATGAGCCCTGATACCTACTGGCGCAGCTTGACCGCATGCCTCATAGGCCAGGGCAATAGCATTCCTCACCCAATGTGACATTGTTTGTTTGGTGGCGGCCGCCCCCCTGTTACAGCCATGTACAAACAAATAGTTGCCCTGATTTACGTCACTGGCTAGTGTGGTGGACATAAGTCTGATTTCTCCTGATTCTTTTCAGTGTCGTAAACTGCAGGGGACAGAAGGCTTCAAGGGTGACTGGATGTACGGCTGAGAAAGGAACCTTAGGCAGGTAGTCAGGATGAAGATGCAATATTGCTTTAGCCATTCCTGGGGCAAAATCTAAGCAGGATTTCAAGACAGACAGAGGCTGCAAATCCCCAATTCTTTTCAAAGAAGTAATTACCATAAGAAAACCCATCTTGAGAGTCAAAAGCATATCAGATGCTGACTCTAGAGGTTCAAAGGGGGTCTGAACCAGACCCACAAGGACTATTGCTAAGTCCCATGAAGGTAACCTGGTTCTAACAGGTCTTAAAATCGCATGGCCCCATGAACGAAGTGACCGAGCAGAGGATATTTCCCCAATGAAATTCCGTCAATCAGGGCGTGGCAAGCTGAAAGAGCGGCCACATAAACCCTGAGAGTGGCGGGGAATGTGCCTGCTGATAATTTTTCTTGCAGACAGTCCAGAACTGAAGCAATCTGGCATTTAACTGGATCTGCATTATGTCGCCCAACGTGGCGCTATCAGTAAGAGGCAGGACCCTTGCTGGCGAACTCTGGCCAGAACTCCCGGGACCAGAGAAACAGGAAACAACGCATATAGGTGCATTTTGGGCCATATATGCTCCATCGCGTCCAGACCCAGAGGGGACATTTCGCTGTCTGTTGGGAGGCGAAGAGGTCCACTTCTGCTCTGTAAAATCTAAACCAGATTTGTCTCACTACCTCGGGGTGGAGTTTCCACTCCTCCGTCATTATTTTCTGTCTTTACAGTAAATCCGCTACCACATTCAGTTATCCAGGGATATAAATTTCTCTGATCGACAGGAGGTTGCCCTGGGCCCAAAGGAGAATCTGCCGTACCAGCTGGCATGACCGTAGACCTCCTTGATGGTTTATGTAATAGACTGCCGCTGTGTTGTTCACCCACACCAGGACATGGCAGACTCTCAGATACTAGAGGAAGTACTTCAGAGCCAGAAATACAGCGATCAACTCGAGACAGTTGATGTGCCAATCGAGCTGATGACCCTCCCATTTCCCTTGAGCTGGACGACCACTTAAGACCGCTCCCCAGCCCGACAGGGAGGTGCCCCTAGATTATGTACTGTATGTGAGCATTTTACCCACTTATTCATCTATTATCTATCACCATATTTTCACATTAAATATCACGAGTGTTGAGATTTATATTTAGTGGCAAAATAAATGAGTAAATAAGCATGTGCTTTAATCAAAAGCAATGTATTACAGTGACATCAAAATATATTTTTATTGTAAAACAATTAGTCTTATAAGAAATGTGCATCTACATGTAACATTTACAGTGTGCATATAGGTGGGTAAAGTTAGCTATGTGTTCTGGGGTTAAATGCTTGGTCAGCTGAGGAACATTTCAGCATTGTCAGTAAACTTTCTGAAAGAGAGTGAAAATGTTCCTTCATGACGCACAAACACCTGCTATCCTTTTTCTACTTTTAGGTTGTGCTTGCTAGAATGTTCAGATCTCTCATTTAGATTTATATAAAGCTGTAGCAGACTCCCGTTAATGTTCAGAGAATCCATTTGTGACATACATCAAATGAAGGCTGTTTGCTTTAGTTCAGCTCAATATTCAAGACAACATTCTACCTTGTAAACAGATCAATAGGGCTCATTTCCCTTAAGTCAATTGGTAATTAAACTGTCATTCATTAAAAATAAGATCAAACTGACTGTAAATTACTGGATGTCATGTGTCCTTGTGTGAAGGAGGTGATTTAAAAAGTCATATAGTCAAATGATTCTCAGAGTGAATTTGAGACGGGCCGTCAATGTGAGTTTCAATGTTTCATAAGGCAGATGTGATTCTCGCCGTCCAACAGATTGCATCAAAATTATTATTCACTGCTACTCTTGTTTTCTGAGATAGGATGTAACACATCCCGTACTGGTCACTTCCTGCCACACAAAGGCAAGATTAATTCCAAATGGCAGTGGCTACCACTAAATGAATAGTTACAATTCTATTATTTACACTTATTTTTACTTTTTTCACGATTTTCAGTTTTTAATTAAACTTTTATTCATTTATTTATGATTACATTTTTATTGAAGAGGATAGACCACTTTGATATTTTTTAACTTTAAACCCCAGATTTATTTTTTTTAAATGACTATACATTTTTTTATTTAAAGCACTTTGTATTGCCATTGTATATGAAATGTGCTATATAAATAAACTTGCCTTGCCTGCCTTACCTAAACTCCAATTCACATTTTCATCACTTAATAGAAACATAGTGGGATTACATATTTATAATACTAAATATTAGTAACTGTACTTAACTACAGTTACAGTTTAAATAATTGGTAATCAAAATACAGTTAAATTGTAAAAGTATTTTGATTACTAAAGAGATTACTTTGCATGTTATTGTCATTTTGTCATGTCTAGATGTTTTTTTGTTCATGTTTTGTTTTCATGTCTTTTATTTTGGCATTCTAGTTCCTGTTTCCCTTGTCATGTGATTTAATGTTTCCCTCCATGTTCATGTGTCTTGTTTGCATTGGTTTATTGTCTTATCAGTTCTAGTTTGTCATTGGTTTTAAGTTATTAGTCTTGTTATCTTGTTTAGTGTTCTGTTTGATCATTGGTTTATGTTTCCTCATGTCATGTATTTAAGCTCTCGTGTTTACCATTGTCCTTTGTCTAGTATTGATGTTTGTAAGTGTAAATTTGTTGTTTTTGTTCATGCCATGCCAAGTAAAGTCTAGTCTAGTCAAGTTCATGTTTATTTTTCGTTTATTGTTAGGGTTTTTGGTTTCACGTTTATATAAATAAACTGCACTTGGGTTCTTCACTCCTTCGTCATCATCTTCATACTTGCCAGCATCTTTACAGAATACTAGACCCTCACAATGGACCCAGCAGTTCAGCTTCTAAGCCTCTGTCAGGGGAGTCATCACCTGGAGGATTATTGTTACAAGTTCTCCCAGTCTAGGGTTGGGAGAGGGTAACAGGATTAAATAATAAAAACATAAACGTGGTGGGTTCCCTTCAGTCCTCTGCCCCAGAAATGTAAGCCAACACTTGATGCAAACATAAAAAGGTGTATTGTATTTAGACAAAGAAAATGGGGATGTTCAATCTTCAGGAGGTCACCAAACCAACAAACAAAAGAGACTTACTATTGGAAGGAGAACTAAATGACCTACACAGGTAAAAGAAAATAAATAAACAACATATGCTTCCCTCCACTTCCTGACTAACCAAAAACAGGGATTAACGTATTGTAAAATAAAAAGGTGACTCAATCTCCCTACCGCTCCCCATAACAAGTAAAAGAAAATATATGTATATGACTTTAGATACAATACCTTTTATTACCGAAACAAAGTTACAAAGAAAAGTTGAAAGAAAAATAGCAAAGCTATATGCTATTTTTTAACACCGAAGCGCGCGCACGCACGCACACACACACACACACACACACACACACACACACACACACACACACACACACAAAAGATGAACAACAATACACCAGGTCAACGCACCAGTTTCACACTCAGTTACTACAACAACACAGGTCTGGTGCAGGGGAGAAGTGAACCTCCTCAAGCAGTCTTCACTCTGCTCTCTTATAGGGTAGCTGTGTAACACTCCTTACGAGCCTCAGGTGTGGCTAATTAATTGTAAGGCAAGCAGAGTGAGGGAGAGACAGACAGAGCACAAAACAAAAACAACAATATTTAACAAAGTAAAATACATATCAAAAACACGTTACATAATACATCCCCAGGACGTAACAATTATCTTGAGGAATTTTGTGCCCTGGCCTGATAGGTGGCTTTTAATGAGCTCGCCCTGAAGGACATTTTTTGGGTCGGGCTTAATGAGCCCATCTCCTCCTCCATGCCTGGCGGTCACAGTCCCCTCAATCTGGCCCAATATATCGACCTCGCCTTGCAGATCATTGGTTCCACATTCACTGTGGGCCAGAGTTCCACCACATGGCCGCCGCCCAGCCAGAGTTTCACATCATGGCCACCGCCATGTCACCACCACGCCTGACTCTGCTCCATGCCATGTCACAGTCACGCCTCAGCCTGCTCCATGCCATGTCACATTCACACCGCAGTCTGCTCCATGCCATGTTTCAATCGAACCCCAGACTGCTCCATGCCATGTCACAAGCAAAACTCTGTTCACCGGTCCAGGCCGGCCTCTGCTCCACGGTTCAGGCCCGCCTCTGCTCCATGGTCCAGGCCCACCTCCATCCCTTTGACTCCACCTTGGTCCTTATGCCCCCTGGACTCCGCCTTGATCCCATGCTCCATGCCCTGCTACATCATTGGTTTATGTTTCCCCATGTCATGTATTTAAGCCCCCATGTTTACTATTGTCCTTTGTCTAGTATTGATGTTTCGAAGTGTAACTTTGTTGTTTTTGTTCATGACATGCCAAGTAAAGTCTAGTCAAGTTCATATTTATGTTTAGTTCTAGCACATTTATTCCATTTAATATTTAGTCTATTAAGTTGGAAAACATTTATACATATAAATGATTTGATTCAAAGATTTTTTGAACAGTGGTGAAACACTTTCTTATGATGTGTTACATTCATACGAGCAGACAGTGAAGTAAGTTTAATGTAAGTTTGGAGTAGTAGAAATTGAAATAATCTTTGTATAAATTGCAATGTGATCATTTACTTTTATGCTAAACTAGAATGTTATTTCTTCCCATTTTACATGCACTATCAAGAAAATCCATGTTGGCTCATTATTAGGAATAATTCTGGAATTTTTATTTTTTTCTCTAGAAAGACATTTGATATTAGGGCAAAAATCGTATTCTTGATGAGAAATTCAGTATTGTTTCTCTGTAAAAATCAAAAAAAAAAAAGTCCTTAAAACAAGATAAACTTTCTTTATCTTGTTGTAGAAGGAACACTGCGTAATATATTTAGTCTTTTTTCAGATAATGTATTTTTTACATGTATTTTGGCAGATTTTTTATAGGCAAAACAATTCAAAGTAATCCAAAGTATTTAGATTACGTTACTGACCTAGAGTAATCTAATGGAATGTGTTACAAATTACATTTTACATCATGTATTATGCCATTTGTAGTGGAATACATTGTAAAAGTAACCCTCCCTACTCTGTTGACCCCCACTATAAAACAGGCTTTTTAAGTAGCTCAACCAGTAAGGCTTGATCAACCAGCTGGACATTTCCTTTACCCAATATTTGTGTGAGCTATACATTTTAATGCATCATTAGCTTAGCAGCATAATGTCAATCTCTTGGAATCAGCTGTGAGTTGAGTCTAAAGTCACTCCAAAAATACATTTTGCTGGTGAACAGCATGACAATGTTGGTAAACCAGCACAAAAACTAACCGGCATAAACTAGCTTGGACTTTTCAGCAGAGCAGTCACAAAAAGGCGAGCTTCATTTAAAACTGGTCATTGTAACATTAACCAGATTAATTTAAATGGAAATAAAAGCCAGTTAATCTTCACAGTCTGCAATGATGGTGTCATTGTTGACAAAATGAATGCTTGAATGTTTCCTTCAGTAGCATTCTGATAAGAGTTTAATTCATTTATCAAATGAATTAAGCTTGCAGTGCTTTGGCTCTGTTTCAAAACCAAGCGAGCTTTGCTGTTTACTGCTTTCTAAAGCAGTATCTAAACTGAAAAGAAAATATATAAGTGACCAATTCGGAATGCTCTGCTTAGGCAACAACTGCGGGCATCATACAAATGGTGATCTTCATGTGACAAACCAACATGATCATGAGTATTTGTAGGTATTCCTTTATAAATGTGATTTTAGCAAAGGTACATTTGCTCATGTCTGCATACTGTAGACAGCGAAATGTACAAGATTGACATATTGATCAACATGATCACGGGAATTTATGCAGACTTACTGACAAGTGCCATCTCCTATCAAACATTTTAACATAGGTTCCACTGTGCTTACCTTCCCTTGTGGTGCGACCGGAAGTGCATTGCGTCAAAAGCATGGGAGACCTGGATTCGGATCCAGCATTGAAACCAGGAGGTAATTGCTTTTTTCATAATCAGTGACAAGCGGAATTCGGAGATTGCATTTTTCCCTCCTGATATTACATTTTCACTCCACTGATTGTTTGGTCTGGGTTTGGGGGGTACAGTTTATAAAATATGCATTTTCATCTTCACTATGTTATATCCTGTACAGCTGAAAACAACTCGATTCACAACTTGCTTTTGGCACCGCTCTGTGGACATTTCACGTGGAAAATAGGGTTTACACAAGCACATACACCCAACAGCAATTACCGCTTTGGCCTCTGGGGGGCAGTGTTTAGAGTTTCAGTAAGCACAGGACAATTTTAGTTAAATGATAGTTTACCCAAAATGTTTAATTCCCTCGTTATTTCCTCACTCTCATGCCATCACAGATGTGCATGACTTTCTTTCTTCTGCAGAACACAAATTAAGATTTTTATAAAAAATATCTCAGCTCTGTAGGTCCTCACCAAGCAATTGAATGAGTGCCAGAATTTTGATGCTGCAAAATTGTTTGCTTAGTCTTTGTCAGTGTTATGTGGTTTGACCTCCTGTTCATTGACCCGTTCCCATCGTAGATGGTTCTTTTGTTCCTGTGTTTACCCCGTTAATCTGTATTTTTCGTTTATTTTATTAAATACTGTTTTGCTGCACCTGGATCCAGCTCTCGTGACTTCCTTCCATACGTTACCGCAAAATGGATCTACCGGCGTACTTCATACAACTAAGCCAGGCGGACTTATCAATAAGAGAGTTCTCCTATTTCTTCGCCACTATTGCCCATCCACACTGGATTTGATGATGATACCCTGAAATCCATTTACAGAATTATACTCACAACATGCTGGTGGAGGGAATTGCCTGAAACTGGAGATTACACATTGGAGGAATATATGAGGCGAACCTTAGAGACACTCCCTTCAGAGGATCGTCCTCTCTCAATCCCGGTTCCGGCTTCTGAGTCTTCCACGCCTGAGTCCGCTCCATGCTATGTCATAGCCACGCCTCCATCTGCTCTGTGCCCCGTCACAGTCAAGCCACAGTCTGCTCCACACCATATCACAGCCACATCTGAGTTTGCTCCACACCAGGTCCCAGTCATGCCTCCAATGGCCCCTGTTTCTAAGTTGAATGATCTGCCACTGATATCAGTGTTTTGGGCCACAAGAACTCTTCCTCGCAAATTGTCAACATCAATGTCTGCTGCAGCCAACGGCCACACCTGCCACGGCCAACGGCCACACCTGCCACCGCCAACGAGCCAACGTCCACGCCTGCCACGGCCAACAAGCCAACAGCCACACCTGCCATGGCCAATGCCCACACCTGCCAACGGCCAATGGCCACACCTGCCATGGCCAATAAGCCAACAGCCACACCTGCCACAGCCAGTGAGCCAACTCCTGCCATGGCCAATGCCCACACCTGCCAACGGCCAATGGCCACACCTGCCACAGCCAGTGAGCCAACGCCTGCCACGGCCAACACCCACGCCTGCCAACGCCCACACCTGCCACGGCCAACGAGCCAATGCCCATGTGCCCGTAGCAGGGAGGAGAATTTATAATAATAATAAAAAATAAAAAAAAAGACTTAATTATTGATTTATTTCTCAACCACACCTATCACTTGTGAAGATATTAATTTACCACTGGAGCCATATGGATTACTTTTATGCTGACTTTTGGAGTTTCACAATGTTGGCACCCATTCACTAAGGGTGGCTGTGGCTCAGGTGGTAGAGCGGGTCGGCCGCTAATCGCAGGGTTGGTGGTTCAATTCCCAGCCCACTACAACTCCACATGCCGAAGTGTCCTTGGGCAAGACACTGAACCCCAAGTTGCTCCCAATGGCAGGCTAGCGCATTGCATGGAAGCTCTGCGGCCATTGGTGTGTGAATGTGAGTGTGAATGGGCGATTGGCACACAGTGTAAAGTGCTTTGGTAATCTCTAAGGTTAAAAAAAAGCGCTATATAAGTGCAGACCATTTACTTGCATTGTATGGACAAACAGAGCTGAACTATTCTCCTAAAAATCTTCATTTGTGTTCTGCTGACGAAAGAAAGTCATACACATCAGGAATGGCGGAGGGTGAGTAAATTATTAGTTTTTGTCTGAACTATACCTTTAAAGAAATGTCAACCTACTGTTTCCGATTTTAGATCTGTCTGTATTGACAACATCTGAAATATAAATATTTTTATATTACGTACAACATACTAATGTTTATGAATTCTTATATTGAATTCATAGAATTAATAGGTTGAATGTATTTTATTTATAATCAATGATATTAATTAAATACGTTTGATGGCATCACATTTATTTAACACAGTTGACACATTTACCTTCAATAAATTGACAGTCATTTCAAATGATTATATTTAAAGTATATACTATAACTAGAATTATTTTATCATCCCTTAAGCATTTAATTTTTATTTTGTTTGCTGTGGGACATGATACTAGTTTTCAAAATATACTGTGCCTTAAAGCCAAATAATAGCACTGAGAGAGGAGCAGACCCAAATTTAAATCTTCATTCACTGGTCTTACCTAAAACTGCCATAATAAAATAGAGGGAACCCATAGCTGGAAATTGCTCCTTCTCAATTGGGTTTAAGACTACAACCTGAACAGCTCTATTTGGCCACTGAGTGAACTGACTGTCACAAATGAAACCAGGTAAATTGCAGTAAAATTGTTGGATTGCTTTTACTGGTGCTTTTACTAAATGTATCACATCTGTTATACACACGCAGCTGTTTCCATCTTTTTTCTTTTTTGCTACCATTCACACATCAGCAACAAAATGCCATTAAACTAGTTATTTTATGTCAAAATATTTTTCATCTGCCTCTTAGAAGCACTTTAAGGCTGAATTACACCAACCCATTTTTTTAAAGGAACAGAACCTAAAAATACTAGTAATCATACACATTCCGATTATGTAAATAGCTGCATACAAAAACTGGGCATCACACACCAAACAACTAAGGGTCACTCCGGCTGTCCAGTTGATCCAATCACAAACTCACATGTAAATACACGCCCTCATTCTAGGAGAAGGATGACAGATGTAAACAAACATAAATGTATGGGAGTGCAGCTGTTTATGTAGCTGCTTTTCTTTTTCGAGTCTCAAAAGAAATGGCATGATGTGGGTGCTTTCTTTGATGGAAAGACGGACAGATTCTTGTTCGCAATCTCCATATCTTCATGGTCCTGTGTCGTGCTATTCATGGAGCATGATACACTACGAGATTTCCTCTATAGTCGGCTGTAAAACATGAACTATCTGTCCAATTAGATTACTTATATTCATTTAGATGTAAATATCTATTTAGCTTCTGCATCAACTGTATGCCGAATAAACCCTTGCAACTCCTTTCTTTTAATTGTGGTAAACTTGCAGTTAATTTATGGAAATATTTTGGCCAACAAAACCACAAACTAAAAATATCTGCCGAACACTATTTTGTAGCGGCACCTAAAACGTCCCATGATATTTTGTGCTCTGTGGTGGACCGTAACTACATTGTTTCTCTTCTTCTCTTTCTTGCAGAAAAATGACAAAGAGCCGCTCACATGTCAAAAACATGGCCACACTTGTGATTTGAGGTAAGCCCAAGGTCTCTCGCCTTATTGAATATGATGCGTTGGCGTCCAGTCGATACATTACTTTAAGCAGATGACTTACCCTGCAATCGAGCTCTGCAAAGTGACTGATGCCCTCCGTATTGTCATTCATGAAGTCCCCTTAGGTCAAACACTTGCTCGTAATTGGCTGTGTGGTAAAGAGAGAAGCTCAGGTCTGGACTGCATGAGATACATTATTATGACAGATTCCTCATGAAACACCAAGGTGCTGCTTTATATATACACTGCTGGAACAGAATGCTTTTCACAGGTATCACATATTTTGGATATATATATATATATATATAGGTCTCCAAAGCAACCAAATTGGCCCTGTTGCTAGGGAGGGCAGAGTCACATGAGGTAACCTCCTTGTGGTCACTGTAATGTTGTTCGTTCTCAATGCGGCACGTGGTGAGTTGGGCATGGATGCCACGGTGGATGGCGTGAAGCATCCACACACATAATGTATCCGTGGCAACGTGCTCTACAAGCCACGTGATAAGGTGTGTGTATTGCTGGTCTCAAGAGATTGGTCCTCCGCCACCCTGACTGAGGCGTGTCACTACACCACCACGAGGACTTAGAGCGCATTGGGAATTGGGCATTCCAAATCGGGGAGAAAAGGGGGAGGGAAAAAAATGCTAAAAATTAATTAACATGAATTAACAATGAACAATATTTTTACAACATTTATTAATCTTGGTTAATGTTAATTCCAACATATACAAATTAGGGCTGCCAATCGTTTAAAATGTTTAATCAAATTAATTACCTGATATGCTGATTAATTAATAGAATTTATCACAATAATTCAATACATAATGATTAAATGGTAATATTTAAATTATGTGATAAGATGCATGGGTTGACGGTCTCAGACACAAGGCAGCTGGGATTCGTCCTCCACCACCCAGATTGAGGCAAATCACTACGCCAAAACGGGGACTTAAAAGCACATTGGGAATTTGGTCATGCCAAATTGGGAGAAAAAGGGGAAAAAATCTAAACAAAAAAACATTTGAAACTTAGAAAAACACGTCTTGAGATCCCTGCCTTTCGAATTTGTGCTCCATCAAGCTGTGGTTGTTCACAAGGACATGTTATCATCTTGTGTTATCTGCTGTCTATACAGCGAGTTTCGGTAACTGCCCCCTGGAGAAAACAGGCAGTACTCCATGCTTTAATTGCTCATTTGGAAGGAATATTCCTTATTTCGGTCCGGAGACATGATTAATTGCGTAAATGTTTTTTTTAATGCGTTATTTTTTTACATAATTAAATCACACTTAATTAACATGTTAAATTGACAGCCCTAAAGCTAATACATTTTCAAAATCAAAAGTTGAATAGCCTATATTAATAAAGCGATATCATGTGAGCAAAAGTGCTGTATTTCTTTCTGTGATTCAGTTGTAGTGGCTGAGTGCCGCAGATAATCACAAGTGCTGATAGATGGACAAAACAGGGCCAATGGTTTCTACGATCTACTTAGGCTTACAATGCCCTGTAAAATTGTGTGTGTGGTGTTTTTATTTATTTTTATTTTATACAAAAGTTCAACAAATAAGTAAATAAAAAAAAGTAGGTAAAAACTAAGGAATGCCACAAAAAAAAAAAAAAAGAGAGAGAGAGAGAGAGAGAGAGATTAAAAACACTTTATTTATCATATAATAAAAAATATTCTTATAATTGATATCAATACTTAACAGTTAATAATAAATACAATTGCTAAAGTTACACTTAAACAAAAAAGTTTTTGTTGCTAATGTACAGTGCAGGATATGCCAGTGTAAATCTCTTGTTCGTTTTGGCAATGGACTTTTATAAAACAAGTGCCATGAAGTTTATTGTGCATTTGGGACAGATAAGTAACTCCTCCATTTTGTATCTGTCTTATTCTTAAAATGTTCACAAAATCTTGACTTCACACATGCTTGTCTTATTACCCCTTATCCTGCCAATTATGAGGTGTAAAAAATACTTCAGGAAAAAAAATTCTCAAGAAAAATATATAATGATATGGGAAATGATGATTTTAACTTTCTTTAAACATTCTTCATTATCCTTTCTGACCTTCTCCCCATTTGTTTAGTAGTTTATTGTACAGAAAACCATTTATTTTGTTCTGTGTCAATTAAATCTCCAACTTTTAAAACACCAGATGAAGTAAAAGTTGAGATTTACTTGATAAATTAGATTGATGACATAACCATGAATTATAAAACAGTGGTTCTTCAAGGCCAAAGTGGTTCTCTCATTCCCCCTTAAATATACTCCATGCTCTTATTACAGACCAACAGAACCCACTCATACTCAACCCATCAATTACATTATTAGACATTAGAAATAGTTGCCTGTCAAGTCCCATTTTACTAACAGCTCGTAATATTGCTAAACCATACGTAATCCATGGCTGCAGGTCGGTATTAAAAAGCAGTTTTTGAGCCTATTGTTGTTACGGCGCCCAGTCTTCCTGATTCTGTCATCTCTCAACCACGAGCGCCCTCTCCTGAGTTCTAGTGGGTTGCATACTTTCCCATTAGTATGCATCATTTGCGTTGTGATTACCCATCACCTGTTCTGTATTACAACTCATCTCTCAGCCTTTATCTGCCTCATTAACTTAGCGTCCTGTGCGAAGTATTGCCTCTCTACGTGTGCATGTCCGAGCTGTTTTTGTGATCTAGTCAGCCTTTGTTTCTGACCCTCACTATTCAAACTTCTCTGATTGTCTGCACCCTGCCTCTCGACCCTCAGCCTGATCCGGATTCTGATTCCAGCCGCCTGCCCTGAACTCTAAGCCTGTCCCTGGTACTGAACGCTAGCCGCCTGCCCTGAACTCTAAGCCTGTCCCTGGTTCTGCACGCTCGCCGCCTGCCTTCCACCTCCTATCTGGTTCGACTCGGCTTTTCAGCGCACCCCATCAAGAATTCCTGTGTTTCCTTTTTACCTGCTCTTTCAGTTATTAAACTTGTTGCAAATGGATCTGCCTCAGCCTTCTGATTCGGTACAATTGTAGTCTCATTGCTTTCCATTTAGAAATTAAATCAATAAGACCTTGACCACCCTCAAACACAGGTAGGCTCAGTAAGCCTGGATGAAGCCAATGATGCCCCCCCAGAAAAAGTTAAAGTGTTTCTGGAGTGTCTGTAAAAGTCCTGCTGGAGGGTCTAAAACAGTCAGTCGATGTCACAGCATTGAAGCAGCTAAGTTGTTTACCACTAATACTCTGCTTCTATACGATAGTTGTGCTTGAATCCAACTCCATCTCTTTAATCTTCCTAGTATCTTTTCAACTACTCCGTCCCAATTCTTTACCATAAATTGTTGTGTTCCAAAAAATATTCCAAGGATTTTCAATCCCTCTGTATTCCAGTGGCACTGTTGCTGGAGATGAGGTGGTGCTTCTTCCTGCCACTGACCGCAAAGTAATGCTTCTGTTTTATTCCAATTTACCCGTGCTGAAGATGCTTTTTGAAAGCAGTCCAGATACTTACTCAGTTGAAAAAAATCTTCTTGAGATCTTATTATGACCATAACATCATCAGCATAGACAATAAGCCTAACTGTAGTAGTTTCCGATATATTGGGATTATGGACTGAAATACCTTGCAACCTGTCCCTTAGAACTCTTAATAAGGGTTCTATGGATGTTACATATAAAAGTCCTGAGAGGCTACATCCTTGTCTTATACCTCTATGCACAGGAAAAGGTCTTGTTAAAGTTCCATTTATCTTCAGCATGCTGTAAACATCTGTATAAAGTATCCGAATCCATGGGGATGAAACGCTCTCCAAATCCAAAGGCTGACAAGGCATTAAAAAGATATCTATGGTGAACTCTGTCGAATGCCTTTTCCTGACAAAAGACCTACATCAAGTCCATATATCTCAGTAAGATGTAATAAATCACGCACAAGAAAAAGTTGATCAAAAATAGAAAGTTTTGGGATGCAATAAGACTGGTTTTCATGAATTATGGAAGCCATAACCTTCTTCAAGCGATTTGTTAATGCCTTTGAAAGTATCTTGTAATCTATCCCTAAAAGGGAGATAGGATGCCAGTTCTTCAAAAATCATAAATCTCCTTTTTTGGCAATAATGTCATTACAGCTCTTCTGCAACTGAGAGGAAGAATGTTTGATTCTTCACATTCAAGATACACAGCATGTAAATCTGATCCAATCAATGACCACAAAGCCTTATACAATCCTTAAGTCAGTCCATCCAATCCTGGAGATCGTCCAGCAGCTTGTTGTTTAACATCCACACTCAATTCTTTAAAATAAAGTGGCTTTTCTAATTTTGTCTTTGCATCTTCACTCAATATTGGAATGTCACTAAGAAAAAAATCCATGGCCTCAGAATCACAAATTTGGGCGCTATAAAGTTCTTCATAAAACAGCAAAGCTCTCTTTTCTGTTGTCTCTCAGATGATTTAAGATGATTAATTAGCTTCTTTTCTCAAACCTTTTTTTCCAAACCAAAAAAGAATGATGTCGATTGTTGTTAAGTTGAGTAAATCTTTTTTGTACTATTGTCCCATGATCTCTTTCTTCATACAAGTTTTTCAGAAGAAAATTATGTTGTTCGAGCAAATCCACACTTCCATCTCTTTCACTTATGGAGCTGTTCAATCTCATGATTTCTTGCTCTAGCTGTTCAATTTTCTTCTGAATTTCTTTAGTATTATTTTCCCAATGTCCCGCCACTGACTTAGGGACTTAAACTCTGTCTTTCTCTCTCTCTCCAAGCACTCCAAAAGAAAGTAAATAAATGTGAAAACATACAATCCTGCAACAAACTATTATTGAAATGCCAATAAGATTTATTAATAGTATTCAATGTTGTGACTATGACAGAGATGTAATAATGATCAGAAATTGGTGTGGGATTAATTTTACTTTCGAAAAATGTTCGTCTTCTACATTTCTGGATATATATCCTATCTTGTCTAGCCCCCGATATTATATTGCAATTCGTTTTCAGCCATGTATACTGCCTAGTTTTGGGGAAGAAATCTCTCCACACTTCTACAAGTGAGTGAAAAAGGATTACTTTCTTAAGAGCTTCTGCTGAATTGGGATGGGGTTCATCATGATTCCTATCAACCGTATAGTCAAGGGTGCAATTAAAATCTCCAGCCACAATAATTAGGTTATCACAAGGAATATTAGTCAAAGCTTCCTGTAATTTCTTAAAAAATAAAACTCGTTCATACCCAACATTGGGAGCATATATATTAATAAAGGAAAAAGACAGATTTTGCAAAATAATGTCTACCCGCTGCATTCTTCCAGGAATAATTTCTATCATATTGGAAGCATTCCCCTGAACACTTTTGGATATGAGAACAGCCACTCCAGCACTTACACTGGAACCATGGCTAAGAAAACCCTGTACTTTCCATTAACTTAGCCATTCTGCCTGGTTATATACATCTGTGTGTGTGTTTCTTGTTTCTTAACACTCGACTTTTTAAAAGCCAAAAAATGTAAAAGAGCATTTCTCTTTTCTTTGTTACGACATCCATTAACATTTAAGGATCCAATATATAAGGATGTCATAAAATCTTACTATAATGCAGCGAGCAAACAAACATCCTGCACAAATCTGTCCTGTACCATATCTCTAACGGTTGCTCTTTTTCATATCTTGATGAACCATCTTCTTTACTTTGGTAATAATTTTTTTGAGACGATATCATTTTTGTCTACTAAACTCCTCAACTGTTGCATTTATCATTACATCTCTACAAGACATTAAAAATCTTCTCAAATCTGGAAAAAAACAGTTCAAGTGGATTCCGTACACCTTTAGTTTCATCAAGGAAAACACTAATCTCTCTGGCAGAGTAAAGTTTTTTTCACAGCCGCTCAATTCTGATATCTCTATTTGGCTCCCTATACTCTCACATTCATGATCTGAATCACTATCAGATCTAGTGACACCAGAGCCAGCTACAAATGACTGAGTGCAATTTTCAGTCACTTCTTCATCTGATTTATTCTCATTTTGATCATGTACCTCTCCATAATCCATAACTGTATCTTCATCTTCTCTGTCTTTAGATTGAGAATGTACTTTTTGTGCTTCTATTTTTGCATTCTTCTTTTCCACAACATTGGGTGGCACAGTGCCACCTGCTGGCTGATCAACTTCAATGTTTACTTTGTTTGTCTCGGCACTACTCTCATTTCTCCCTATATTCCTCTCAGCCTCTTCATCAGTCACTTCATGACCGGCAGTATTGTTCTCTTGAACATTGTTTTTTGGAATTGTTTTTGACCATTAACGTTATCTTGTTTACTGGGACATGTCTGTCAAAGATGTCCATGTTCACCACACAGAAAGCACCGCATATGATCTGAACTAATGAAGATCGTATAATCTTTGCCCTCTACTGCTATTTTTAGTGCCAGATTAAGCGGCTCATTTTGCGATTTCGGTATCATGTAAGTGAAGCGTCGGAAAGACATGACATGTTTGATGTCTGGATTTTTAAATCCCAACGGAATCATCTTAATCGGAGCTGTTAATTTTCCATACCGTTCAAGAATTTCTTTCAAAGTTTCTTCTTTTATGAACGGGGGTACATTTGAAAATACAACTTTCTTGGAGGGATTTGGCAAAGGCAGTACTGGTAAAAATGTCTCATTAACACAAGTCCTTTCTCTTAACAGTTCATCAACCATTGAATCTTCTTTGAGAAATATAACCAGTGCTCTGTTCATTCTTGAGGCAGATTTGATATTTAAACCACCAACCTTTTCGCTGATCGCTATCAGTACGTCCTCGATTGAGATGGAGTCATCCGGCGTGGTCTAGAGTCAAACGTGAAAACTCGCTGCGTAACTCCATACCTGCGCGCAGTTTTTGCGCTGACCATAGTCAGCGCTCAAAGGTTAAATTAGCGAAAACTTTTAATTTTAGCACTGTTTCTAATACTAAAGAGAAGCGGGAAAAAAAGAACAACGTGCTCTAGTCCAAACACTCTCACCACTACCCACAATCCAGAGAGAGAGAGAGAGAGCGAGAGAGAGACTTGGCGTGTGATTACCTTGCAGTGATGAAGAGTAATTCTGCAGCCGCTAGTTTAACCCTAATCCTCAGCTGTAGTGTGGTAGTAATCTATTTAGATTGTGGAGTTATGCTGCCAAATGTGCAATTGAAATGATCTGAGCATTTCACTCATGTTCAAGGGTTTTCTTGCAGAACTCTTATTTTGACACCCACACAGAAAACAGACTCTCCTTCGCCATGTTGAAAGTTTACGTTAACTTGGAAACTTGTATCAGGTAGGCGCCCTGAGCGTGTTTGATTACTCAGTCTGTCATGACACTTAGCTTTGATCGGCAGTATTGCTGAAGTAGTCAGTAGTAATCTGAGCCATCATGGAGTGATCATGGAGCAGCCACAACAAGCCATTCTGTAGTGGATTTACTTTGATGTTTAGGGTCATTATCCTGCTGCTTTACCCAACTACTACTGAATTTCAGCTGGCGCACAGCCAGGCAGCAAAGCAGCCACAAATTATGATGCTCCCTCCACCGTACTTCACTGTTGGGATGATGTTTTCATGTTGGTATGCAGTGCCCTTTTTTACACCATACATAGTGCTATGTGTTCTTCCCAAACAATGAAACCTTAGTTTCTTCATTCCACAACATTTTCCCAATAGCATTATGGAGTGTCAAGGTGATGTTTGGCAAACTTCAGGAGATCAACAATGTTTTTGTTGGAATGCAGTGGCTTCCTTCGTGGTTTACTGCCATGAACATGATGCCTGTTTAATGTTTTCCATATAGTAGACTCATGAACAGAGATGTAAACCAGTTCCAATAATTCCTTAAGTCTTTTAAGGAATAAGTCTTTAGCTATCACACTAGGATTCTTTTTTTTACCTCATTGAGCATTCTGCTCTCATCTTGGCTGGACGGCCACTTCTAGTGAGAGTAGCCAAAGTACTAAATCAGTACCATTTATAGACAGTTTGTCTAACTGTAGACAGATGAATATCTAAGATCTTTGAGATCACTTTGCAACCCTTTCAAGCTTTATGCAAAGCAACCATTCTTGATTGTTGGTCTTGTGAAATCTCTTTTTAGAAGGCATGGTCCATGTCAGCAGATGATTCTTGTGAATAGCAAACTCAAAATTTTAGAGTGCTTTTTATAAATCAGTAGCTCTAAGACCCACCTCCAATCTCGTTTCATTAATTGGATTCCAGGTTTTCCAACTCCTGAATTTAATTAGGTTTTGTCCAAACATGCAGTAAACACCAAGTTATGTCTGCATGGCAAAAATTACAAAAACCTACAATGGTAAATTTGACTGAACAAGCCAATATTTAAACAAGAAGCATTGCATTGCAAAATCCATCCAATATGTGAGAGAAATTTCAGTTATAAAAATATTTATATTCACAGAAAGAATTTCAATTTAAATGGTGAAATAAGGTTTGAATCAGTGGTTTAACTAAAAGTGCATTACTGTACCCTAGAAAATGTATTACATTTATTTATCATGCTTCCAGTATATACTACTGATGACTGCTTAATTGTTAACATTTTGGGATGATTTGTTTAAAATATTGGTTTAACCTTTTTCCTCTTTCTTTTTTTCTGTCTTTCATAAGTTGAAACAATATGGCGGAGGACCTCCAGAAGGCAGAGACGTAAATTTGATTTATACAGCTACATGTTTTCTGCTAATATATGTTACAAGTAACAATGCTATGAATGTGTATTGTTTTGGATGCCTAGTATATTACTATTAATTATACATGTTATTTTATTATTCTACAAGATTTTTAATAAAGCTTTTGTAAAACTTACAAAAGCTTTACCATTTTAACACATTTGTTTACAACGTGGTTTATTTTACAACTGAAAATACTAAACCAATTTTGAGATAAAATGAAGCCAGCATTCCTGTAAAAATGCACCAGCATTTGGGTGGATAAACAACCCATTGTTCTCTCTTAAATGAACAACCCAGTTTACTGGTTCAATTAACCCAACGAGTGTTCTGCCCTTTTATTTAAACAGCAAATTATTTTGGTTATAAAGTTTTTAACTCAGCATTTTTAGTTTGTGATTAGAAAAAGTTGGAACTGATTAAAATTAAAAATGTGCATGCAGTTTTTTCTTCAATGCATATTAGACAATTTGGAATTTAAGGCCGCTGACTTTTTAGACAGCAAAGCAGTTCACAAGATTTCACTAGGAACCTGAGCTGATATATTCTCTCTCTGTATGTCTTCCATAATCTGTCTCAACCCCTTGTTCTTTTCCCATCTCTTCACCCCCTCCACCCCCCTCAGTTTTCCCGGCAGTATTCCGCACGGGCTGAGATCCAGACAGTGCAGGAAAGGCCGTGACGTTCAGTGACTTTAATGAGCAGAGAGACAAATTTCTATTCTACCATCTGCCTCTTTATATTCATTGTTTTGAAAAGTTTCCCAACAAGACAATTGTTTGATTACACAACAATTTATGCAAGAACAAAAACCATGCTGTGACACTTGTATTTTGTAATTGTTTTTGCGAGGGCATATTGTTTGAGTTTCTTTGCAAAATGCATTGAGTTGTAGACACTGCAAGGTTGAATGCAGAAGTTATCACACGACCCATGAGGCTTTGCTCTCACTGCATATTTGTTCTCGTACTGATGTGCATTTGTTTATCGTAAAGCTTTATCTTTTGAGTTTTAAGTGTGGCTCTTTTGGAGAGCACATTCATCATTGAAGCACACAGATAAAGTCTAACATCCTACCAGAAAAATAGCAGCAGCTGCAAAATATTAACGGATATTAAAAGACAAAGGCTCTAGTAAAGACGCAATCCCTTCAGCTGAAGTGTTTGGGTTGAATCAGATTGTTTGCATGGGTATCAAACCGGATTTGTCACAATACTCAACTGGACATAGAAAGCTGCTTTAAAAACTGTGGCACAGATCACAATAGTGATTTGTAAAGGAAAATAATAAAAACATCAATCAAGTGCTAAATCTATTAAAACAAAAATAAGTCAACCTGGAGTTTCTAACATGTATGGGGTTATTTTATTATAATTTTGTATTTAGGTCTGCATTATCTTAATTGTGTGTCCAAATCACAAGAAATTAGAACACATATTGTAAGAAAAAAAGTCACAGTTATTGAATTCACAGAATCAATTCAATTTTTTTTTTGGACAAATTCTGTTCCAACATTTTTGTCTGATTTTATCACTTTTTTTTTGGTATCCTTCATTTGAATGGTCTAGATCCTTGTGACATTTACTCTTTGTAGCTGTATGTACTGTAAATGTAAACAAAAAAAAAAAGTTAAGGTAGTTTTGCAAAACAAAGTCATACCTGTACTGTTCCTGGACAAATTTGTCAGACCATAGAAATCAAGTGGGAAATCAGTGGGTGAGACCCAGAACACAATGCAGAACACGAAGACACACACACACACAGAGAGAGAGAAATGAATTGGTGAGACTATAACACTGCCACAATATTGAACACACAGAACAGACTCACACATAATGGTATAGTTCATACAAAAAGTAAAATTCTCTCATAATTTACTCACCCTCATGCCACCCAACTTTCTTTTTTCAACAGAACACAAAATGAAGATTTTTACAAACTCGGTTACCTCGTGTGATGTAAGCGCGCTGACATGTTCAAATGAAAGCAAAACCAAAGAATATTGTGAACAGTGCTCTCTTGTAAACAAATCGAGCTGCGCTTTCGGTTGTATCAGGTCAGTTCTTGCGTGAACACATCTTGCGAGAAGTGGAGGGAACAAGTCCCATTGTGGACATGCACTGAAAAGCAATACCGGAAGTAAACAATGATAGTGAAAAGGACTTAAATATTGAACTGTTTCTCACCCGAAGCAATCGTATTGCTTTATAAGAGTTGTGTGAATTACTTTTACTATGATTGTCTGTGCTTTTTGGAGCTTTAAAGTGCTAATCACCATCCACTTGCATTGTATGGACCTAAAGAGCAGAAATATTCTTCTAAAAATCTTAATTTGCGTTCTGTAGAAGCAGTAGCAGTTCTAGATTATTTGGCGCCCTGGGCGAAACTTGCTTCAACACGCTGTACAGCTCCCGCTGTAATCTAAACATAATTTTGATTATAATTACAATTAGTTGCTGCATCAATTCCATACTTTCAATTTGTGTTGGTTCATTTTGATGACTTAAACGTTATTCTAAAAATTATTCCAATGAAAAGTCCCCTCCGCAGTGCGTGTTTGCGCGTATTTGTGCGTGGGCGTGTTACAAGTAATTTGTAAAGGTCTGCTGCTTTCCGTGATGATTGGTGATGTTGCACGACCTGACTCGTAAAACGAGCGTTTCGCCAGCTCTGAATCACGTCGACACGTGACCATATGTTGAGTTTAATGGGAGGAAAGGCCTCGCTGAGTCTTTGTGTTCTCTCGCAGTGGCGGTTCTAGCTTGTATGGTTCTAATATGTCTGTGAAACTATATATTCACAGTATTTTGAATGAATTGGGTTTTATTTTGTGACGTTTTGTAGTGTGACTTATTTTCATTAGTACTGTACAAAGTTAGCTATTTGATGGATTCCCCCGCTCCCCCTACCTCGGGCTTCCAGTGGTTAGACCTGAACTACCCCCACCCCCCTCCCCATCTCGCACTTCTGAGTGGGACAACTTCCGAGGTACTAGCCTGCCTAGCTCACAAAAAAAACTAGAATCAGGGCGCCCATTCTGACAAAGTTAATTGACCCACAGTCCCACACGGTGACATGATATCATTGACGTGACGTGCAAATGAGTGATATTGAATCATGAATTGATTGCACAAATGTGACCATTCCGAATTTGTTTTGTGCGGGCACCCCGTGCTGCCCCCCGGCATTGCCGGCAAGATGGGCGATTGCCTATGCCGCCTATACCTAAATCCGCTAGTGTGTAGAAGAGAGAAAGTCATAAATATCTGGGTTGGCAAAAGGGTGAATAAATGATGAGAGAATTTTCATTTTTGGGTGAACTAACCCAAGAACGACACGCCTGACCCCACTGTGGAAAGAGTTTTCCCTTCCAGTTTATTGAATGGTGCTGAGTGCTTAAAAAATAGCTTCACTTTGACAAAAATGTATTTTGTAATGCCTCAATATATATCCAAATGTATAACTTATGATAATATCTACAAATTAAGTTACAGTATTGGGCTACGGACACCATTCAACATTAAAGGGAACGCTGAGGCCACCTATAGGCTATACTTGACTTTGCTAGGAAATTATAAATTTTTGTAGCAGATGGCAGCAGACACTCATATCACATAGCAGCCTTTTCATAAATATTCAACTTTGGTTTTGACCCGAGACAGATAACATTTCTCACTTATTTAAATTAATTTTACATTGTGCTAACAGTAATTAGCACACACACACAAGCAGTGTCTTGTTTTTGGGTGTCGGGCCACTGCAGACTTCTCATTGACCCGGTCCATGTCATTCTTGCACACACCTTACGTAAGTCTTCATGAGCTACATTGACTCCTTCCTGGACCGCCTGGTCACACATTAATTGGTCAATCAGGCAGAACTCGCCCCTCTGAAGCACAAATAAATGGAAAGAACTCTGTCTGTGACTCTCAGGTGGATTTTGTGCTTGTTAGTGGTGTAAATTGTCTGGCAGTGCCTCCAGGGAGTTTTGTACGAAACAGGTGTTTACTTAACCCAAGTCTGCAAATTGGCTTAGAGAGGAAATTTTTTTAGTGCAGATTGTGTGTGAGAGAGGGAGAGTTATAGATAGTGCAGCAGGTAGTGAGGAGGAACATTTGCTTTGACAGGCAAGTCAATTAAGCAAATGTCCTTATCAAACAGGTTCGGGAATATGCCAGTGTTCACAGCTGTGTGCTGCATTCTGACGCTGCCATGAAAGTAGATTTAAATCACATTTGGCCCACATGGGTTAAGCGTGTTACCCAAACCATAATCGCTTACAAATCATGAATATGCTAATTGCTCCAGTGCTATTCGTTGACATGTATATGCTTTAAGCCCTTTCACATGATTACTGTAATGTGAGTTATCAATAAAGTATCTGCTCTACTATCAGGCTATAACCTCATAAGCTTCTTTATAGTCCTGTTTTGATTTTTCTTCATATATGGGTTTCTTTGGGCACTTTTAGCACTGTGGGTTACTAGAAAGTCTCTATAAAACATTTTCACATCTCAAATTCTGTGTTTTGTTTAATATAATTCTATGCTGAAAATGACAGATGGAAATTACATTTCTAAAGTTTCTAATAAAATGGATGACTCATTTGTCTTGCTAATGCTAATTTCATAGCTAAGATTTTATTTATCCTAAATACACACAATTAAATAAAAGATTTTATATGGACTTATCAATCGAAAAAAAAAAAAGACAAATGGTTCTTAACTAATTTGATAATAATCTTGTTTGTAGCTCAGCCCAGTGCTCTGGAATCCTTATATTTTGTGTGAAAGGAGGTACTTAAAGCTTATGTGTAGTTGTTTTGATGTTAAAATTATTTCTCATTCTTAATATCAATTTGTCAGTCGATTTCACCTAAAAGTGTAACAATGTAACTTTGTGGTGCTATTAAAATACTCTTCTGATTGTTTGAGTGGCCTGTCCCGGAGTTTCCCCAGAGCATTGTTAGCCAACTATGATCGCAAGTTCCATCGTTTCCAACACATTACATTACATTTATGCATTAGGCAGACGCTTTTATCCAAAGCGAATTACAGTGCACTTATTACAGGGACAATCCCCCCAGAGCAACCTGGAGTTAAGTGTCTTGCTCAAGGACACAATGGTGGTGGCTGTGGGTATCGAACCAGCAACCTTCTGCTTAACAGTTATGTGATTTTGCCCACTACGCCATCACTCACTCTCACAATTTGGTGTTTCCCAAAACAATTCTTCCTACCACACAACTTTGCGTTGCTGTTTGCAAATGTTCGTTGGAACTACAGTTTAAGGAAATGCCAAAATATTGAATTGTGTTGGTAATGATGAAAAAGCTTTCTGCCTGTGGTTAGAAGCATAGTTCATTGATACTTTGCAGTGTGGACATCATTTGACTTTGCTGAAGCTTCTATTTCTTTATTCCACATATATATTTCATTCTGTTAAGACTTTGGCCACATTTACATGAACTTTTGAAAATGGCTTACTCTGGGGTTTCACTGAAAGCTGCGTTCTGTAATGTCATGTAAACACGAATGCAGTCATTTAATGGTTAAAGGCTGTTCAGATAAAGCGCTTTAACACACACAGTTTCACACTGGCTGTTAAACACCTTCTAACTGCCATTAGTCCATGTCATGTGTAGGCAGAAGTGGACTGGTCATGGACTTTTCTTGGTGGGCCGGTCGCGAAACTGTGCTGCAATATGCCAAAGTGGGCAGCAATATGATGAAGGGGTCCACGATAAGCTGAAGGGTGCCGCTAAATGCCAAAGGGGGCTGTGATATGCAGAAGGGGACAGCTAACCACATTGCCACAACCCCCCACGCCGCAAGACAAATTTTCTCCAGGGCCGATTTTGGTTCCTAGTCCACCCCTGCTGCTGGGTGTGACCTGAAGCTCCACCTACATTGAGGGTGACAACTAATTCTGTTTATCTTGTTCAGTCAGGCAAAAATCAGTCAACAAGAAGATACTAGTGTTATTAACGAGATGGTGCAAATTGACCTACATCAGTACGATCGTTCACACATTTGATTTTTTTGTTTAATTATTCTACAAAAGGAATAAAATCTACTCAAATAGGGGGCCTGGGTAGCTCATGCTGTATTGACGCTGACTATCACCCCTGGAGTCTTTTTATTGCTCAGCTGTTTAGAACTTCTTTTTACCTCTGAACGAAGAAGAATTTCTCCAGAAGTATATTGGAGCATTTAGTGCTCAAGTGTGTCTGATATAAAGGGAAGGATAAAGGGATGCTATTCCAATGTATCTGTCGCATTACACAGTGCACGCAGCTTTCGTGTCTTCAGCAGCTTTCGTGCATTAAACAGCTTTCTGGAGTACCTGTAAATGAGCTATTACAAATTAATTTAATTTAATAAAAGAAGATGTTACTCCACCCCCTGCATAACATCATTAACAAAGTTAATGTTTGTCTGTATTGTTGAACCAATGTGGTTCAAACAACAGATTTGCGTCATAGTTACTACGGTTTTGGGAAACAGTCGTGATTAGCTAGTTAATTTCTCCAACGATGCATCATACTATGGTGGTTTGGTAGTGAGTTACTTAGTTGTAAAAGAAACGCACCCCAGCCCGATACAACAACATTGGCTCAACCAGTGGTATGAGTTTGGTGCAAGACCATTTTTTTTATTCAACCAAAGGAGGGTATGTGGAGTTTTCTAAAATCTGTTTAAACACAGTCACACAATTCACCTTTAACTTATTTTAGTCCAATTCTTTTTTTTATTCTTTTTTTATCCAATTTGAAATGTCCAATTCCCACTACTTAGTTAGGTCTTTATGGTGGCGCAGTTACTCACTTCAATCCGTGTGCCAGAGGACAAGTCAGTTGCCTCCACTTCAGAGACAGTCAATCTGTGCATTTTATCACGTGACTCGTTGTGCATGACACAGAGGAGACTCACAGCATGTGAAGGCTCATGCTACTCTCCGCAATCCACGCACAACTTACCACACGCCCCATTGAGAGCGAGAACCACTAATTGTGACCACAAGGAGGTTACCCCATGTGACTCTACCCTCCCTAGCAACCGGGCCAATTTGGTTGCTTAGGAGACCTGGCTGGAGTCACTCAGCACACCCTGGATTCAAACTCACAACTCCAGGGGTGGTAGTCAGCGTCAATACTCGCTGAGCTACCTAGGCCCTATTTTAGTCCAATTCTTTGGCAAAACTGACTTTGTTACTTATAAATAATATTTAGCAGTATGTTTGTTCAAATAGTAATAGATATGCTTGACTAAGCAAGCCACTAGTTATAAAGTTTAAATCATTTATATTGTATTATGCATTATTTTGGCTCTAAGTTTTTAACTCAACCCAGCCTTTGTCTAAGATGTCATGTTTGCCTGAATATATAGTCGATGCACACACACAACAGACACCAATTTCCACTGTTCAATGGTTGAAACGTTAAATTATGCTATTTAAAACTTGTTGTGTATGTTTAATCTCCTCACAGATTTGTCAACATAGGAATTCCTTGAATTATTCAGAAGGATAAGAGCTTGATAATGTTTTCTCTCTCTATGCAGTTCCACTTTGTCCTCTCATTTTTAGTATGCAAATAGAAACAGAAGCTGACCTTCTGAACAATGACCATCTCTGGAGTTTGCATTAGTTTATGATAGATACAAAACTAAAAGTTATTTCAGTGCAATAAATGCAATAAGGTCACAAAAATGTTTATTCCCAGTATGAAAACATGTTGTGTCCACCAAGGCTGAAGGTCTTGCACTACAAGTGCTTTCATGATTTGCATGAAAATATGACACTTTCATTTAACAATTTTTTCTTTTATAACCTGGGCTGCGTTTCCCAAAAGCATCGTAAGCCTAAGAAGTTCGCAAAAACGATCGTACGACTGATCTTAATATTATGGTCTGTTTCCCAAAAGCATCGTAACTTAAGTAGCACTTGAAAATCTTCGTAGAACTACGAGTGCTCTGGAGTAATCGTTAATATCCAAGTGCATCGTAAGAAGACAGATTTATGAGGTCTCCTGCAGGACAACCGGCAGATTACACTTTTTATCTAGATTTAACAGATTACACTGCAACGTGAGTATAATATAAGGTTTTGATTGTACTTTATTGTAATCGTGTTTTGTTTAAATTAATTTATAAATGAAATAATTAAAAAGGGAAGAAAAAATAGAAATACACATCTAAATTAAATGAATGAACAAAAAAATTCATAAAATAAGTAATGTGGAAAATATGCTTCAAAGACTGGCCAAAATAGGGATGATTTCAAAAAAATCTGTCAATGACTTGCTGAAGTGCATGAAAACCAGCCATGTATTGGGCATTTCTTGGTTGGTCATGTGGTCCCATGCCATCTTCGTCCTCCACCTCCTCCATCTCCTCCACCTCTTCATCTTCCTCCCTGTTTAGTAAGGGCACTCTCATCTGCACTGCAATGTTGTGCAGCATAGCTGTTACTATTATTACTGCACAGCACTTTTGTGGAGCAAACAAAAGACCACCGCTGGACTGGTGAATTGCCCGAAAGCGCATCTTCCACCTCCCTATTGTGCGTTCCACAATACTACGTGCAACACGGTGTGACTCGTTGAAATTTGTCTCCCTGTTATTCATAGGATTAGCCACAGACGTGAAGAGATATGGACTCAGTGGGTAACCACTGTCCCCAAGCAGCCTCCACTGTCCCTGTGAGTTTTGTGCCTCCTGACCCACAGATGAATTGATGAATATGAAGGAGTCGTGTGTGCTTCCGGGCCACCTTGCCACAATGTCTGTGATCAAACCGTTATGGTCACAGATCACCTGGCAGTTGATAGCTGCATAGCCTTTTCGGCATATATATACATGGCCATCCACAGATGGTGTAAGGATCGGGATCAAGGTACCATCGATCACTCCAATGACCTGTGGGATGTGATGATGTGTTAAAAAATACTGTTGTATTTCTGTGATGTCCTGTCTTGATGCTGGAAATTTAATGTGTTCCGCAGCAAGTGGAAGTAATGCATTGGTGACCGCTTGAACAGCTCTTGAAACTGATGATTTACTTAGTCCAAGCCCATCACCAAGTACCTGGAGAAAACTGCCTGTTGCATAGAATCTCAAGGCTGATAGGAGTTGGACTTCAGGGGACAAGGCAAAATTTCTCCTGGTGGCACGCATCAGCTGAGGTCCAATGCTATTTAGCAGTTGGGCTATTTGTCTTCTTGGCAGACGGTATCGCCTAATTATAGCCATGTCATCAAGGATATCCAAGGGGTTTTGATGCTGTCTGACGAAGGCATTTAAAGTCACCAATCTACTTCGTGGTCGTCTCTGTCTTTGTCTTTCTCTGACCCTCAATTGAAGAACACGTTGTAGTGCAGCCATGATTTCCTCTGAAAGTCTACTGAGGTGTAAACTCTATACTAATCCTAGCTTAATTGAAGGAACCATGTGATGATTATCAGGCTGTGATAATGTTCACATATCCCACTGCCTATCATCAATTTCAGTAATGACATTAGCCCCTACATTGAAGAAAGTGAAGGTGTGGCATGCTTAGAAATTGTATAGATTACATATTCCTTTAATCTATCCTCTGTTCATAATGATGAAAAGTTGTGCTTCTTATAAATATGTATACATAGAACAGTACTGGTAAAACATGTCTTTTTTGTCTATACCTGTAGAAATGTATTGACTAGATGAAGTACATACTGTACGTATATTTGTGCTATCTGTCACGCTAAATATATATACTTTATATATTAATAATATTGAAACTTAAATGCTTATGTCTGAAAATAATCATCAACCATTAGCCATTTACTTCAGAAACACTTGGAAGAACTCATAACAATTATTATAGTATTTCATATGGCCTTAGGCCTTGTGTGCATGGTTCAACAAACACATGGACATAAAAAACATTGCATCTAGCTTTATTAATAAAAAACATTGTATAGTTTTATTAATTTGGACTATTCAGTTCCCCATGACCTGCAAAAGACATTGTACAGTGGGATGAGTCATAACTACATATAGAAAACATTTCACATTGCACAAGAAATGACTGAAACTTCATGAATCCTCATTGAACAATAAATCACATTACCTGTGTCTTCTGGCAAGATAATTGGCACAGAAATTGAGGGCCTTGCAAAACTCATCTCCTCTAGTGCAAGCCTCCTCTCTTCTAAGGCCAGCTTGGCCTTCTTGAGCTCAATGAGCTGCTGTTGAAAGTTGTTGTCTCTCTCATTGGCTTCTTGAAGGCACTGCCTAATGTCTTTCAAGACATCTAGCTTCTCCCTCTCCAGCTGCACTAGGTCCTGACTACAGCTACAGACATTCTCAAACTGCTGAGGTGTTGTGGCTGCAGTCTGGAACACTGAAGATAGAGGCTGAGGCCTGGGAGGGTTGTTTGGAGGACTAGGAGATGGTAGGTGCTGGGAGATGGCAGATGAAACTGATGGTTCCTCTGAGCATGAAGGACCTGACTCAGGCTCAGGCTCAGGTTGAGTTATCCCTACTCCTCCATGGATGTCAATACCCCCACTAATGCCATCTGAAGCACTTGTGCCAAGTATTGACAATGCCTTTTCTTCCTCTGCTGTGAGAAGGGGGGACTCATTGGTCCCACCACCAGTTTTTTTAATTGCAATCCTCTGCAGTGCCCTCTTCCTTTTTGCCAGGCTTGCAAAATCCTGCCACTTCTTGCGGACCTCCTTCCCTGATCTTTGAACACCCCTGGTTGCAGTTAGTTTGGTTCGGAAACGTTCCAAACGTTCAGAATACGATTCCATATAAGGTTATATTTCAGCACTTCTCAAATGGACAGCGACTCTTAAGTAGCACGTATAGCGCGTTCTCGCGCATTCATGTTAAGTGCATTTTTGGGAAACGCGCGTGGAATTGCGGCGAGCGTTCGTAACCTTGCACGTAGAGAGCACTCTTAAGAGCTAAGATACATCGTTATTGGGGAACCCGGCCCTGGCCTGTCAAATAGGACAGTTTCTATTTTTGAAAAAAAAAATCTCTCTCTCTCTTTCTCATATATATATATATATATATATATATATATATATATATATATATATATATATATATATATATATATATATATATTTGTCGTCGAGCGCCCGTCCGGAGAGAGAGAAAGCAGTAAGGCCGCTTACACCTGAGCTAAATTATATCTAAAACCTGTCTCTAATTTCAGTGAGAATGGGGAGAGCGGCCATGCCACCGCCTGACAAGAGAGAGAGCTACACGTCAGTCCACTGTTGGCGTGTTTCCTGAATGTTTAAGAACGTCATGTTACTATTGTAACCTCTGTTCCCCGATGGAAGGAATGAGACGTTGTGTCGATTGTAGTGACACAAGGGGTCTCTTCTGAGAGCCTCGCGTACCTCTGAACTTGAACTTGAGAAAAGGCCAATGTCAAGTTGGCAGACATAATTTGCATGCCCCGCCCATACAGTTATAAAGGGAGCGGGTGAATGCCAGACAGGTTTTCACTGAGGAGCCAAGAATACAGTTACGGCGCATTACAGTGGTAGGGATAGTGACGTGGCAAGGGGAACACAATGTCTCATTCCTTCCATCGGGGAACAGATGTTACAACAGTAACCATGACATTCCCCTTCTGTCACTCACTCAACGTTGTATTGATTGTAGTGACACAAGGGGTCCCACATAAAAACGCCATGCACTAATCCGTGTTACCTGGCTGCTGAGCCAGATGCAAGCAGGCTGTTGCGTGCTAGAAGCAGCTGGGTTGGCTGCACATAACCCTCCTCAATGCCCCCAATAAAAGGTGTCATATACCGCTCTTAGGTTGCCCGTACCCGTATGGAAACAGGTGACATGACTTGCATGGGAGCCAGCCGACAGCCACTAGCTCCCATTTTCTCACTCTATGTTTCTCGTCATAGAGTTAAAATCTTAACACTATAGATGCGTTGGGGAAGGTGTCCTTTCCTGTTCCTATTCTTTCAGGGGGAAAAGGCCCTGCAGAGACCACGACCTGCCCAAACTGGGGGGAGGTAACTTGTGGTTAATACACACGGGGGTTGTCAAGCCACCCGTGGACATGGTGCGGTGGTAGTTCCTGCCTGACAGGGGAGGAGTTGCTACAGACCGTACTGCAGAAATATGTCACAGGGAGTTGCCTGAAGCGGGAACTATGCCTGTGGAGCCCAAGCCCAACACGGAGCACTCGACTTGTGGTGGGTCTGGTGGCGAATTCCTCCGCTGAATCTGCGGCCAGAGGGCTAGGGAGGAAGAGCATCCAGGAAGCGAGAGCTTGCTGGCTCACCTGGGAAAGAAGGTGCACTGGATCAGCTTGGTGAAGGGCGCAAGGTGCAAGCGGAACACCCGGTTGGTTGTTCTATATTACCGAGTTCTACCGGCTCTGACCTGTCAAAACATGGGGACGATACCAACTCAACCCTGAAGGGGGGTCGTAGGAACCTTGGGCACGTAGCCCAGTCGAGGTCTTAGGATGAAGTGAGCATCTGCTGGACCAAACTCCAGGCAAGTGTCGCTGACAGAGAATGCTTGCAGGTCCCCAACCCTCTTGATGGAGAATCAAGCGGCTCAAAGGGGGGTCTCTGAAGGCCCGAGAGGACTCAATCTCCGGGTGCCTCTTAAGGAACCTGATAATCAAGTTGTACTTTCCAAGGGACTTTCCGTCTACTGCGTCGTGGTGGGCTGCGATAGCAGCGACACACACACCTTCAAGGTGGAGGGGGACAGCCTCCCCTCCAGCCACTCCTGCAGGAATGAAGCACTGACAGAACTGCGCATCTCTGTGGATCTTCAGATCTGGAAGAACACCAATTTGTGAACAGATACCACTTGAGGGCGTAAAGTTGCCTGGTAGAGGGAGCTCTGGCTTGGTTGATTATGTCTACAACTGCAGGTGGTAGACCACTTAAGTCTTCCGCATCCCATCCAGGGGCCAGACGTGGAGATTTCAGAGGTCTGGCCGCGGGTGCCAGAGGGTGCCCAGTCCCTAAGAAAGGAGGTCCTTTCTCAGGGTAATTTTCCAGGGAGGAGCTGTCGCGAGGAGCGTGATATCCGAGAACCAGGTCCGGGTGGGCCAATAAGGAGCCACCAAGGTGACCTGTTCCTCGTCCTCCCTGACCGGGGCCAGCATGACACATCTGGACACCTGCCAGTCGTCGAGGTAGTGGAGTATGCAGATGCCCACTTCCCGTAGCGGGGCAAGGGCTGCCTCTGCGACCTTGGTGAAGACACAAGGGGACAGGGACAGGCCGAAGGGGAGGACCTTGTACTGATACGTCTGGCATCGAACCGTAAGAAGGGTCAGCGTTGAGGCAGAATGGAGACGTGGAAGTACGCGGAAGTACGAGAATTCCAGTTGTCGCAACCCACCGCCTTTTTCGGGTACAGTGAAGTAAGGGCAGCAGGTAATAGTGCTTTGTGAGGCAAAGGTGCATTCCGAGGCTTGAATGCTGAGAAAAAAACTCAAAAGCACTTACCTTACCTTGCTCCGCGCACCCGGCAGGGGGCGGGTTTTAGACAGAGGAGGAGGTCCTGCAGGGATGTCCTTGAGACTCGTCAACGCTGGCCTGCCGGGCTGGGCAATCGTGGGTCCGGAGGCGAGATGGCCACATCCAGGGAGCCGGGACCGCAGCGTGAAGGGGGGTGTGGCAAAGAAAAAGGGAGAACTGAGGATTCTCATCCCGGCCCTCCTCCAGGGGACGGAGTGGTTTTGCTACCAGCTCCGGAGCAAATGTCTGGCTTCCTGGGTGCACCGCCTCTGGAATGCTTGGGGGAATTAGGGGCCCTAGAGGGGGTCCTGGAGGCAGGTGGGGAATACACCACCTGCAGGGCGCTTGACGCTGGGGCTGAGAGCTGGGCCCAGGTTGAGGCAGAGCTGCCGATGGCTTTTACACAGGAGGACGCCCACGGAGAGCAGACAGGGGATGGCCTGCACTACAACGGCACGGCGTGATGTGGTTGATGGCCTCCATCTGTCTCTTCTCTGCCGAGATCTGCTGGGCGAAGTCATCAATGGTGTCGCCGAAAAGACCGAACTGGGAGACGGGGGCGTTGAGGAAGTGGGCTTTGTCAACGTTGCGCATCGCGACCAAGTTCAGCCATAGATGGCTTCCTTCCTAGTTCTGAGAGCGAGGTTGGTGGCAGAGCGCAGTTCCTGCAGCACATCAGGATCGGTACTACCCAGGTGCAGATCTTTTAGTGCCTTGGCTTGGTGTACTTGCAGGAGAGCCATGGCATGCAAGGCGGAGGCGGCCTGTCCAGTGGCGCTGTAGGCTTTCGCAGTCAGTGACGACGTTACCCTACAGGCCTTGGAGGGGAGTACCGGACGGTCCCGCCAGGTGGCAGCGTTCTCAGGACACAGGTGGATTGCAACCACTCTGTCCACCTGAGGGACCTCCGTGTACCTGTGGGGCACCCCACCGTCCAGGGTAGTGAGAGCGGACGAGCGAGGAGGTCGGTTCCGGGCAGTAAAAGGACTCATCAGCTCGTCATCCACTTCCAGGAAGAAAGGTACCGTGGGGGGGGTGTGGCTATGAGCGGCGCCCTGGCCCACGGAACCGATCGAGTAGCCGTGAGAGGGAGGAGGTTTCCAGTCCACCTCGCGCTCACGGTGGCCCGGAAAAGCATAGCAGCCATCCATGCGTCAGGCTCAGACACGGACCGAAGGTGGCAGCCCAGGCGAGTCATCAGCATCAGACGCTGCTGTGACGCTCTCCGTTGCAGCGGCGAAATCATCATCCAATTCTGGGGGCTCGAAGGAGAATGCCGGCTGGCTGCGAAGCGAGCCGCACTCATCCCGAGCTTGTACGGAAGCAAGCAAGCATGCCGGGGGCATGTGGTTCGTGGGGTTTTACCCGGCGAAACTGAGACCGTCGACATCCCCAAATCAGTTCGTCCTCAATCCCGTGGGAAGAAGGAACGACGCGGGGGGGGGGCGGCTGAAGTGGCTTTCTCTCGTGAGAAAAGAAAGCTGCGACTGCAATGTTGCCATGGCTATGTTCTCACACTGAGAACATAAACCATTCATAAAACACTGTCTGCATGTTTTCGCAGCCCAGGCACACGAGACAGCTTTTATGACCGTCAGAAAAGGAGAGAAATCGACCACACCCAGGAACTACACAGTGGCGGAAGGGCATCTTTAAAAACACGCGTCCTGAAAAGGACGTTCAATGCTCGCTTGTGTATGTTAAATAAACTCTTTCAGTGAAGTCAACTCTTTTATAAGAGAAGCGCTGTCGAAGCGCCCAGAGGCAGAGTCTGCAGGGCGTGCAGAGAGGAGAAAGCCGCTGGAATGCTTCATCAGATCCAACAGCAAGCTCTCTTGCAAAGTTGGGTGAAGCAGTCGTGTGTCACACAGCTCACTGATCACACAACTGTTCGGTTCCGAAGAAGAAATCTGTCTGGCATTCCCTGCCCGCTCCCTTTATACCCGTATGTCTGGGGCGGGGCATGCAAATTCTGTCCGCCAACTTCACATTGGCCTTTTCTCAAGTTACATTTCAGAGGTACGCGAGGCTCTCAGAAGAGGCCCCTTGTGTCACTACAATCGACACAACATCGAGTGAGTGACAGAAGGGGAACTGCATGTCTTTAAGAAGTTTATGTTTTTGGAAAGTTTTTGTTATTTGTAAAGCTACCTGAGTGAGCTAAAAAAAAACACTAAAAAGAGTGTACAAACTATGCAGAAGGCAGAGAATAAAAGCCTTACCTTGACGTTGTCTGTGCTTCCTGACTCATCCTTTCCTGTATAGCCGTTACATATATATAAATACATAAATAAATAAATATATACTGTATATATTTTAATGGAATAAGAATATGTATTGGTTAGCTGTAAAGACACATGCACAGACTGACCAAATTTCTTTCACTGACCGGCTGATGCATATTACACACACATCTGGAAAGCACTTCCATAAATAATCAAAATTGAAATAATCAATAACTATTACTTTTGGATGGGCAAAAATGCTGACATCTACACACACTTTTTGCAATTTCTTGATCCTGAGACCTCTCGAGACCACAGAAACATAGCCTTGGTCTGGGTCTCATTACTCTGTGTCTTGATCTGAATCTGGTTCTCAGCTTATAATTTCAGACAGATTTCAGGTTGTACCACCGATTGCAGAGATGTGTGCATTGTAAAAACCAATGACATCTGTAACTAATCAAAGCTTGCAAATCTACCATTGTATAAGCGGGATAATCAACAGCTCTGCTTCATGTAGTGCATGAGTCATGTCAGGTACTTTAACTGTGGTTTTATGGTGTTTTGTTCATACAGGTTTGGAGTGACATTAGAGTGATTAAATGATGACAGATGTTTGGTTGAATTATTCCTCTAATTCTGACTGCAATATTTTAGAATCATGTGTGTTATCGTGATGATGTTGCTCTTTGTGTGTGTAACACTAGCTAAGTTTCCATCAATGTTTTTTTATGCACATCTTGGGATATTGCATAAAACTGCTGGATGGAAAAACCAAGATGCAAATAAATCTTCAAAATGTGCATAAAAAACAAAATATACGCTGGCTTGAGGTGGATAAATTATTTATTTGATAAGAAGAAATGTGCATAAACTATGGTGGAAACACATTTACCGTATAAACTCCTTTTGAATTTCTTAGGAATAAAAGATATGTATCAAAAAGTTAATGTGACAGAAAAACTTACCACTAACTAACCAGCAGGCCAATCATCGCATCTGAAATGATGCTCTTGTCAAAAATTCAAAGCCTACATAGAGTTTCCAGAGCAAAAAAAGTCAAAAACATACTTGCACAGTACGGAAGAGAAGGCATATTGGAACTTTTGAAAAATATCTTATAGGTCCGCACAGTATAGTCATAAGGTGATGAACGCACATACAGTATATAGAGCTCCCAGAAGTGTGTGAAGTGATGTCGCTCCCAAACATGAGACTAAGTTCTTTACAGTATTTTGTTTGCACAGTCTAAACCGCCAGTATTTTATTAATAAAGCACTCACAGTGGCTTCAATTTCTCCAGAAGTGACGATTTTATCCTTGGATGGAAATTGGGCTTTATTGGCACATTGTTTTTCAGATTCGCATAAATTCAATTTGCAACAATTTGGATGGACACATTATTCACTGAATATACATGTTTGTTAGCCGTGGTTTACAGAAATACCATTATCACATTTATTTTGGAACTTTTTGACCTGCCCACAACATAAACAAAGAACAAAAAACAACTGTGACAGAACAGAGCCATAGAACTCCTGGGACATGGCATGGTATTTAGTATTTGAACAGGTAATGCGGTGACAAATTATAAATAGGTAAATTTTTCAGTATTTGAGTTTAAGGGAAATAATAATAAAAAAAGAAAACTTTCAGTTATCCTGTGGCCTTATATTGCACCATCTGTAGTAATAGTAGTTATCAGTATATATTTTTTTAAGAGTACAAATCAGATTTATTTAGTTCAAGTTATATTCAGGATATGTTAACAAATGCCAACCCACAATGCCAAAATTGTTTGCTAAATAGTTTAAATACACATTCATTTTTTTACAGTGTACATTGAATAAAAAAATAAAAAAACTAGCCCCTGTTACTCATCAGGATAAGTTGATGTGACAGTATGATCACACTAGCTCACACTGCACATCTGCAGTGTTTAATCAAGATTTATCAGAGCAATTACACCTCAAATCCTCCATCACTCCACAGCTGTGTGTGTGTGTGTGTGTGTGTGTGTGTGTGTGTGTGTGTGTGTGTGAGAGAGAGAGAGAGAGAGAGAGAGAGAGAGCTGCCATGTTCATGTATCCCGGTTTAACAAGGTGCCAATCATAAGAACGAGGATCTATGTTCAGTGCTAAATATGCTACTATACAATTAGTTGTGATAACCTGACAGCAAGCGCCAAAACTCGTGAACACAACTCACAGCCCTGTTCTGACATTTGGGTGGATGGTTCCCAACAATAAACACCAAAATCACCTATAAAGCCTTCTATATAAGCAAAAATACATAAAACCACTGATGGAAACATCACTGATATAAATGTGTCAGTGGTGCATTGACAGCTGTGATGCATTTTCCATCTAATTATTCATCTGTCCGTGAGTGTTCCAGATCCACCATGGAGAGCAGATCTGCTCCACTCTAATGGCATTACAGTAATGGAGGAGTTACACCCGTGATTGAGCGATCTGGAGGCTTGGCATTCTCTTATTTGTCTTTCTGTCTGCTGGTAACAGAGTTGGAGTTAAGACCACAAACTCCAAAACAAAAACTAATACCAGACGCCAAAAGTCCAGATCCAGAATGATACCACACCCTCTAAGACCTAGACTGGTGCCAAACACCCAGACACAGACTAACTGAGCAGACTAATTCCATACTCTCTAAAACTCAGACCAATACCAGATCATTGTAAACTTAGAACAACACCAGAACCCTAAGGCCAGATAAAGACCAATACCAGATCCTCAGAACTATACCAGATCCCCAAAGACCAAGACTAACAGCAGACTCTCTAAAACCCAGACTTGTACCAGGGACACTAAGACATGACTCAGACCAATACCAGACCATCCAAAACCCAAACTAGTACCAGACCCTGTAAGGCCCTGTTAAACCCAAACCCAGACCAATCCCAGACCCCCAGATCTTAGTGTCAGATCTTGCAAGACCAATACCCTCTAAGACCCTATCACAGATCAATACCTGATTCCCTAAGTCAAAGACCAAGACTAGACCCCATGAGGTCCAGATCCAGATGACCTGTCAGTCCAAACACCTGGTTGTCCATTTTATTGAACTGAACTGAAATACTGAATTTACTGCAGCATTCATTTCAACAATCAAGTCCTTACCTTATTTTCAATGTCGCACATGATACAAAAAGTATCATTTTCATCAATGATTGTAAATAAAAATTAAACATGGTGAACTTTGACCAAATTTTTTGCCTAATAAGCACAAACTGAAAACTCTCTTACAGATGTGTTACATCTGAAAAAACAAAGAGTACAGGAGCTGTGGAGACACCTTGGGACATAAAAACATACAGTATCGAAATGCACTCTAAATAAAATCCAGTCTTGTCTGAAATCTTAAGCTGAGACCCAGATTCAGATCAAGACACAGAGTAATGAGACCCAGACCAAGGCTATGTTTCTGTGGTCTCGAGAGGTCTCAGGATCAAGACTCCAACTCTGGTTGGAAATTAGATCAGACCTCTGTGTTACCCATGAGACTATGATACACCCTGTGGACCTAGAGGGAGAGGATTTCTGCTGAAGAAAGAGAAGATGTGAACTAAAACCAGAGAAACATAGCATGTGGAAGCGTTCATAAAACGTCATCATAAATGTAAAGCTGTATGTACTGCTAATGGATGGATCTATTACACATAGATACATTCTTGTCTAGCAGTTCTGTGGGCATACAATAAACATTTTTTTTAAAACACCTACACACTCACCCAAACTCGATTGTGCAACGTTTCCATAGAATTCCCCAGGCGACCGATGGAGGCCACTGAGATTCATTAACTCTTTTCCACACTCTAGTGAGCTGTCTAACTGCAGGCAGCATGAGTACACCTTTCTTTTGGCCAAAATCTAAGGAAGCATTGCATGTATCCTTAATCAATAAGGCAGTTCCAAAATGCATTATATAGTGGACCAGTCAACATTAGAAATACATTTCACTCAATATGTAAAATTATTGATAAAAATAGTTCATTTTAATTGAAAATGGACCCAATATCTGTACGTGCTATTTATTGTTATGTTTATCAGATTTTTGTGTTGTAAACTTAGCAACATGCTACTGTCAGACTATCTGTTTCATTTGAAGTCATAGGGAACTAGGGAGTGTAACGAAACACTGCTTGTGTTTGCATTTGTATTCTACACCTAGTGTTCACTCTGGTCTTTTAAATGTCTGCCAGCAGAGTCTTTGTATCTTTGAAGTCTTTCACCCACTCTTCACTCTTTATGCTCTTCTACTTTTTTGCTCTAAATAAATCTGATTCAAGCGGACATATGTCATGTGAATCTTACTGTAGGTGTGAATATCCAACAGTTGCACATCTCCTTTATCAGCCTGACATCGTTAAAAACTTAATGGCAGTTGGATCTTTAGGGGTTGTCAGGGTGTGAAATGTTCAGCGTTTCGCTCAAAGAGAGAAGCCTCCTTGACTTTCACTGTACGCCTTTTGAAACATGACTCAACATCTTCAGTTGACACAAAGAGTTGTTTGTAGCTAAACTTCAGAGGGGTCGGAGAGTACTGGGGTGTCACATACACGTGTCACATCCCGACCCTGACGTCTAGATGTTTCTGCCTAGAGAAGAAGCAACTTTTTCAAGTATCTGCCTCAGATTAGGATCATGGCAGTGTTGTAATTGGGGTAAAAGTGGGTGCTGGGAAATAATGTGTCTGTGCACTCAACAACTCGAAAGTGTTTCTTTCAAGCTCTTTAGACAATGCAAGATTTGACTGACAGATTGTGATGTCACACGTCGCATTACGGTACACTGAATGAGAGTCATCTATCTTTTAATGCAGGTTATTTAAAAGGAAATTGCACTCCAGATCTAGAGAGCTGCCATCATGTAACCACGGTAATATCCTTGCAGTAAATAGCACTCTGACAGAAGATTGAAGCTGGAACAGCAGAACAGCAAAAATGCCTCTTGTATTGGGAGCTCAATCGTAGCATTATTGGATACATTTTTAATAAGTTCAGTGCAGTTAAACCCAAAGTGAATAGCACTTCATTAGGATGCCTAATTTCGGATGTGAATTCAGCAGCATGGACAGCTCACAGAGGGGCCGGTGCAATGACTGAGCATGCAGATCTTTGTTCAATGTTAAAAAGCTAAAATTATTATGCAAATATATGCATTGAATACACATAGCCATCATGCTACTCTGATGTTTTTCATCCATACTGTGCATACTGTCATCGCTGTAAGTGTACCATCAAACAGTGTAGGTTCCTCCTCACATATTTACTGCACACTGGAGAACATTCATCCAAACCATGATGCAAATCAGCCCTTTCAAGAAGGAAGTGATAACCATCTGTCCATAATCGGGGAGTGTAGCCACGACTCAAAGCTCATTTATTAAAGAAGAATGGCGGATGCTGGGTTTATTCGTGAGCTGTACAAAGTGCTTCTGGATCATTCATTCATGCAAATTTTATTGAGACCTTTTTTATTTTATTTTCCAATTTATTTACCTATATGACCTTGAACTTTTTTTTAACTTTTCTTTTGGTAAACTACTTTTCTCAAATCCTGAACCAATCCTCATAAATTATATACCGTTTGAAAGCTCAAGAATCAAACTGTATAAAAACATTATAATAAAAACCAGATGAAATTACAAGTATAAACACTAAATGGCTGTAGAGAGCTACTTATTCATCCCTGGTTGAAGAGATGATTTCTAGATTTTGTTAAGTTCAGCATTTCGATATATATTTAAACATTATTAAAGACTACTTTTGTCAAAGTTTAGCATTTTGTTTGATTTGTTTGAGGTTATTTTTGTCAGTTTTTGCATACCTTAAATGAGTAGAATAACAAGTAAAACCTAATTTATCCCTCGTTGTAACAAGACAAATTGTATTGTAGCGTTGTAGATGTGTTATGAATTGTTACCAATACATTTTGGTGTGTGTGTGTGTGTGTGTGTGTTCTGCACTGTGGCGTAAGGTTTAATAGTCTGACCAGTTCAGTATTGTATGTTTGTGTGTGGTTGTGTTTTGTACTCTTGATATTTGGTAGTCTCACCCCTTCATGTCTGTGTGTTTGTTCTGCATTCTGGCTGTTTATTACCATACCACTAACAATAGTAATAAAACTAGTCACCTCTGCAGTGATGCGTTTTCAAATACAGCTGCTGAGAGAGCGACAGTAAATTTAGCATCTTTGTCTCTTCTGACTTTTGTAATTCATCTCTCTCTCTCTATTTTCTTTCCTCTTTTAGAAAGCCATTGAAATATAATAGTTTTTTCTTTTTCTGTTGTCACAAATGGGAATGCAAAAATAATATTTAAAAGTTTAGCCTGCTATAGTTTGGGCTACTTCTGCATTCCAAACCTGGAATTGTGATAAGAAAAAAATCTATGTTTTTCTATTTTCTTTGTCTAATTGATTAATGTTTCAAATAAAACGTTCCATCCTGTTAGTATTACTCATCCTGTAGTAACATCACTTTTAACAAAAAGCCAGTTCCTCATTGACATCATCCTCCAGTTATAGAAAACAAAGAGCACAAACCTCTGTAAATATTGCAATGCATTTTGATTAACTCTGTGATGTTATGTGGAATTAGTTGTTTTTTCTCACTCTAAACAATGTCATCATGTTTTGATAAAGTATGATAATATCAGAATTTCAAAATATGGTTAAAAAAACCATTTACATATTTCAAGTTTACACCCTCTTGTAGGAGAATTGTCAATCCATTACTGGAGTGCCTGACTTTAGCTCTTTATTTGCATCAATTAATGTATTCTATCTTGTAAATAATGTTATAATGACTGAGCTGTAAGTGCCTGAACTTGACCAAAGCATAATTCTTGATTTTATTGAAATACTTCTTCTTGAAGTACTAACCATCTAATGAAGTTGTATACAAAGCTAAATATCCATAAGCAATATACTGTACTCTCGAATGGATTTGAAAAGTGTAGATCACATTTCTAAGTATGTAACACACATTTCATAGTGTGTGTGGATGCAGAAACATAAAGTAAAATCCCCAACAAAACCACAATGCAGTGCCATTACCAGAGTCATGAATTACAGTACAGTAAAACTGCCAGTGTACAGAATCCTTACTGTAAACCATCACAGATCGAATCTCATTGCATAGGATCACACACAGAGGGGCATTGCCCTGCACACGACATCACCAGACCACAGAGTAAAGCTCCAGCTGGTGTTACACATTTGATTGCTACCCTCCTCTGATCTTAGCACAAGTGCCGCTCCTGTTCTATTACAAAAGTCATCCATCAATACAGTAAAGCTGTCTGTGAACAGCCATCAATCAAAATTCCATCATGTCTATATGGCAATAACAGTGGCTCTGACGAACTGCTAAATTCATTTAGGCTGATGCCACCGATTCCTGCTGCTGACATTGAACTGGTGTCAATGATTTACTGTTCTTTCAATATTTATTTTTTTCTCAAAAACCTGATCACTGCTGCTCTTAGAACAACTGCTGTTTGCTTATAGACATCAACAGAAGGATGGATGAAATATTTCACATAATAGCAGCAAAGAATATAAATCATTTCAATTGCAACTCCTCCTTGGTAAGCAACTGGAATTATAAAGACATTTTGAAGGCATCCCTCTGTGCTTTAATCTAAACAATTACTAACAAATTGCTATAAACAGCGGTAATCACAGTCACATGTGGAGTAGGGTTTGATGGGTTGGCATTGTGCTGTAATCTTGATAGATAAGCTAACGTGTTGGATAACCTCTGCAGATGATATTGACTTTCATTAATGCACAAAGGAGGCCATTCTGTGCTGGCACTGCCATTTATTTCCAGGACTCGTTGACTGTTCCATATTCATTCTCAAACTCATCTCAGGATAGAACTGTCATTTCAGTTCAGTGATGGATGCTCCTGCTGGCTGTTTGAACGTCTGTCTGTTCGCCTGCAAATCCATTGTGATGTTACTGGAAAAAAGTGCATGACAGAGCAACAGGAAATAACACCGGATGGAGAATCATCTTCCCAAGTTTCAAACCTGAGCTTCTGACAAACTGCCATTAATAGAATGTCATCAATACCAATGCTTTCATTTCAGTAATTTCCACACTGTGTCAAAAGTGAGAACTGAGAGTGAAAATGGATGGCTGAGTATTTTTTATATCTTCATGAAAAAAAAAACAAAAAAAACAAGCCAAAGCATTACATTTATTGTCCTAAATATTGATGAATTACATTACTGATATGCACAGATTTGCACATAGATATAATACACAAAGTCATTAGTCCATAGAGCACATGGTGTGTTTTGATTAGAAAGTTGCTGTTTTATTAATAGCTTTTCTCATAAAAGGATGATTTCTGATGTGCTAAAGGTGGTAATTACCTCAACCACAAGCTAACACTGTATCCTCAGTATTACAGATAATTCATAAGAAATTAATTACTTTTAATATCTGGCCTTTATTTCAAACTCAGCATGAATTAGTCATTTAAAATGGTTCTTGAACAGACATTACTTGATTTCATCCCAGGTCGTTGGGTAAGGATTTTGTCTTGATCTGGGTCTTTAGAGTTCTGGTATTGGTCTGCATTTTAGAGGGCCTGGTCTGGGTCTTGCTCTTAAGAGGTCTTCTGGTTCTTATGTGGTTTGGTATTAGTATGGGACTTGGATGGTATTGTATTGGTCTGGTATTTTTATGGGTCTTGGAGAGTCTGGTATTGGTCTAGGTTTTAGACGATCAGGTATATGTCTTGGTCTTGTAAAACTTGTTATTGGTCTGGGTTTAAAGAGGTCTGACTTTGTTTTTGGTTTTAAGAGGATTGGAATTCATATGGTTCTCAAGGAGTCTGGTATTGGTCTGGATCTTGTAAGGTCTGTTATTGGTCTGGGTCTTGGATGGTCTGGGTTTTATAAGGTCTGGTATTGGTCTTGGTATGGGTCTTGTTTTGGTCTAGGTTTTAAAAGGTGTGGTTTTGGTCTTGGTCTTAAGAGGTCTGGAATTCATCTGGTTCTTAAATGGTTTGGTATTAGTATGGGTCTTAAAGTGTCTGGTATTGGTTTGGGTTTTAGAGGGTGTGATTTTAATCTGGGTTTTGAGAGGTGTAGTTTTGGTCTCGGTCTTAAGATGCCTGGAATTCATCTGAGGGTCTTGGATGGTCTGGTTTTGGTCTTGGTCATAAAAGGTCTAGAATTGGTCTAGTTTTTAAGTGGTCTGGTATTGGTCTGGGTCCTGGAGGGTCTGGTATTGGTTTGGGTCTTATGAGGTCTGGTATTGGTCTTGGAGGGTCCAGTATTGTTCTGAGACCTGGAAGGACTCATATTGTCTGGGTCTTATGAGGTCTGGTATTGGTCATGGTCTACGATGGTCTGGATTTGGTTTCTGTCTTAAGAGGTCTGTCATTGGTCTGGGTCTTAAGTGGTCTAATATTGATCATGGTCTGTGTCTTAGAGTGTTTGGTATGTGTCTGGATCTTAAAGGTCTGAAATTGGTCTAGGTCTTATTAGGTCTGGTCTTAGTCTGGATTTTGGAGTGTCTGGTGTTAGTCTGGCCCTTAAGATGCCTGCTATTGGTCTGGGTTTTAAGTTGTTTGGTCTTGGTCTTGGTGGGTCTGGCATTGGTCTAGGACTGAGATGGTCTTGTATTGGTCTGTATTTTAAGAGGTGTGGTTTTGGTCTTGGTATTAAGGTACCTGAAATTCGTCTGGTACTTAAGTGCTCCAGGATTGGTCTTGGAGGGTCTTGTATTTTTCTGTGTCATGGAGGGTCTTTTATTGGTATTGCAGGGTCTGGTATTGGTCTAGGTTTTAGAAGGTCTGGTATTTGGCTTGGTCTGGGTATTGAAAAACCTAGTATTGGTCTAGATTTAGAGAGGTCTAATTTTTGTTTTTGGTCTTGAATTCATCTGGTTCTTAAGGGGTCTGGTATTGGTCTGGGTCTTGGAGGGTCTGGTATTAGTCTGGGTCCTGGAGGATCTAGGTCTTAAAAGGTCTGGTATTGGTCTGGGTCTTATAAGATCTGGTATTGCTATTGGTCTTGGTCTTGAAGGGTCTGGTTTTGGTCTCTGTCATAAAAGGTCTAGAATTGGTCTAGTTTTTAAGTGGTCTGGTATTGGTCTGGGTCCTGGAGGATCTGCTATTGTTCTGGGTCTTGGAGGATCTGTATTTAGTCTGGGTCTTTTGAAGTCTGGTATTGGTCTTGGTCTTGGAAGGTCTGGTATTGGTTTCTATCTTAAGAGGTCTGTTATTGGTCTGGGTCTTAATTGATCTTGTTTTGGTCTAGATATGGAGGGTATGGGTCTTAAGTGTTCTAGTATTAGTCTTGGTCTTGGAGGGTTTTGAAGGATCTGTTGTGCATGGAGTGCTGCATTTGTGAAGTGAAGTCGCTGTTTTATACAGGCTGTCTTATAAAAGCTTGGTTCACCACTTGGTGACATTTGTCTTGTGTTCTTAATAGATTGAGTTCAGTATATAAATCTTGTTCGGTAGGTCAGCAAAATATTCCAGACAGTTCCTGAAGAGAGCAAAGACCTGCCTCCTGAATTTGGCATCTTGAGAAGAACACAGTCTGTCAGAAGAGCTATCTGAACCCCATTGAGATATTTCTCTCTGTAATGTTATCTCTGCTCAACCCCGGAGATATTAATGGCATGACAAATCATAGCAGTTCGAATTTACAACATATTGAAGACGATCTGCAAGCCAAACCTGTGGCGAACTGTCATTAGTGGGTTGTCTGTATTTTAAACACGTCATGCACTCACACACATGCAGCCGTGCGTAGTATGTTGTCATGTCAGACTGCTGGGTTACAAATGCTTGACTTCAGTATTGCCCACAACATCTAGGATAATGTTTGATCAAAACAGACAGATGAATACAGTTAATTGAAATGTTATAACCATTAAATGTTAGATAGCAGAAAAAAACAAGTGTTGAGCTTATAGTTCACATACTGTAAAGACAGTTCAGAGGTGAAAATTTGCTGTGAAAACATAACTGGAAGCAAGAGCCTTTAATCGCATGTTTGAGTGCTATTTAGGTTATGAATTTGAGATGATGGTGTGCAATCAAACAGCTTTCTAGAAAATATAATAGAAAAAGTTGACACAAGGGTGGTCTTTAAGAAGAGATGGTTTGGTTTGGTTTGCTCCACTATTCATTTGTTGAGTAACTAGTATGTAGATGCATAATGTGGGTTTTAACTGAAGTATGTCCTTGATGTTAGTTTAGTTTGGTTTGTAACAGATTGTCTTATTGCTTTTATCAGAGTTCTAAGTTTGTACTGTGGCACTAAATGTGCCTATTTAGTTCATAGTTGGGTCTTGATCTTGAGGTCTGGGGTTTGACTCGATGGCCGCTGTCACGGCCAAATAAATGGGGATTTGACCATGCGACAAACTCTCATGACATCACAAAGCAGAACAAATGTGCTGTCTAGGTGCTGCAACTGCAGAACCTTTCAGGCCATGCCACTAAATTCCCCACAACACCACAAACATGTTTCCTCTTATAAAGTCTTGGAGCATAGTTCCTTAAATGTATACCCATCGCAAACCTCAATTCGGCAAGATATACAAGTTGTAACGCTATGCAGGATTTCCGTCAAATTGCAGTGTGGGCTCTCCCACTTGAATCGCAGTGTGGTCCCTCCCATTCGATCGCAAACCAAGCTCTCCTGTTCGAATTGCAGCGTGGGCTCTCCCATTTGAATGCAGTGTGAAATTTTACATAATTCACTCAGTGGGCTCTCCCGTCCGAAACACAGTATAAGCTCTCCTGATCGAGTGCAGTGGTGGTACAGTAATCTTAAGAGCCTTTAGCATTTACCGTTAGCCTTTGCGTTGGCATTTCTTTCGCTCATGGTTACAATGAGCCCAGCGCCCGACCACGTTTGATCCTGCCTATGCACAATACCACCACAGCAGTACTCCTTTCGCTTTTGATTCTGCCACAGTAGTGCCCTGACATGATAAACATATTAAAGTTAAAACCTTTTTCTTCCCTTACAGGTGTGTATTAAGTTATGTATTCGTAACAAAATATTTGCTTCCCCTACAGGCACGTACAAACCTAATTGTCATGTTTTTCCTAACTAACCTTTTTTGCTTCCCTTATAGGTACGTATACCAAGTTATTTCTATTTCTCTCCACAGGCTCTTTCAACGTCTAAGTTCTACACTTTTATAGCAGTGTATCTACAGCAATGGAAACACAGCAGCGCTCCCACAGGAGCACCTTCACTATGCCCCCCTTTTTACTCTTCCATCTCCTCTACTCCAGTCTTAACTCTGCTCCCGCATGAGGCCTACTTTATTCTACTGCCGCAGCAGTGTTTTAACATGCTTCCACTTAGTCCTTTTGTATTCGCTTCACAGCAGCTGTAACAAGCATTACAACTGCAGTCACCATCTCCTCCTGTTAATTTCAAGCACCATATTTCCCTGTGTCTGGTTAGACTTTTAAATGGGGCTACTGTCCACACTGGACCTTTACTCTAAACCTTCCACCAGGATCGGGCACTTACGTGAGGCTGTCTCGATAAGCTGGCCAACTAGATGCAATATAGCAATGGTACAGCCCCCTATAGCTGCATAAATGTCCTTCACTTAATCCTTCCACCCAGAGCAGGCCCTTGCGTGAGGCTGCCTCCGCAAGCCAGCTGCTTCAATTCAGTTTACCAAAACAGTACCTCAGCCACAGCTTTTGCTGCAAACGCATCGCTGGGACATGTATTCCAAATGTAGCTCCCGCTGGAGCCCCTTTCAAAATTATACTGCCGTAGCAGTATCCAAATAATAGCTCCACATGGTGGACATAGTAGGGAGACGTTGGTCCAGCCTAAGCAGCAGCATCGCCTGCTCATGTCTCCAGGTCGATAAACATAGTGATGAGACGTGTTAGCCTTTCAAATTGACACATCCCCTGTTGTCACTGCAGTACAAATCACCACAATATCTACCGCCAATGCACAACAGTTGCCCCACCCACAGCTCCTGCAGAAACTAGGCAACTACCATCCCTCATCAAATAACTTCATCCCTTTCAATTCACTTTTCCGTACAATCAAGTCTAATGATCATTGTTACGTCCCTAAAACGGCTAAGGGCATGAGGGGACACAACATAAAGTAATGCAATTAATTCCCAGATTAGTTATCCACCTTAACGTGATTAAGGTGCTGGAGCAACAAGACACGAAGACAAAATGGGGTTTAAATTAAGTAAATGAATATATTTATTCACAGCAACAACGTGCACAAAAGAGAGAGAGACAAAAAAAACAACAACCCAAATACCGTGCCCAGGGAGTAGGAACGTGAGCGGGGCTAAATTAAATAAATAAACAAAACAAAACCCCACAATCTAACTACATTCCCATCCCCACTAAACTACTACATCAAGAAAATAAAACAAAAACAAAATTGACGGCGCTCAACACGCCCTACCTAATCTACACTGCGTAAAAACTCAAAACATACAAGAATGGCACCCGCTCCTTACCTGGTGTATTAACAACGTGCTTCCCTAGGTGTTGCATAAATGGAAGTCACGTGACATACTTACCTGATCACTACTCCCTGGCCAGTTGTAAAGCAATACCAAAAGAAACAAAAGAAAACATAAAGACTCAAATTTCCAACGTAATCAAAAATGAACGTTACCAAACTGTTAACTCCAAAATCTAAACTTTAGATAACAAAAACGAAAGAAAACAAACAAGGCACGCCAACATCACGGCGTGACCCAAAACGAAAGCCAACAACTCCCTCCTTCTCTCTCTCCCGCTTCTGGTCTACGTCAGTCTCTTATAGTAAGGACGCCCATTCAAGTGTACGTTGCAATGATGATGGACAGCCAACAGCACCGCCCTGAGAGATAATAGCGGAGAAAGTGAAAGCAAAGACAACAACAAAAAAAAAACACCATATCTTCGGAGCACATAACAATCATCTACATCAATTCAACCTCTAAGCATCCAACGTGCTGTCCTAAACTCCTCCTGCATCTTTTTTTGAGCTCGAGCACCTCCTTGGACAGCAAGCCAAATAAGTTTAACCTTAATAGCTTAAACATTACATGGGCAAACAAACTCTTGAATTGAAGTTCCTTACGTAATTTCGGGAGGAGCGAGAGTACATCTAATCTTTCAATTAACAGCCAGAGTATATAAGCAGCTCTTTACCTGTCTTCGGTCTCAGCTCTTTCCAGCATGCCTCCACCTCCCCAACTCCACTTTTACCCTAGGCATCTTGCCCCACTTAATCATCTCCTATTAATAGTCCCAGGGGGATACTTCAGAGCTCGAGTTGAAGCTGCTTCATCGAGCCCTTCCTCCATGGACAGCAATCCAAAAGAGTTTAACCTTAATAGCTTAAAGATTATATGGGCTAACGAACTCATGAATATAGCAATTATATTATAAAAACAAAATATAATAAAACTATATAATACTATTAACATACGTATTTTGGCTTGGCTATACGCAATGCACAATTTAATATAATTTAAACTAACTGATCTCAGTTCAGGTGACTGGCTGTCAATAAAGCGTTAAACTTGCTACACAAGAGTCATGTGACAAAAGAACACAACACTCCAGGAAACAGAATAAAGAATTTGATTAAAAAATATATATAAAATAGAATATAGTCCCGCTGTCCACGTATGTGCTATTTGCTCTAGATTTTTAAAATGTTTTTATTACTTTTGCTGTTTATTATGTTTTACAATTCAAAACAGGAAAACAAAAATGCACTCAGCAGTTGAACTTGGGTTCAGGACGACACAATATACTAATCAAAATTATATTTTTGAATATTTAAAAATAATAACATACTAGAAATAAAGGATAGTCTCTCTGTCTCAATTCAGCTTGTGTTCCTGTTGTTCTAAACTAAAGTGTAATATCAGTGCAGTTGTGTTAAGAGCTACTGTATGTGTCTTTTTACATGTATTTTCTTTTACATTACATATGTTAGCCAGCAGGTGGTGGCAAAAGATAATTTTTATGTGTAATATAAGCCAATTAGGTGACGTGAAATGAATCTGCATTGTTTATACACAACAGCTCTTCGTGATCACTCGTAATATTACTACTAAAGCTAGGACATAGCTTTAAACAGCTTTAAACAAGCAACTTTAGCATTACGGCTCATCACAGCTGAGAGACAACAGCGCTTACCTCATTCTGGAGTTTCCACATTGGAGAAAATGTACTGTTCAAAATGGTGAAGATTGTGGTTTCTATAGTAAATGACTCTTGCACACTGGCTACTGTGAAATAGGGAGAAATACCCCTGCTTGGATGCTATTTTTCCACTGAGAAAACTGATCTTCAGAAAGCTAACAGCATCTGTGCTTGGGAGTGGCAACAGGTGATCACACATGCTCCAGCTCTCTCTCTCTCTCTCTTTCTCTCTCTCTCTCACACACACAGTCACATCCATCCTTGTTTATCCAATAACTTGTTAGAAACAGCACAAGCCGTGATACTATTTCTGAAGTGACATTTTTGAATTACAATTGGAGGCTTGTACGCATCATTTGTTTTGAACCAGCAATGACAGATTCTGATCCATTGCATATTTAAATGTACTTGTTCATTGAACTGTTGTATAGAAGCAATATCACACTCGCAATTGTGCTATATGGCCCTAAATCAGCAAACTGTTTTGATTACCTACAG